>WEKY01010885.1:61405-128379 GCA_013390045.1 Picathartes gymnocephalus | reverse complement strand
AAAAAAAAAAAAAAAATATTCTTAGCTATTACACTTGCAACGGAAACTGTGAGCACGTCCAGCTTTTAAAACTGTGTTACTGCCTTTCTCCTCTCAGCTTCACAGGATCTCATTTTACTGCTAAAACTATAATTATTTATTATAAATTAACCTTAGATTAGGTTTAAGAGAGCTGAAAGAATTCTATCCAAAGTCTCCTATTGCTATGTATGCATTATTAAAGAAAAGCCACCTCCATGCTTTAGATATCCCTTCTTCTCATTGTTTGTCGCTTGTTCCCTCCCAATTTCTTTCCCATTCTACAATCCAGTGAAGTTGCACAGATTATTTTAAAAACACCTACATCTCAGAGATTGCATCAACTAATAACAAGGTCTTTCTACATTTATGAATGATAAAAAGAGATTTCATATTTAGGGATAAACATACAGCAACCTGCAAAGCTAAGCAAAAAAATTCGATCTGTAATAATTAAAATGTACATTTTAAACACATGCACCATACTTTTCTGTAATAGAAATTGATTATTTTTCTCACTAATAATAATATTTTATAAACATATTTTAATTTTTCACCTGAATTTGTCAATGTTTAAATGTTTAAATCAATGTTTAAATAAACTCTTATCTGAAAACATCAATAATCTTGATTTTTCAGCTGAGGGAGTTTCTCAAAAAAATCTATTAAAAAAGTTTCCCAAGCGCATTTTGAATGGAAGTATCACACAAATGGCTCAGTTATCTTACCCAGGCTATGTGTGAACACACAGCTATCCTTCTTCTCCTGAATACTGCACTTACAGGTTTTTTCTCTTTTCTGTTTTTTAAGAAACAGAATTTGCTAAGATATCTTATTTAGTGCATAATGATTTGAAGTATCTTAAATCACCTGAAAAATCCACTATCTATTAAATTTCCAAGTACTAAGATGCAGTCATTTGTGTACATTTAAGCTGAGAGATGTTGCTCGGTTCTATGCCTGCAACAAACCAAGAAAGAAAATAAGAACTCTAAATTTGCCTCTTCCTTTCTACTTTTTGAAACTTAAATATGGTAGCATCTTTGGCTGTGCAAAGTTGAAAAGGAACAATATTTTAATTGATTCCTCAGAATCAAATTTTTTATATATATATATATAATTCAATCAGTATGTTTTCCCAATTTTACTTTAATAAATTTCAGTAGCAATACCTTTTGTGGATTTTTTTTTTTAATGTTGATACTCACTTAACCTACTTGCAATTCTAAAGAAGTCAACACTTGATTGTGACAATGTTCAAAAGAATTTCCTATGCCACAAGCACAGTAAAAACTTTCACCAATTAGTGCAGGAAAAAAGGAGGGAAAAGCCAGAGCGCTGGTGCTCAAAGAGCCAGGCCTTGCGGCAAAGCTGTCATGTCGAGTGGATTGATCAACAGGACCGCAATTTCTAATGGCATGTTGTCATGAAAAGTCAGCCACGGGGAGCCACCTGCTTTACTCCTCCTAGACAGCTAGCAAAAGGAAGGGGAGAAAAAAAAAAAACCCACCCCGCTCTGTACCTAGTTCTGCCAGGCCCTTTTGCTAACAATTTTGGTAAGGGTCTCCCAATTTTTATTCAGTAGGAATATGTCAAATCTCCAACTGTATTATCCAGCCTCTAAGATTAGAGTAGCTCAGAAGGCTGATGCTCTTTTTTGGGGGAGGGAGAGGGGGGAGAGGGAAAAGAGGATGAAAAAAAAAAAAATCTCTATCCCCCAAATACTTCTCAGATCAGAAAATACATCCGTCACATCTCTAAACCAACAAAGTTTGTCAACGGCTTACAACGTACATCTAAGACATTCTGCAAGTCAAGAACAACACAGAGTGTAGACCTTCTGTGCGTGGCTTTATTTCAGCACCACCCTCCTTCACCCTCACTGAATCATGAAAGCCTGCATTTGATGTGCAGTAGTTGCTTTGTTTCAATTTAGTTTACCTCTAAAACTTTCTGGATCGGCTCATTTATCCTAGGATCACGGCATCCTTCAGTACTGGAAGCCTCTCCTAGCTGGCATGACCAACATTTACGAATGGATTGCACAGGCAATTGTGCAAAACGCTGTGTTGAAGACAAAGATAACTGCTTCCTTGTTTTGCTGTTGGAATATTTGCTCGTGCTTGATGGAACATAATTAATACTTCAAGAACTTCCACCAACTTACCACTGAATAACAGTGGCAAACAGTCTGTCTTAATCACTCTCTAGGAATGTGCTAGTGTCGTTTTAACCCATGGCTTCCATTCCCATCACACAAAAGACATGGAGATTTTCCTCTTCTAATACATATGAAAGCTAAATATATTACTTTCATTCTGTTATGCCTCACAGAATGTACTACAATTGCGGAAGGAATTAAAGCCTAGTTAAAAACATACTCTGACACTGTGCTCTAAGAGAAAATGGAAACATTGGACTTGGCCAGAATTGTTTGGAAACCTCTTACAATTTTTAAGCTTTTTTTTAAACCTAAGATTTTGTTGATTGTTGAAACATACATTTAGTTTTGTTTCATTTGTACAAAAGATTTCATGTTTCATACCTGTTTGCTTAAGAGGGTCTAAACCAAAACAGTAAAGTGGACTAATTGCTAATTTCAGTGATTTTTGGGAAACAAACCAGAAAATTTGGGGAAAAAATTTTCCAACAACCCTCATCTATGTACAAAAGAAAAAAAGTCAAATAAAAGTTAAAGAACTTTTAAGTTCATGAAACCAAACCCCACTTGGCATGCAAATCACGTACTGTAACCTTTTATCGGCGCAGCCTCTGGTCTCATCAGTCGATGAAATTCTCAGCCCGCGGCAACAGCTTAGCCGAGGGACGCAGACCAATGAGAAAATATTCATTGTGTTAGCATTTCAAATGGCGAGAAAGGAAGAAGAAGCGCTAACTGATCACTGCCCGTGGAATTAATTGGATATTCCAAGAATAATGTCTCTCACTGAAGATCCTTGGAGGCTGAACGCTAGTAGAGACCACATTTTGTGCGGTGCCTTCAAAAAGAGACCGCTTGGGGGTAGTGGACATATTAGGGTTTTAGCGCATTTCCCTAAAGGCCAGAAAATAATCAGATTCACTGAACCAAACTCGGCTAATCCATTCCATAATTATACACACAAATCCAATAAACTTTGTCACATTACTGGAAAATTAAACTATTACAGTGAAGCCTTTTGCTACTTTGAAAAAAGTTTGAATTCCCGTTTTATCCAAGAAAAAAAAGGGGAAAAACCACCTCGGCGAGAGTCAGAAGTTTTGGAGGTTGCACATGCAGGCGTACATGCTCACATAGATGCACACACACTGGAGCCCAGAGGAAGAGTAATGCTTAGCTGTAGTCTTCTGTTATGCTTAACGCCCAGGTAGGTGTCCCACAGCTTCCTTCCTTTATACAGAGGGATTTGCGTTTCAGCTTTATTGCACATAGCCCAAGCATATGCAATGACCCTGTCCAATATTAGTACAGCTTTCCTTAAGACACATCTTAATCTAACCTTTTCAAGACTCTTTTGCTTTCAGACTCAAAACAGCATAAAAAATGAGCATTGTTGTGGAGCGCTGAGAGATTGAACCAAGGCTCTGGCTTGGTCCAAAGCAGTAGCCCTCTGGATAAACAGCTGCTTCTGCAACTAGATAAGCTCCATAGACCAAAAGGTAATCGGGGAGGGAGGAAAAGAAAGAAAGAAAGAAGAAGGAGAGGGGAAAAAAAGGGAAGAGGAAAAAAAATGAGATTAGGAACCTTCCCAAATGTTGCATCTTTCCTATCGACCGCTGGCCTAGCGTGAGGTGTCAATTTTGACTCCAAAGAGAGCACACGAATTCGCAGCGGTCCCATTATGCGGTCTCTGTGCTCATTGTAAATTCTGTCAACGAAGTCAATCTTATTAACTTCCGCACTGGTTCACACATGACATTTTCTTCAATTTTCTTGCTGACATCAAAAACATCAATTAGCAGCCCGAAAATAGGAAGGAACGAATGACAGAGCCTGATAACGTCAACTATTTGAAGCCAAGGGTAAATCTATTCTCCAGTTCTGAATGCGTTCATTACAATTGCATTTTCAAAGAAGACCTCCAAATAGCAAAGAAAATTAAATTTATCATCTAGAAATGCCTAGAAATTGTTTTTTTAATCCTATGTCTATCTCTCAATCCCAGAGTGTAATACAAAGTATCGCAATTCAGTCTTATGATAACATGCCACAACTTTAATAGAAAGTTTATAAAATATGCAGCCCTTGCCATACTTCCTATCACATAACAACTACAAGGGGTGAGAAAAAATTTGTCCAACAGATTGTAGCATTGCCTTGTCTGTTCCATCAGTTCTCATAGGCTGGGACAGCACTTACACACATACACATGCGCACGCTCTCCCGGTACATGCACACACATCTCCCCCCTTTCCATCCATGCTTGTGAAGAATTTATGAGCTATGCAATATCCAGTGACTTTAAAACCCCAGCAAGCACTACATTACCAGCGTGCAGGGGAAAGGCGCGCGCCAGAGCTGCCTCGCATTTGCATTCACCCAACTCTTTTCATGTTTCAGAGAAAACAAACCCAACTCCCTGCCCAGGAAAGCAAAGGGAAAGTCCAACCAAAGACTTGACGTGAACTGTCAAGCGCCAAGAACATGCATTCAATCAGCTGCCAGAACTTCCGCTCACTGAACTCTCGCCCTCTTTTCATTTTATTGACATTTTCAAAAATAAATACATAAAAATAACCTCCCGGTAACACAGAAACAAGACAGCCGTGTCAACACAACATGGTCCATTTGCTGTGCTCAGCAACAAGTTTCAAGAGAAAGGTAAGTGTGTTTAACACAAGGCAAAAAAAAAAAAATCGTAAAGCAATAAACCTGGTTTTGTGGTCTTTAAAGAAGCCCTGGTTTGCTTTATTTATTTATTTATTTGTTTCGCTGCTGCGCCTGCTTTGTGAGCCACCGTTTCATGCTTGTATTACATCTCCTAGGGAGTGAATAAAAGCAAGTTTAGTGGTGACCAAAGACACTCATTCGGACTTAATGCAAACAGAAAGAGCAGCTACACCCCGATAAACAGATCACATTCCTTCAGCCCATTGATTTTTTGATCTTTTGACATTTTTTTAGTTGCTTCCATTCCTTCCTTGTCTTTTCCTCAATGTCACAAAAGACAAAACGTCTCGGCAATTGATGGCTGGGGTATCTATTAGCTTTCAAGCCACCTTTCTTTTTTTTTTTCCCCCAGCACTGGCTAAGAAAGCACAAAACAGAAAGCTGAGAACTCGCAAGGAAACTAATTGTAGGAATCATCTAATTTAATGGGCTCATCATATTCTGGGATTTTGGCTTTTCCACATCAGATATCTCTGGTAAGCAGCTGGAAGGTGAAAAGGAGGAAGGAAAAAACGTTACATCGAACGGATTGCTGTAATTTTTGTTGCTCCATGGAAACAAACTGGAGAAGACAGAGGAGAGGAAAAACAGGAGGAGAACTCCTGGGAGGTTTAGTGAGGTGCCTCTGTGTCTCTTTCAGTGTTTTTCTGCCCGCGCACAGAAGCGAACTCGGCGCAGAACGAGCGTCTCAGCTCAGCCGCACTTAGGGGGATGCTGGACATGAAACAGATACAACTGGAGCCTGGAAAATTTGTACAATTATTTTATAGCAGAAGAGAAAAAATAATTGTGAGACACTGACGACTGATGATGAATCTGCCTGCTCTTTTTTTTCCTTTCAAAATCTCATTTTGGACATTTTACTGTTTGCCACAACCCTTGCCAACGCTGATGAGAATGAAGGTGAAGCACAGCTTATGCTTTATCTCCTATCATTTACAGCAGATAACTGTAACCTGTGCTTAGAAGGTTTTTTTTGGTTTAGAAAAATGAGTTATTAGTCAGAAACCAAAACTGTTTAAAACAAAAGCGACTCAGATTGAAACACACAATGAAACAATATGTCTGTATTTAACAATAAGTAAAATATTTTTAAAAATCTAGGCAAACTATAAATCTTCAGAAGGTAATAATGCAAAAATTCTCAGTGACTACTTGTGTTTGGTTTTGAATGCAAAACCTGCAAAAATAACCACCAGAGAAAGTGCTTCTTTTGATTTTACATGATATCATAAAGCAAAGAAGTGAGTGGCACAAGAAAGATGAATTATTTTACAAGCAAATCTACCAGCGTCATTCAAGGAACAGACACTTTAAGCACAGAAGGGAGTGTAAAACAGAATGAATTTGTCCTGCAACAGCTTTTTTTATGTTGTTTTGCATTTGAAATTTCTAGAAATCTGCCTTTTCAAGTTAGGGCTCGATCCTGGTAATCAACTGTAAATGGGAGAGTTTTGCTTGAGAAAAGACTTCAGAGTCTGACTGCATTCAATCAAGTCTGCTGGACCCCAGGCAGGGAATATGGTTTTGTCTTTTTTATCAAATTCATATGTCTGACAAGAATTGACTCATTTTTGCCAGTGATGTTGCTATTTATCTTAATGTTGAAATTGCATTTGGCAGAATAAAATATTTTCTCCAAAATACCAAGAAGCACTAAATTATTTCTCCTAAAACCTGAAATACTGTACTGCCTACCAGGAATAAGCTTCTTTTCTCCTCTTTAAATAAGTTCAAGTTTAACTCAAAGAAGCATACTCTGCTCAAAGGTGCATATTTTAAAATATTTTTATCAGGTTAAAATATATGAAGGCGACGAAATCTGGAGAGCAGCTAGCTCAGCTTCTGCAGAAGCATACCTTAACTTTGCTGCTTATAAGAAAAGTTGGTCGGTGCTCAGGTAAACCCCTGGGCTTGAAAAGAAGAAACAGATTTTACAAAACACCCCTTCTATTTTTTTTCCCCTCGTCATTTCAGTCCGGAAATCCCAGCGATCATCCCTGCTATTCATGTGCTGATATTATCAGAGGTTTATAAAAAAAACATGTCTGATGAATTAAAACATGTGACTGGCCAACAGCAGCAGCCCAACTGACCACAGGTTAGCGAGGGGGATGAACTATGGTTATGTTTTTTTAAACCCCATGCTGTCCTTGGAACGGAGGCTGCATTCGGCGCCATTAGATACAGCTACGGTGCTCTTGATCTATTATTTACAAAGAAAAACCCTTCACTACTTAAGTGGCCCCTTCTACTTCAGCCTTCAATTTCAGCTGCATCAAACAACTTGGGGGGGGGGTGAGAAGAGAGGGGGGAAAACTTGAGTTAATAATATAATTCTATGCAAGAGAAAATTATACTTGAGTAGGGAAAATACAGAATGCCTGGAATAAGGTTTGGCATCCAAATTGCAGACCTATCAGCTTCATCCTGGACAACTAAAATGATAATAATCTTAGTTTTTAATAAAACTATGTGAGGTCTTAAGGAATCTATACACAGATGCACAAAACAATTTAGCTCTTATTTAAAAAGTAAGATGAAAGACTGCATGAGAATTGCAAGACTTCTCATTGTAAAAAATCACCATATTTCATTAAAATATAATTTTGCATTAAATTCTGTAATTATCAAGACTATTCTTTAAGTCATACTGCATTCAATCTAATTAGAAAGCTTAGATCTCACCTTTGTACTGAACTTTCAACTCTCTGATGCCAATTAGAAACTATTTTAAATGAATTTCCCAATTAAACTGACTCCTGTGATCAATTCTGACAGAAGATAAAACCCAGAATTTTCAGGGAGGGGAAAAAAAAAAAGGAAAAAAAGATAGGCATAGAGATGTACAGCCTATCTGTACTTCTGAAAATATTTTGAATGGTTTTTGCTTCCTTATTATGATGAATATCTCATCTCCTGTGCCTGAAACATCCTCTAAGAAATAGCTTATATCAAGTGTTTAAACTGCAATTAGTATTGTTTCATTATTCAACACGTTTCCATTTGCAATAAATACCTTGTTTTATTATACTGTATATTTGGTTCTCATGTTATAAACTATCACATCAGATGAATTATAAATGTAAACTATTAACAGTTTAGATTCTTTTAAGTTGTTATCAATTTCAGGCTTTTGACAGCTTAAAGGAAATTCTGTAAACATACCTCCTCTCCTCTCGAAAACGGCTTCTATAAAGCCAAGAGCCACCTCACAATTAATAAATGGCTGTATTCTCCTTTTGTGGAGAACAAAATTAACTGACGTTTCCCATATAAAAGACCATATAATTAACATTAGTAAAACGTGGCAAGATATTCCGACAACCTAATTATATCAATGAGTCATCTAACTCCTGTTTGTATCAATTCAATTTATCTTCATTTCAATCAGTGCAGCTTGACGGACAGGTATCATTAGAGGTGACAAAGCCCCACGCTGCAGAAAAGCGCAGGACAAGGCGATATCCCAGATAAGGCAGCCCGAGCCCTCCAAACGCCGCGTAGCTGGAAATGACTCCTTGTATACACATCATTGCCTTCACTAAGGGTGTCTACAAGTTATCATTAGGCACATTCACTGTTAAAGACTAACCAGGTCAGTGTTTCTGATCAGGTTGCAAATTAGACCAATTGAAGTGTTCTTAACCTACAGACTGGTGTCAGTAAGGACCTAACGGTGCTGAAGCTACATAGTAATGTGCACAAGCACACCACCATTACTGCACATTTCATGCTGAACACAAGCAGATTTAAGCAAAACGACTGGGGAGGGGTGTGTATAGAGAATACAAATTACACAGGCGACATAATGCTGTTGTTTTAGTGCAATTTTGATGCAAAAAAAATTGTTCATTGGCAAACATATTAACCAAAAGTGCAGACTTGGGCAGTGAGAGCATTAGAGGTGCAGATAAACATGCCATTATAATGCTAAGGAACCAACATGCATTTCTATTTCAAATTATAATCCTTCTAGCTTTCCACATAATAGTTAAATAATAGTTTTCAGAAATACAAATGATGGCTAAATGAAGGGTTTTAAGTCTGATCTAGCACGAGCATTATACTTGGCTGAAAAAGCTGATGTTGGGAAGGAGGGGGGAAGAGTAAAATCGTTTCACTTTCCACATTTACTGTTTTTGTTTCCATTCTATTTTCCTGCATGAATTCTAGAGGCAAGGGTTGCATCCTGCCTGCTCCTGTCAATGGGGCATGGCACAGTAGTCAAACCAAACCGATGGAGCACCAACATATAGAAAATACCTGCATGAAGTTAGGCTTTTGTTTTTCATGTAATGAAAACAAAACAAAACCAGCATGCAAGGCATTCATCTGAAGCATGCAAGCTATCAGTGCTTCTCTGTTTGACTGCTACGTCAATAAAATGGGATAAAATGGGCATTGTTTTTGATGGGCTATTAAAGGACTTTTATTTGGAGAACTTCCTCCCAAGTTGGATCTACACAGATAGAACAGTTAATAGATGTAGGGTTGTAAGTTGAAAGGATACAGTCAAAATAATCAAAACCAAGAAAAATATCATGCAGGATGCACAAGGTTCTGCAACACAGCAACTCACTAAACAAGTTTGCTGTATGAATTTAGGAGTTTGGTGTTGCTTTAAAAAAAAAAAAAAAATACTTCCCCATCAGCAAACAGGAGAGATCTCCACACCAGTGTCAATCATATATTTTCTAATCACTGCACAGAAGTAGGGACAACATACAGAGAGCATGTCCATTAATCAATATGCAGAGAATACATTGTCTCAAGAGTATGTATTTATGGTTATAAGTTAAGATGATTACGCAGCATGAATTTCTGAGCTGGGAAACGCTTTATCAGCTAACAAATGGGAAGCAAATCTCAATTTAGAGCCGTGTTATGTCCTTAAAGGCTACTTTAAGAATTCAAGTAGAATTAAGCTGAAATGAGTGACAAGGTGGAGAGGACATGGGACATTGCATGACAAGCAGTGACCAGCTGGAGCATTTCAGGTCAGCTGATAAGCAAACGGTATAAATTGTCTGACCTGGGTCATTACAACTGATAAATGCAAGGAAATAATAACCTTGTACGTGCATTCAAAACTGCCCTGGGGTTACCATAACACCCTGGGTTGGTCTCTATTGAGTAGACAAGGACTACACCGAACAGCCCAGCACAATCCATGGGAAGAGCCCCTCAGCTGGAATTCAAACCCCCAAGCTAATGAGTTTGGACCATGCTGGAGCAGATTAGATTTGGAGACATCAAGAAGGGCTTCTAATATTCACTCCACACCCCCAAACTGATGAGTAATATCAATTTTTCCCTCTACAGCACTCTCTTTGTATAAGCATACTCACTGCAAGTTTAAAAAAATGGAACAACCACAACTCCAAGTAAAACACAGAACAGAAGAAGGAAATTAGAAAGTGTCTTGTTAATTAAAAAAATAATTAAGTAAAAGCTTTTCAGACAACCTGACTCAAATTTTGAATGAGCTGTTTTGCAGTTTAGAGAGTCCAAGCCAGAGGACAGTTACAAGCTTAAAACAAGAGTTATTACAGACTACTATCTAGACATGGGCCAAACTAAACAAGGCTTTGAAGATCTCCAGACAATACTCTGAATGGGAACCCGATCCAAATTCTACCACTTGTTCTCATCTCAAATTCAACTCAAAACCAGAAAAACCTGGATGCTTTAGCATGCACTTCTACGTAGTTTTTTTTTTCAGAATACAATGAGCACAAATACACACAAGCCAAAATAAACCACTGAGCCAGGATCTTGAAAAGCAACCTGAAGAGTGAAATAAAGATTGGGATGGATCTCTTTTGAAGCAGTTTTCCAGAGAAGGACTACACACATGTACATGTATTGGATAATCTGTCGACAGACTGAGTGTGCAGTCAATTGCTATTACATACCTGCACATGTAACAGCCAATGTCAATGGCTCTTATATAACATAACTTAAACTTCTTTCAGCCTTATTTTTCATGTGTTTACAACCTGGCCTCTAACTTTTGGTCTGGGGTGAAATATAGCTGTGCAGCATGTGTTTCTAGAAATACTCAATTATTATTATTAAAAATCTTGGAATAAATTAAAATTAATGTGTCTGGGGCTTTTCAGAGACATCAGCACTTTCTGTGGTGAGATGAGGCTCTCAAAGTGTTCAGAAAACTGGCATAACCTGGATTACAGCTCTTTTCTATGGAGAAGAGAGGCCACTCCCTTGCATCATACCCGAGTGCTGAGCTGGATGGACTGTCTCCCAGTAAAAACACAGTCATTGGCATCTCTGCTGATGCTGTTTCTACACACGGGAAGCATGGAGGCACTCTAGAGCTAGAAGCTGTCCAACAGCAAAGGATCTAAGTGGCAATTCTCCTTGAGAAAGTAGCATTGCCAGATGTCCTTCCTTCCTCCTTCAGCCATCTTCTAGAGGTGAGAATTTTCTCATCTTAAAGAAACTCATCATCACAACACTTCTGCCAGGCAGGGAAGGCCACTATCCCCAATTTACAGAAAGGACACGACATAGGGAAGACCATGTAATTTGCCTCATTTGGCCATCAGTGGAGCAGGATCCTGAACCCACATTTGGAGCTAACCTCCCAGGAGCCATTCCATAAAAGTAATTATGTGTCTGACCTCAAACAAATAGCAGGAACTCACTGTTTAAAAATTCATTCTTTCTCTTCTTCTCTTATCATGGAAATAACAAGGTATAACGAGACTCAGCCATGGGCAGCAGAATGAAGTTATTTCTGCAGAGGGATAAAGCTTTGAACCTTAACTGATGTGTAATAGCTAAATATGGTCACAACCCCAGCTGCTATCCCAGAACAACCTAATGTCCTCTTTCTTCCCATTTCCTCCCTCCCCCAAAAGTCCAATTGTTCTGAGGGGATAGAGATTAATGATATTCATACTAGAATAACAGCTACAGGCAAAAAGCAAGCAAATATATTACAGGACGCAAATTACAGTAGTAAGAAAATACATCGTGCTGTGATGTAGAGATATAAATAAATTAATCCTGACATCTGTTTCTTTTGCAGAGGAATTAGTCATAGTTTGAAACTGACCTTGCAAGAAGAATGCAAGGTGATCAACTAAAAATGGATAGTGGTGCCCTCCCATGTTATGGAGATAATACTCTTCGACCTCCCAAATCATACACTACAGGGTGTTCACCAAAGGTCACCCCATTTTGTACACTGAAACTAAGAGCTACTGGACAGTCTGTGCATTTGATTCAGCACAGATCATCCAATGGTCAGACAGGTATCCTGAGTCTCAGCTCAGCTACAGCCTAGAGCAGCAGCACAGTAGATTGCCAGACGGTCAGTTTTTCTCTAAATTTTGATCTTTTTTTCCCCCTGAGCTTAGAAGAATGTTTTATCTGCAACTGCAACAACATGCAAGAGATTACCATCACAAAAGCCATTTTCATCTGGTCAGGTGGCTTTTTTTCACAAGACATCATGGTGCTTCCTGGCATTAAGACACTTGTCAAATCATCTTTGTGGCATATTTCCAGATTTAACAACCAAATCTTCCTGCACAACTTTGGGCCAATAGTTAGAAAGCAAACAAAGGCAGTGATCCTAGCAGGTTACAACGCTCTTGCCGTATGCTTTCCTTCAGGCTCACATTTTCTGCAAGATGTGAACTAATGTCAGTAAGCTAGAACTGCTGATGGCACGCTAAGATTAATACAACTATTGAGGAACTTTGTGCCTCCATAGTGTTTCACTAATATTTTTAAAGAAAATACATTAGCATGGAAGGAAATGTGGTTCCTGCATAAACAGAAGAGCTATTTTTCAGAAAGACTTTCGAATCAGACACACATTGCATGCTTGAAAAATAAACCCACACTCAATAGGCTTTTCTTAGTGAGCCCCAACGTCTTAAAAGGACAAAAAAATCCTGGTTTTAATGAACTCCCTAAGTAAGTTTTTACATAATATACTTTTAAAAGTGAATAAACCTGTTTTAACGTGATAGCTTCCGTAGGGCTCAAGAGACATTCTAGTCTATTGTGTCGGTGGATTAACTCTATTCACCAAGGAAGAGGATACCAACATGTTCTATTATGCCCAACGACTGCAGAGATCTGCACGAATGAATGCTGTGCTCACACGTGTGTGCTGAATCATCAAATGCCCTTTCCAGCAAGAAACCCTATCTCCAACTCCCAGCCCTCGCTGTGCAACTTACTTAAGGCCTCGTTGCTGCAAAATGCCAGTCACCCTAGCGGAGACTCCGTGCTCAAAGGATGCTCACAGCCCGTGGGCTCTGCTGGAGGAAACAACCACAGCACAGGACACAACCACGCTGCTGCCTGCCCTGCACCTCCACCAGATGTTAGGAAAACCTCAAACACTGATATCCAACCTGAACTGGCACACCCTCTTGACCTCTTACAGCCCAGAAACAGGGGAGAAGCACCTTCTCCAAGGAGTGGGATGGGAGCCCTCCAGCAGATCCATGGGGCAGAGGACAGCCAGCAGCAATGTTTTAAGGAGCCCAGGTTAGATGCACTAGATGCATCTAACTGGCACTGCAGCCCAATACTTGCCTGACAGCTCTACTTTTGGTTAAACTGCATTTTTTGGTTTGCAAATGTGGGAAGTGGGAATACTTTGGGTGAAACCTGGCCCCAACTAAGAATGAGAAGCTTTGCAACCCATTTTCCCTGAGGGCAGCATTTTGCACACTTTTTTTAAGTCAACATCAGGCAAAACATGAAGTAAAGTATTCCTCTTTGCATTTCACAGAAGAAGGTATTCAAATACTGGAGGCTATCAAAAAGGAGAAGAACTTCGTTTTCATGCGCCTTCACTAACAGACTGATTTTAAAAACAATTAGAAACCCTGGAAAAAAAGAAATTAAATAAAAAAATCCTAGCATTTCAAGAGATTAGGCTCATGTTATACATGGCAGAGTTGCCCTCAGCCTGAGATTTTGTCAACAATTCTTGATATTTGGTCTAATTAGCTCCTGGGCTTCACCTTCTGCTTCCTTGGCGTGAGCAAAATAAAATATTTTATTTTTTTACAGATGGGGTTTTAAGAGGAAGCTGTTGATTTCAATCAGTCTTAGACCTTTGCCCTGTAATATGGTCCTCAACGCAAAGCCTTGTGTCCTTCTATTTACGTAACAAACTCCCATGCTATGGGGCCCCACAGCAGGCTCAAATATCCACAAAGAAAATACCTACGAATGACTCTTCCTACAGCTGATCTGGTAGAAATCCTTCCACCTGCAAAGACATGCTTTTGTGCAGTGTCTCACTCTGAGATGGGCTGTGTGAAACCACAAAAATGCAGCTCCAACGGCACAAGCTCCATCTGCACTATGGAGACTATTAAGGCTAATCCAGCATTCCTAGACTGTGGTGCGAGACATTCCCAGTATAGACCTGCTCCAGCAGCACTCTGCCAGTGAGTTAAGTACTCTAAAACCATGACTCGTCTCACATTTCTCCCGGCAGCCGCACCAGGTCAGGCGATCCCGGCTGCTCTCCTGTGTCTTGCCCTCGCCTGCATCTTGGCCGTGCAGCTGGTGGCCAACACACACGGTGAGCTGGACAGTAGGACTGACCCCAGACAGGGCCATCAGCCTGAGTGCTTTGAGAGTGGTTATTTTTAACTTAGAGCCCTTCTCTGATTTGGTCTCCCAACCACGGCAGTACAGATGAGAGCATGGTTTATAACCCACTTCAGTGGGTCCAGCCACGGATAACAGCCCAGGTCTGCAGGTCTCTGTGGTTCACACCATGGCTCATCTGATCCCACAGTGAAACAGCCTGGGAAGCTAAATCCACACACTGAAAAAAAAAAGAAAAATAAAGAAGAAAAAAAGAAGCCCTCCTCTGCCAAGTTATCTGTCACTACAGCTTTCCGAGTTAGCTGACAGGATAAAACACCAGGACTGGGCAGGGAGAAATGCAGCAGAGCCATGGTGAGGCCATTCCCTTCAGCTGCTTCAGCCTGATGCTGCATCAGCCAGAGTGCAAAACCATATCCCAGAGACAATCTGCATGGGGGGGTGACTGCTGAAGCTGGCATGGGCACTGAAAGAAAAGCTTGTCAAACTATACCCTTGGAGCACACACAATTTAAACTGGAGAAAGCAAGCTTTAGCCAGCATGACTTCAGAACGTTTTGCCCTCCAGTGAGCAAAATCAACCATATCATCAAAAGCGCAGTTTTGCTGGCATAATTGCATTTATGGAATCACCAGGGATTTTGCCTGAACAGCTACAGCAGTGTGGGGAAAAAAAAAAAAAAACCAAACCAAACACACACTTCATCAATCCTTGACCAATGTAGCTGTGTTGGCAAAACTCTTCAGAGCAGACTTGGCCTGTATTACTATCACAGCTCGTATCAGAAAGAAGTATTTTTCTCCTGCTTAGTTTAAGCTCTGCAGTTCACGCAGTAGAAACCAACTGATTTTCACTTCTGCTTATATTCAATCCCCATTTTTTACAGGTTTGCAGACACAACAGATATCAAATATTGCTTACTGGGTGACCAAGACTGCCATACCCTCACTCTAAAACTCAATTTAATCACTCCTGCAAGCTTCTTCCTTTATGGCTGCTGCTGAAGAGATGGAGCATGCTCAGCCTGTGGTTGCTGAGGCCCTCCAGATCCCTCACTCTGGAAAACAAGAGTGTCAGCGTGCTCACAGTGACACCACAGCAGCCCCCACACCCCGGAGCATCTGCCCCAACCTTCGCTGCCTGCCCCAGGATTGAGGAGGCTCCACAGAGTTTCCAGGTTCAATGAGTACTTTGGTGCCTTTTGGCTGGCAAAGGACAGAGCCCCACAGCTGCCCCAGCCCCAAACAGGGGCACCAGCCCTGCAGCCCCCTCCAGCTGCCATCTAAAGGGCAAATTTGGAAAATGCTCCATCTAGAAACAACTGCGGTATCTCGCTCCCTTGAACCTTTTGTCCCTTTCTTTGTCCCAGTTACTGGGGGAATTCACTTGAGAAGAGCAACTCTGTTTCCTAAAGGTGAACTGCAAGTTTGAAAACCAAAGGTCTTAAAGAGCTAAAATGGGCAATAGAAAATGAATGCAGGTTTAAGATTACCTCTCCACCATTTTACAACTGCAAAACGTTAAGGAAGAACTCTCTGCTCTGCAGCTGGCAAATCCAGAGTTAAGGGCAAGACTGCTTCATGTGTGGCTTTTTTCCCCCTTTTTTAAATCACTTCTCTGCTGCAGAGGAGCCTGAATTCAGAGTGGTGGGTACCTTTACAAAGCACGGACTCCATTTACCAGTATGGGGAAAAAGGGAGAAAAGGATTCTGTTAGGCTTCTTGAAAGCATCTATGTTTTTACCAAGCAACTCAAATAATATTAATTAAACACCCTGTAGAGCAGAGAATATCAGCTCTAACTCAATACCTCCAGCAATTCACACTGGCTTGATTTAAGAGGTTGTCACTTCTATCCCTCTCCCGGGGGCTGATACCTTCACCGAGATGGCAGAAGACAACATGTGCCCATGTATGAACTGCTGCAGTCTGCTCCCCAACACACTGACAGAGGTTTAAGGTCACCACCAGAGTTAGCACCCATCCTGCTCCACATTCTCTCCTGCTTGATGGAGGGCCAGGGCAGGCAGCTCCAGTGCCAGCTCCTGGGTCAAGGCCCTGAAACCTATGGTTTGTGCTCCCTGCGGTGTCTGCAAATTACAAGACTATCTATCCTTCCTGGCTGGAAACTACCAACGATTTGGGGCTTTCTGTAAGTTAGCCCAGTAGCTTTTTAACCACATTGTTTAAGTGCTCCCCACAAGGCCAGCCTACAAATCTGCAGCAAGAGCTCCTACGTCAACTACAGGCACCGGGCTGCAGCGTGGACCTCCAACCAGCAAATCCTCCAGGCCCTGTTATTTGTCCAAGACAAACAATAAATGGTGGTGGCTTGAAACTACTGGAAGAACATCATCTGACCCTGAATGGCCACTTCTGAGACTAATTTGCCACCTCTGCATCTCAGATATGGAGACAGCTGTTGGAATGGGGGAGCAGGGCGGTGCCCAGGCAGTCGCGTGTGAGCTGGGGTGACGCTCACCAGCACTGCAGAGCAGGAGGACCCAGACACATCGACTGCCCCTCGTGCCTCTGTCCTGGGCTGCTCCAATATAAATCAGGCACAATTTCCACCCACCTTGTGACTGCTCCATGCAGAACTAACACAGCAGCTCCCAAGCACTGCAATACCAGGCTCCACTTTAATAAAGAAGATGGACTCAACCAGCTCTTTGTCCCCTCCATACCTCCTTCCTCATGTAACGCTGTTTTCCACCACTATGACTGAGGACAAGCCGTGTGAGCAACTTAAAGCTTCCCATGGGCCTGTTTGGATGATGAATGTTTTCTTAACATAAAGAGCTAATCCAGAAGCACAGATATATTATCTAAAGCTGGAGGAAGATGGCCACAGCCAGCCCTCATGCCCAGTCAGGGAGCTCTCCAGGGGCAGCACTTCTGGGAAGCATTCCTCCAGCCCAGACTCTGCTAACAGTGGTTTCTCTCCCTGCTGTGCATCTCTCTTGTGGCCACACAGGCAAAGCCAAGACACAGTCTGGTCTTGGCTCCTTTTATTTTTGCTCTCTTGGCACCTCCGTGCTGGCTGGGCACTACCAGCAGGGGAGTTTTCTTTCAAGGCACCATCACAGCAGCCCCAGCATCCCAGAATAGCTGCACAGATGACATCCTGACTCAGCCCAGATGGATGTGTGCAGGAGAACTGACAATCAAAGCTGATGCAGAAATAGAGGAAGTCTGAAGAAAAATATTCCAGACTGCCACATCTTGCTTTCCAGAGTGTAAATACATGTTTAATGCATCCTTGGACTTACCAGGAGGGCTGCAAAGGAGATGTCAATGATCCTGGTGTAAAAAACTGTGATGGTAGAGACAGAGTTGTGCTCTCTGCATGCTCACCACAAGCTGGTAACAGAATGGGGATGATTCACAAGGTCTCATCCAATTTTAGCATCTACCCACCCCAGCACATGCAGAACTGGATTAGTTATTGCAGCTGACACCCCAGTGGGGCGGGGTGTTTGCCATACCTGATGCTGCTATCACAGCCACCAAATCCTTTTACTACACAGACACAGCAGGATATGGCAGCCTGGTCCAGCAGGGATGACTCCTTTCTCCCCTCACAATCTTCTCCTTCCCTCCTGCCACTTGTGGCCAAAACTTCAGGCACAGGGGGAGAAGGTTGTCACCAGTGTGATGCTGACTACTGGTTTTGGGACTACTAGCTCATGGGAGCCTCACAGGACCCTGCAGCTTCCAGCAAAGGGGCACCTCTCCAGTCATGGGCCTTGTCCACCAGGAGTTAAATTAAAAAAAGAAACCTAAACATAAAACCTACCTCAAAAATATCACTAACTGAATGAACCAACCTAACAAAGCCAAAATCAAACCATTATGTGAGGTCCTTTCTCCAGACAATGGAATTGTGGACAGAAGTAATGAGAAAATTCTCCAACTCATCTACTGATCTGCAGAGGAAGAAGTGACCTCTGTAGCCATTAGATACTCACACTGATGAAGTTAATCCAGCAGATAGTCCCACTATTCAGAGAAAAGCTACCATTAAGCAAGATGACAACTATTCCCATTTACAATTTCTACCACCCTGAAAGGATTTATGCACAAACATCTTTCAAACACAGGTATTGGACCTACTTAAAGAGCCATAAGCCAATAGCTGGCTAAGAGGACACTAACCCAAGAACTCAATTATAATTACATAAGGAATTATGCACAGAAAAATACGGTCAGTAGCTGTTCAGAATGATGAGCTGAGACCTACCAGGACAGTGTTTCTATGCCTCAATTCTGCCACTACCTTGGCTCTAGGACATGAAGCTGCTTTAACACTTACAACCTCTTCTACAAATTTATTCAAAATGCTCAACGACCAAAGTGTTACTGAGTGGAAGGAAAGGAAAACCTTTAGCCTGACAAAACTTTGCACCAATACTGCACTCAAACACAAGTTTCAAATCCTAACATGTACTTAAATGCAAGACCTATGAATGCCAGGAGACCACTGTACAACACTGCACAAGTTTCTCACTGAAGCTCAGAGCCTATTCTAGTGCCAGCGTAGAAACAGGAATTATTGTGAGAGGACTGCTCCATGCACACAGTCCCACTGAACTCCCAACACAATGCAGGAAAATGCATCCAGGATCCATCTGTCCATCAGAAAATAAAACCAAGCAAAAGATAACTATTTAAAATGGTCAATAATAAGTGCTTCAGCAACATTTTAAAATTTGTTGTAAGTATCTCCACAAACTTACAACCTTAGGACAGCAGCTAAAATTCACTCTTAGACATTGCTTTGGCTTGAGGAATGATTCTCCTGTCTCCAGAAATGAAATCTGCCTTATTATAAAAACAGCACATAAGACTCAAAACGAAATTAATAGTTTTTTTGGTAAATGCTGTGGTCATCTGCACAGCAACTAACATGCTGTCAGCTGAACTGAAGAAGTGATTATTTGTGAGAGAAGCAGTAAGCACTTTTATCAGCAGCCATGTATGTGGAGCAGATGCAAAGCCTCTATATTCTGGGGTTTTTCCTCCTTTCTTCTGACAATGCACAAGCTACACATTTGTGTATACACATGTACTAGAGGACAAACACATGCTCACACTTACCATTCACTTTGTGAAGTGCTGCATGTTGTATATCAAATTTTCAATTTCAAAACACAGAAAATACTGGTTAAAATCTTCTACATATTATTTTATCAAACATGCCAGACCCCTTCATGGTTTCAGATGTGGGTGTGGATACCTCCAAATGACTCACCATGGCTAGCCTGGAAGGCCAGGCATGCAGGGATGGACCATGCAGGGAAGAGCAGGCGCAAGGAAGCCTCCCACTCACACCCTCAAACTGCCACTTCCAAAGCACCTGCCTTTTGCCAGTCAAATCAGACACTGGTTTTCCAGAATCCACCATGTGTTTTTGAGGCAAAGTCTGAATGAACCAGGCAGATAAAAATGAAAGTGCAGTAAGTGTATCAAGAGTTGTCAATCCAAACCAAGCATCACTGGCGGGATGGCTTGTGGCTTGGAAGACGAGGCCCTACAGAATGCAGGAGCAAAAAGGAAGATGTGCTGCTTTTAAATAATTTAATTTCCTGCCAATGTCCAGCTTCTGGTGAGATGTATTTTCAGATGTGGGATGTCATGAGTACCCCAAATTCCTGTTTCCTAAAGCACATCTATGGGGCAGCATCAGACTGCCTCTCCAGGGCTGACCATTCTCCTCAGAGATCATGGAGCAAATTCACAGTAGGTTTAAAATTAGTCACACTCTTTGTGGCCAATGATATAGTTTATTTTTGGCAACAGTGTGATACTCACGAGCGTTACTTAATTCTATTGCCTAGGTAGGCGAAGTGAGGTATGGAGTGAGACGGGCTCTGGTCCAAGGTCATGCAGACACAGTTGTGCAGCAAAATTCCGAGACGCCTTTTAATTATTAAGGCCACTTCTGACTCACTGAAGCCCCTGACTCGAGTAGCTGGGGGCTCAGGAAGGGGTTGTCCTTCTGCTCTGCTTGCTCTCCTCTGAGGACACTCATCCCACCATATTAAGTAGGATTCAAGCACAAGCCACTACTGTCCTACATTAGCTTCCCTCCATGCCTCTTCCCCTGGAAAAGGCACAGGGGAAAGAAGGAGCCTTAATGATGCCCAGGGGGTGCCAATAAGTTTAACTACAGAGAGTAATTTTTGTTAATGGAATTCTGGCTGATGCAGTTTGAGTAAGGAGGATGAGAGAACCTTTCACTGTGTTTTTCTAAAGCAAATATTTGGCACTTTCATCTTCCAGTGCTTTAACATGCAATCTGTCACTAAAAAAACCCATTTACGTGGGAGTTCATGGAAAATATATCATGTTTCAGATGGCAATTGAAGAACGGGGGGGTATCCATTGTACTGCTCAGAAATGTAATTCGTGGAAACTGGGTTGCAAACCACACAACTAGTTATCATCTCATCTGCAGTTGTGACAACAACACAGCTTAATATTGATGTTTCACCCTTTACTTGCCACCACCACCCTCCTGTCCATTGAATAAGCTCGGGCAAAGGGTAACAAAAGTTTCCATCATCAGCTGTCCAAGGGTCCTCATCAACTTCCACTCATTTCATTAAACACCCCAATTCCCCAGCGCAGTCCATAGCTCTCCAGGGTGCCAACCCCAGGCTGTCATCTACCTGGAGCACCTCACACACCTACCAGCAATTCACACCACCATAATAAAACCAGGCAAAGAATTCTACAACCAAGCACACTTCTCCAGGGCTTTGTTTTTCCTGGCTGGGAACACCAAGAATATCATGCACATATTTGAGCTGCTCCACCTAGTCATTATCCCAAGAGAAAAGGACAGCCACGCTTCTGGTATGTAGAGCCACACAACCAGTACAAACACAAGCTCTTCTTGGCTGAGCTGCCTGGAGATTGCTGTGATTTGCAACTGACCCATCGCCAGCCAGCTCCGTTTCTTGACCACCCTGGTTGTGGCTCCCATTCTCCGTCTGCTTTTGGCACAGCGGCAGCAGAGGCTGGGGTTTTTGTCAGGTTCCCTCCCCTTTCTCTTTGTGCCTGGCCAAACTGCTGCCTTCCTCTCTGCCCATGAACACACAGCATCAATGGGGCGAGCGGAAGGAGGTCACCGAGCACTTGGCGGTCGCTGGGCACAGACGCCGCATGGAAACGCTTCCAGCGCGGAGCAGGATGGCATTATGGTGACACAGGGGACAGAGAGAGGGCTGGCTGCACCTTGGCCTTTGCTGATCTACTAATGCAGCGTGGAAAATCACTGGAGTCACTCAGTGACACGCAAACAAACCAAGGGATTTATTATTTTTCCCCTTGCCTTTACCACCCAGCTAAATAAACGCCAAAAAAACCTCCTTGTACAAGTCCAAGAGTTTTCTTCACAAAACTCACAGTGTCCTACTTGCAGCTGACTGATTTCTTTTGTAGTGGACTTAACACTTGACCAAAGCTAGCTCTGAGAGTGGACCTGCAACAGGCTATTTCACAGAATTTGGTGGTTGTATACGATTAAAAATAATCTATAGGGGTCTTCCACTTGTATTTTCAGATAATGGAGGCTGCTTTTACACTGCAGGGACCAACCACTTCTATCACTGAAAGTACAAGGTTAAGTGACACACCCAAAGTCAAAAAGGGCAACGACCTCCTTGATTTGCACTCTGCTGTTTTAATACTCAAGACTATCCTTTCCAACTTGCAACATTTCCATTTCCAGATGGAAAATTGCTTCCCTCTTACAACACAGAAATCAGAAACAACACTAAATCAGCTGCTGTTGTTTTCTTTATTCTCCTTCATTCGCCTCTGCTTTTATCCACCTCTGCTTTTCTTCCCTTTCCTTGGCTTATACACTGGGATCAATTATCTAAATTTCTTGCTCAGCTGAAGTTGCAGGTCTCCAGTCATTACAAAGAAAGGAATTAGATTACAGAGGAATTTACCTGCTGGAAACTGCCATTACCTTCCCAAGCAGAGCAGACAGCAGAAGTTTTGTACCACACTCACTCAAGCACGTCCAGCCAACTGTGACACAGTGCTGCTCAGTCACTCTGCTGAGGATGAAGCATCCACTGGGTTTCCATCTCCTGCCACTGTCACATAAAGTCCTCTCTCTACTCCAGACCAAACCTTCTTATCCAAGATTGTTATTCCCTGCTCTGGACAGCAACAAGTCTTAACCTACGCAAGGCAGAAAAGTTGTTTTATTGCTGTTATTTCCTATCTGGCTGTCTCCAGGGTGGCCCTGGGGTTTGCACAAGCCCTGGGGACATGCTGCTGTTTAAGCACAGCCGTGTGCACCACGCACCCACGTGCTGGCCGGGGACATCTGCACCACCATCCCAGCCAGGGGCTGGGCTGGGCTCTGGACTCGAGTTGCACCGTCTGGTCTGGCTGTGCTGCTGCTCGCTGTCATTGCTGCTGGTTTTCTCATCTCTTTCTAAGCTGGAAATATATCTCCAAAAAGAACCAGGGGGGTCATCCCAGCCACATCCACAAACAGCGCTGTGTTCACTGGCAAGAAGGAAATCAAAACATCTGCTCTCCTTCTCCCAGCCAGCAACCAACTTACTTCTATTTTCAAGCCATGTTTGTCCTTCCCTGGCCACGAGTACCCAAGAGCTTTTTCCTGCCTGCTGTGAGAAGCAGGTTTCTCACCTGTCACTTCAGCTTGTTGTAAGCAGAAGCCTGATCTGAAAGCCACCAGCAGTGATGACACGCTCAAACGAGCGTCTACTGATTGAAGGCCCTCGTCATCACCCTTGACCCCAATCCTGTAAATCACTTTAAATCCAGTATTATCTCCCTGCAAACTTTGTTTTCCTGAGAGGTGAAAGACTGACACCAGCGCCTGGACCCAAGGGGCTGAGTGAAGAGCCTGTCAGGCAGAAGGTGGCTGGAGACTGGAGAGCAAGATGAAGAAGCTGATATGCCACTGACACCCCCTCTCATCCCACCCTCTCTCTCCTCTTAAGAAGAATATTTTAGGGATTAAAATTAAATAAAATAATAAATCAGAACTTGTACTTTGCAAAAGAAAAATAAATCTGGCATGAACTAAATCTTCCCTGTTGTTCTTCGCTGGAAAAGTGAAATTAGTAGTGGATTCAATAAAGCCATCTGCTTTAGCACAACACAAGCATGTACCCCTTTTTTCAAGTGCATCTCACCCCTTTGAAGTAAGGCACAGCTCTGATACTCATTCCAAAGAGCCAGGTGTGATGCATCGCCTCTCTTTGGGTTATGCCACTGCCCACCAAGACGCGCACCTAAGTCCCATCTTCACTGAGCTATTTACAGGCACCATGAGATGCACTCTTCCAATCTCACCTGCCTACTCCCTGAGAGACCTGGATGGGTTAAAAGCAAGACACAAGAGATTGTTTCCATGTGGAAACAACTTTGCCTCTACTACTCTGCCAAACATGAAGTTTTAAATAGGCCTTGGGTAGAAATGACAGCATGCCTGAAGGTATATGAGGCCTGTATAGAACACACACAAGAATAGGATAAGCAGGAAGAAAGAAAAAACCTTAGGCTCATATGCTGCTTCTCAACAGAAACAGAGCTTTAGTAAGTTATTTGCCTGCAAAGATTCCCAAATTTATAAAAGGTTCTCTTGAAAGGTGTAAACCACAGTCCAACACGGAAAAACAAGCTGTTGAAGTGCTATGTAGAAGTGAGGTCATAGTTATATTATTGGACCTGAAAAATGGAAAAGTCATTGTATGACTAAAGGATTAGGAGTGGGCCCAGTAAGTGCTGAACTTTGTATGCTGGTTTATGAAGAGCCATCTCGACCAGGAAAGCCACGCAGCTGAGGTGGCGGATTACAGTCTTAACCTGTTCAGCAACAAAATCAGCAATAATAACGTGACAAGAAAGAATTGGCATCACACAAAAATTCACACTCTGGAAATGATGGGCTGTATTTAAAAACTATTTCATGATTTAAAAGAATCACACATTTTATCAGATTTATGAGATTTCATTGTATGAGTTAAAGAGGCTTGGATTGGACCTGTTAATTCCATATAAGTCGTGTCTTCTATAAAATAGCTAGTATGTCAGCAATGTGCTCTGATTTAGTTATGTCTGTGAGATTTCACATACTGCACTTATTAAAAAAAAAAAAAAAAAAAACAAGCATGCCACCCCCAGCAGTTTATAGAACATGATGTAGAAAATCCAGGAGCTGTATAATTCCATAAACACATTTAATACTCATGCACATTATATATACACGTATAGACGCATATACACACACAATGAGGAGGATAATTAGGTGATAAATTGTGGAAACATGATAAATTGCATTTATCTGGCACCTTTGATTGCTTCATCTGTTCTCTCCTCCCTAATCCATCTCTGTGGAGACTGGTTTCGAAGATTAAAAATCCCTGAGAAGTTTAGAAAACAGCCATATTTTCTTTTTAATTAGCCTTGAAAGATTTGCTTGCTTACCACTATAATTTTGTACACTTTATTTCATCCAACAGTACTCTTGATCCAACATGCAAAGTGAGGAATACTCACTGCTGGCTTAGACTGGAAAAAAACACCATGCAATATGGATAGGAACTTCATACCCACAGTGCAGGGAATCTTCTTTTTTCTAGCCATACATTGCACATAAGCCACGGTCATTATGTCACGAGAGATTTTATTCAATGTTTAACTTGGTAAACAGAGATAGTGCTGAAAAGAACCCCACATTTTACATGGGCTCAACTTATGAGTAGCAGGACAATAAGAATGTTCAGGATTTGTCCAAAAGTGGGTGTTCATCAAACTTCCCTCCTCTGAATTAATCCAAACGAGATAGGTTTGTTATCAGAAATAACCCACTCTTAGGCTATTAGAGGTGTACTGCTTTGCCTCCTGTCTCAGGACACACCCTACTATTGTCATTATTAAACCATGTTTAATGACCTAAACACAATTACTTAGAGTGACTTGCCTTTAAATCTGTATTGATAACTAAACAAAAGGAGTGAATGTTCCATTTTCTACTGTATTTACTTACTTGGCAGTATTTGCACAACTGATTTACCAACCTTAGTGCTATGTGCAGAGACGTATTTACCATCTGATTGGGAAGAAGCAGGGAAATGTGAAGGCTGAGCAGGGGCACACCCTTTTCACACAGCAGCGGCCACGCTGCTTGGCAGGAGCAGACCCATTTGGACAGGCTGGAATTCTTGCCAGACCATCAGTCTATTTTTATAAAAGCCAAGTTTGTTTATCAGCCATGGTTATGAAGTCATCACCTCCTGAAAGCTTTTGAGAAGCCAATGTGAAATGAGCTTCATCCTCAGAGCTGCTGTTGGAACAGCCTCACTCCCACAAATAACTAGAGGTGGGCCAGGTCCAAGCTCTTAAAAAATTAAGCAGTGGGTCTGAGCATGTCAGCTGCATGTCAGCAATCCCCTCCCTCAATGAAAGCCGGCACTTTTACAAGCATAGCCATGAGTATGGGACGCTGGGCCAGAGGTTTTTTCCAAAGGAAATTATTCTGTGATGCACAGAACGACCTCCACTGTCACATCACCCGCAAAAACCTCCCACCCAAATCCTACACGTAATATTCTCCCACTGATTTTGATTAAGGGCTAAAGCTGCTCACATACAAACAGAATACACATATGCATATGGAATGGAGGCAGACGAAGCCACATTAAAACCATCATTCAGGTTAGAAGGTTAAATTGATAACAGTGGGGACATCCAGGATCTAATTCCAATACCATTAATTAAAACAGAGGGTTACTCCAGAAACTATGAGAGGGCTCTTACATGTTGTTCTGCTATCCTCTGTATTCTCATATAAGAGTATTTTCTTCAGATTCCACATAAAGGAACACCTGTCAGTAACAGCAAGTTTTCCAAACAAACTCTTAGGTCAGCAAATAATCTAGTCCAGTCCCCAAATCCTCCAGAGGTTTCTGCACTGTATGAATTCTGCAGCATTGAAATCAAAGTCAGAATATTAAAAAAAGTACCAGGTTGAAAAGTACATCTGTGGCAGGAATAGATTTAAGCCATGCTTTATCAAAATCAGCCCATCAAAATGACAAGACATTCCCTGATTTCATGCCGTAAGAATGATGACATTTTGGAACAGCACTGCAAGGAGTCAAAACTCAATTAGGAATGAAGCCAAATAATAATTGGATTCATTTTTGAATATTAATAGCATTGAACAATTAAGGAAGAAAAAAGTGAATCTCAAAAATCTGAAACAGGATCTCAAGCACCAATTCCTTTGAGCAATTAGAAATGCCACCAAGTCATGGGCTGATGAGGCAGGAAGCACACAGCTAACCCACTAAATGTAGGATACTGGATGAACTCCTTAAAAGTTGTCAAAACGCACAAAGAATACCTGCACTAGGTAGGAGAAGACACTCTGGGTTAACAGCTTTGCTTCACTTCCACAGTCAAATTTTGGAGAAATGTTTGCACACACCTAGAGCAGGAAACATCCATTCATTGTTCCTCCTTAGGAACACACATGAACTCCAAAGGGCAAGTGATAAGGGCTAAACAAAGTAAATCATTTCACAACAAAGGAAAGCAGTAATAAATTCAGCTCATGAGCGTCTTCAAGCTTCATTAGAAAATTGAGAGTTAAGGTCAACCAAATACGGGAAGATATTAAGTCAAGATAAATAAAGTAGTGGCCTCCTTTTTCCTCCAAGCTCAGAAGAAAGGGGCATGGAGCCAACCAGTGTACATTCTTCAACAAAAGCTTCAGTTACCTCTTCTCAGGGGGTCAGTTGTACTGTGGCTTGATATAATAGCGGGTTGGAAGCATAAACAAATTAGGACAGTTAGTTTGAAGGGGGACACGACCGTTGTCTTAGTATTGACCATCACAAGGTCAGCAATTACATGTACAAACAGCTCGAAGGATTACAGCATCACAGAACAGCTGGGGCTGGAGGGACCTCTGGTCTCGTCCAACTGCCCTGCTCAGAGCAGGGTCTGCTACAGCAGGTTGCTCAGGGCTGTCCAGATGGGTTCTGCTGCCTCCAAGGATGGAAATGCCACAATCTCTCTAGGCAACCTGTACCCGTGTTTGATCAACCTTACAGTTGAAAAACCTACTGTTCCTTACACTGAAATAGAATTTCCTGTACTCCAGTCTGTGCCCATTGCCTGCTGCCCTGCCACCAGGTATCACCAAGAAAGGCTTGGCTCCATCTTTTTTCTCCCCCACCAGGTATTTATAGACAATGACAAGATCTCTCTGGCCCCTCTTCTCCAGGCCAAGCAGTCACAGCTCTCACAACCTTCCCTTATATGAAGGATCTCCAGTCCCTTAACCATCTTCAGGGCCCTGTGGTGAACTTACTTCAGTAAGTTCATGCCTCTCTTGTACCAGGGAGCCCAGCATCCCAGATGTCACCAGGGCTTAGCAGAGGAGAAGGATCACCTCCCTCAGCCTCTCTACACTCTTCCTGGGCCACGGACCTGTACATCTGCAAGGAAGACAAAGGCACGGGCACCCACACGGGATCTTTTGGGAAGGAAAGGGCTACACCTGCTCACATAAGGCTACTTTCACTGCCACTTTCCCAGGAACTGTGGGTGTACACCCACCATTCTAAACTGCACCACCATGTTTGCAGGAAAACTCTACGAGGCTGAGGAGGAAGAGGAGGGTCCTTCAGCCGGACTCCCCACTGCAGAGCAGGCAAGTTAAATGTTTGAGATGAAAACAGCATGTGCACTTTAAGTCTTAAAACAACACTGCCAAGTTAGCCTGGGCTATTTTTCTGGGTGTTGCCCTAACATCTTGATCAGCCACAGAAATGTCTCAGCTGGAGTTTAGTCACGCTTCTGACCCAGACTAGCTGGCACCACTGGGTTAAACAAAGGGCAGACCTGCCTTGCCTCCTTCCTGCACCCCAATTAATCAATTCATCCCTGCTAATATCAAAAGGATGTGAGCACCTGAATGGATAGGGGTTACACAAATGAGCAGGAGACTTAAGTAACAGTTTTAAAGTATCAAGAAAATGCCATCAATCTGCAATAGTTTTCCAAAGGAATTCTTGGATGCCCTGACACATAAAAATGGATTTGATAATATAGATAAAAATACACCATGGCAAGGAAACCTGTTTTGTCAGAGTAATGAAAAGGAAAATGGAGAGTGCCTTACCCCACTTTAACTTCTGCGATTGTTGCTCTAATTATGGTGATGGTAACCTGGAAAAGGGAACAATGTCTTCCCCAGCAATTCCAAGCATGGTGTCAGGGCTATTTTTACCAATTAATAGATCTTCAACTTGTCACAGAGAAAATACATTGAGCAACAAGTCTAGCTGCCTCAACTCATCACATGACCTGCCTTAAGAAAACCTTTTGTTTTTGATAGAATTAGCATGCAAATATGAAATAATATTTTACTGCACCCACTCACATTATGTTGTATATCCTGTGTGTGTATGTAAAATACAGAATATAATACACATACAGAGAACTTGCACTGATTACTAATTGGGTACAAAATGTATATACCACTTCTTTTCCAACAGCAACAATATTTGTGCTTGAATTACTTGTCATCCAGGCAGCAGGCTGGTGTTCACACTGCTACTTTAAAAACTTATGCAGCTGCACTGAGTTCTGTCTTTCCTGAGATAAAAGCATGTCCTGAATATTCTTTATTCTTCAGGGCTACTAATTTGAACACACCTGTCACTCTAAGTAGAGGGAGTTGTGAAGTATTGACATGCTATTGAATTATTTAAGATAAATTAACAATGTTTCACATCCTAGGAGATTGCTATTTGCAGAAAAAGCCTGACATACTTGTACTTTGTCCTAGTAGCCAGAATGGGGAGAAGTTACAATTTATAAACTATTTTTTATTCTGCATGGAAATAAATGGCAGACACACCAGCTGACTACATGTGACTCGCCTCGGTGCTGCAAGCAGAACTGCGAGTTTTGAATATTTTATTCTGCTTTCTTGCAGATGGCAAGGACAGGAGTTCTTATGTATCATCCTGCTAATTTATGGCAACACCAGCCCCTTTCTAGTCAATGTAGACAAAATGTTGACGACTAGACTTGAAGCTACAGGATGCTCATTCCCTGTCAGCAGAAGTCATGTTTAGACTTATGAGAGGGTTAGAAGGCATTAGCTCTCCTGCTCTGGAAATCCCAAGGAGGGACCTTGAGCACTGCTGCTGTCCCAGGCCTCTACCCTGACTGCAGGCAAGAGCTGAGATACCATAAACTCCAGGCACCATTTTATGGTAACACAAGGTTCCTGTCTGCCTACACACAGACACGGATCTTTCAAACCTTGGCAAGTTTGGAGCAAAAGTTTGCAAATAAAGGGCACCATCAATTCTTAATGGGTGCTGTTGCGTAGCTCTTCAAGCCTAGATAGACATAATGTTCACAGAAAACAACACCACAGCTTGGTGAATCACCACCGTTAATTCCTTCGCAGAATTATGGGCTGGGTTGATGTGCAGAGAAATGCTGTCCAGGATTCAACACCAAGTTGCTCTGGGTGGGAACGCTGCCTTCCAAATCCTCACCTGACTGACTGGGGAATACTAGCATGGAAAGGCAAACATATGTACACACATATGCAGATACATCTGTATTTATATATGTATATTGTTCATTTGCTTTTATGTATGTATAGATATTTGGAGGGAAACTTCTGAAACACTCCCCTTTCCTGTTTTCCTTTCCTTTCTCTTTTTTTTTTTTAAAATCTTTTCTGCAAAATACAGAGCACACGTTGAGAAGAGAAGGGCAGTTGAAGAAGGATATCCCCAAAGAGCAGAATACAGCAGCAGTGCCTGCTTGCACATTTTCAGGTGGGTGTCATCAAGACCTGAAGAACCAGCCAGGTGCCTGGTGAGAAGTGACCCTGGGGCAGCCCCTCACGTGCTGGGGACAGAGACAGTGGGAACAGGGCCGTCCCTGGGCTCTGTACTCTGGGAAGGGAGCCCGTCCCTCCTGTCCACCCAAAGACCTTTGAACACGGAGAGGAACAATGTGGCATCTGACAGGCCACCAAGGGCACAGTACCCCGTTTGCAAACATAGTGCTGAGTCACTAACCATGCCAGGGAGACTGACAACAGGAGATTAGCATGAATTTATGGCTCAAGTCCCTCGTTTTTCTTCATCATGGTAATGACTCATTTCCTACCCACGGGGGCAAAGGGCTGGCTATAAAACCTCCCATTGTTTCTCTCACTTACCTGCTAAGGAGATTAAAACAGATGTTTATTTATGCTCCCAGTTTCTACAGAAAATTATGTAGGAGGAGTTTGGGAAAAGATTTCAAAGACAGGAGTGTGTGCATGTGTGGATGTGGAAAGAGGCTCTGAAAGGAAAAGAAGACAAAACCCAAATGGGGTTAATCTTCCATTCAGTATTAGTTGGATTATCCTTTATATACAAATGGATATACACCTCTAATCTTGCAGATATAACCATAAGCATATGAGGAGCCAGGCAGAGTGTTCATGCCCACACCAACACCTGGCTAAGGCTGACGTGAGCCCTCAGTTATTTTCTCCATCCCATTTTGTTGGCACATTCCCACTCAAAGTTTCTGAGTCTTTCACGTTTTAAACAGCTTCTTTCCCAGCTTCAATGTGCCACTCCATTTTCTTCTTTTTAATAAAATCCCCACAAATATATGCCCATATGTTTTTGAAGTTCTTATTTCACAGAAGAACCCCCAAACCAACAGGTAGGAAGAGGTTTCAAAATCTAGCATGTCCAATCTCATTAGAAAACCAAATCATTTTATCACTGATTAGATAACCACAAGAGCCTAAGATACCAAATCTCAATCATATACCATCACTGCATGCAACAAGTATTTTAAAATTTAAATACTGCACATTTCCAAAATGCTGTTGGTTTTTATGAATGATCTACAGTAGGTTCAACACAGTTGGAGTCATGCTAAGAAAGGAGCTAATGTTACAGCAATGAAGGTAAGAGTACCTCTCAGTAGCACTACAGAAATACTCTTTTATTTTCTTTCGAACAGCATAAATACAATTTTGCTACCACTTGTTCCTAACCATTTAACTTATCAGTCCTCAAATCATACTAATTAAGCATTTATTATACATACTAAACCACATAAAGAAACTTATTGTTCAGGAAAAATGCCAAATGCTACATGGAGCTCTGGCGAAGACTTCTCCCACCTTCTGTGAATCATGCTTTTCAAAGAGCAGCATGATCCAGAAAAAGAATCAACACAACAACTCTTTTTCACACACAGGTATTCTATTATGTCTACTTAGCAACTTATGTGGATCACCTTCATACCAAGATGGCCATAATAAGTACTTTGAAGTACCACCCTTAAAACAAAGGGCTTATATACACAATTGAAATGATTGCAAGTCAGGAGTTACCAAGCACCAGCTGAGCTCTTACACTTCAGCTGATGCCTGGTACTTTATTAACTCCCAGTAATTCCTAAATCTAAACTGTGATTAAATACAGTTTATCTTCAGAAAGTGCTGAACGCTTCTTTTCAAGCCAGCTTCCCAAGTCAGGTGTCCAGCATCGTTACTCACTCTGAAAAACTCAGCCCAACGTTCACGGTGCTTAACTCCTGCCAACACCACCACAGCCACTCGAGTGCAGAAAGCTAGGACAGGAACCAATCCTTTTCTCTAATTCCCATGCTATTAAACACAAGTGTTGATTACTGGCTGCTAGAGTAGGAAACACTTCTTATTTTGCCATCACTGTTGATACATATAGAGCCCTGAGTAGAATTAGATATAAAATATGCGCAAGGATGCTAAAATAACAGTGATTTGGGGATATTATAAAGGAACAAATGCATCTGAACACACATATTTTGTTACTGCCCCTCTTTGCCACCCTAGTGTTTAGTGACACCAATGCAAGAAGGAGGAACTCAGCTTTTAGATCTCAGGCTGGGTTTTACAGACCTGACAGTCAAAAATTCTAATGTGTAAATTGGGCAAATAAGGATCAAAAAATATTAGGAACAGTATATGGAAAAGGATCATTTTTATGAAAGTATTCTCAGAAATGTACTTTAAAGTAAGGTTTTAAATAAAACATATTTCTACACATCTGTTTTGTCACACTAAAAAAAAACCCTGTGTGTCTTGGAGGTCACCATGTTCTCTTGAGGTATAAGAAGAGCATGACTACTGTAAGAGCTTTGAAAATTATTACAGAAATTAGAACAATCCTGTGTTAGTGTTCTCCCTTTTTTTTTTTTTTTTAAAACATTGTAAAGTAATAAACAGTAAAATCTTAAATTGAAAGGCCTTCAGTCAGGTCATGCTGATCTCAGTATCTTTAGTTCTCATCCATCTTACCCGCCACCGAAGGTGGCGTACCTTTGATGTGAACTAATTACATTCGAAACATTTTGTCAAACAGCTTAATGCAGATGCCAAATAAGCTCTGTCTGTCTAAACAGGGCTTTAGACAACTTATCACTTTCAGTGTTAACTAAGAGCTAAGTTCCACTTCAAATAGAATATTATGCTGCACAGGAAAAGATCTGCATATAAGACTCCTAAAAAAACCACATTATTGGTTTTTTGTTTCAATGCTGCTACATTCCCATTGTTCTGATAGAATGGGCATTACTGTGCATGAGTGTGTGCACACATGTGCAACAATAAAATACACAATGCTGAAAGCAACAATTCTTTTATCTGATAAAACTATCTACATGACAAGAGGAAGTGTTTTAGAGCAAGGCATTCTGTCTGGTGTCTGCAGCATCATTTCATGGTCTCCTCAAACGAATCTTGTTTATTAAAAATGTATTAAAAGAATGATTATTGCAACACAAAAAACAACAAGGGGGGGAACAACAACCAAAATTCTGCATCCAGAGAAGTGGAGCCCAGGGTGCTGGAGGGGAGAGAAAGTTGTTCTCCTGATCCCGTAAGTGAAGAAATGGTCTTTTACTTCTGAGCAAAAGCATCTAAATTTTCTGCCTGGGAGTAGGGATGTGAGGCAGGGGAAGTCAGGGGAGAAAGACACAGCAAGAGAAGCCTCTGAAGGGGACGGGAGTTCACTCACTGTGTTTTTTAAGAATTCTCCTATTTCTTCTGCAGATTTGTTTAAAATCGCTCTCTTGACTCTTCTTATCAAAAAAAAAAAAACAAACCAAAACAAACACTAAAAAGCTAGGAGTGATTCTAACATATCCTAACATGCCTTGATGAAACAACAGCCCTCCCCATGATGGCCACCATCATTCTCTCATTAGATCAGTTTTCTGTGTGTCCTCATACTTTTCTTTTGATGTACAGTACAAACCCTTCCTCTTTTTCCATCAGTTTTGGCTCTTAAGCATGCAAGCAGTGATCTGAAACCCTTTGCTATACCTCTGCACATGTTTTCAGCAGGGTCTGGTTCACACAAAACTACTCCTTTTCAAGCAGAAGGGAGAGGTTACAAGCTTTCCCAGTTTCAAAAATACCGAGTATACTGTCCAGAAGATTCAGATACATCTCCTTTAAAAAGTTCAGCTGCCATAAGAAAAATGGTGTTAAAACCGGATAGAAAGTATCTCCTGTTGAAAGCAGGGAGAACTGTTCAGTGGTGAACACTGCAGCCTCTTAAAATGCACACAATATATACCTTTACAAAAGGAAAACAAAAAGAAAAAGCTAGATTATTTCTCCCTTTTAATGTCATTGCAAGCCTACAATAACATCCTAGTACCACCTTTTCCCACTTCTTCCTCTGTCCACCCGTTTACATCATCAAAACCATCTCATCTGTCTTATGGTAACCTGGAGAGACCAGCTGATGTAGGGTTCAAACTAATTTGGAGCAGGAGGCAGGAAAAAAGGGGGAAAAATGTGTTAATAGCCCAGTTGTCCAATTTGGTTCACCTATGCCCAAGCACAACGCAGAGGGCAAGAGCTGACTTCCCACAGCACCATTGTCTGGAAGAGTTTAGATGCTTGTGAAGCTCCAGTCTGATTGCTTCCTATTGTCTGAGACAGCCGTGCAACTAAAACTAAGCATCTGAAAATTAAATAAGAGGTGATAATCAAGATATACACTTTCAATTGCAGAAAAGTTAATCACTACTTGCTTGCCTAAAAATTTAACAGGATTCTCAAGGCATTACCAAGTCCAGGAAAACCTTACAAACTGCTCAGATCCGGAGGTGCTCCTCTGCTCACCTCTCTTTTTGCTTTGCTTTCCCTTTTTTTACCTAGAGCAGACCAGTTGCAGTTTTCAGCATTTTAAACCACTGGTGTGTGCACACCAGAGAGACCTGGTAAGCTCCCTGTGGGTTCTCAGGACATCCTTCCCTCCATCCCTACCTGGCCAATGCTCTTCGCTTGGTTCTTGCCATTGTCCTTCTCTGCAAGTCACTAAGCCTCGCCTGGGTCCTGCCTCCACTTCTCCTGCACTGCCATGCAGAATCCACACAGCTCCTCATGTGGTGAACTTCCAACCATCTCTACAGGGAGCTCATAACACTCAAGGAAACCACTTCTAATATTGCCTGCTCTCTCCAGCAAACTTCCCAACCCAAAGGCACTGGTCCCTGCCAAGAGCAACAGATTAAAACCCATTTAAGAATTTAGGAGAATGTTTCTGAGTTTTGAAGAGCCAGTGCGTGCTCAGAAATAAAGCCCACCTCCTTACACACTACCCTCTCACTGCCTTCTACATGTGGCTTCATTGGAAGACTCTTAGCTTCCAGGAGAAAATTGTATTTATCAAGTTTTATTATGACTAGGTTTCTAAAGGTCAAATTTAGGCTACAAACAGGGAGGGAGGTGCTCTGGAAGGAAGACAAACCCATCTCTTTCCCTCCACTTACTGTAAATGCCAGGGAATCAGCCTGTGGAATTCACTGATGCAGGGGTCAAAAACAAAATCCTGTGGGTAGATAATTTTACAGCCATATTGACACAGTTACACCAAATCCAGCAGTAACAGAGCAACCAAAGGCTGCAATTTTAGGGTGCAATCTATTTGCAAATGGTTCAGGAAAAGTCACTCTCCACTGGTGGCATGTCACACAGGTACACATACAGACAGACAACTGGGTCCTAATCTGCAAAAGCTCGCACTGGAGAAGTTGCCAATGTCATTAAATGCTTGTGACACCTCCCTCTTTGCTAGAAAGAGGGGGCTATCTGCACACTGTAATCTCGTTTATCCTGCCCACCATGTCTAGGAGAAGGGGCCCTGCTAGAAAACCAGTGTCTTGAATTATCATTTTACTATGTATTTCCCAGGTACATCAATGTTTTAAAAACAAGCTATGGCAGAGGTCAGGGAAAGGCATCTTACAGCAGAATGGCAAATAATGAAAAAAGGGTGCAAGACAGTGATATAGCTCCAGGATCAAAATGCTATTCAGTCATCTCCATTATTGTGTCTCGCTGATATTTCAAGCGAATCAATCTGATCTCATCACTGTGCCTACTAATGTTTTTAAATACAAAGAGCAGTTTCTTATAATAGCACCTAGATTTCTCTCCTGGAAATATCTTTAGAATTCACATCTTGTTAGCCACAAGAATTCCAATTACATATCTTCTCTTCTAATTCCTACCAGCTGATTATTAGCATTAGATGATAATAGAGTATTTTCTGCTAATATATTTCTTAATAACATCAAACTGCAGAATGCCTTTGTGGTCTAATAATTGAATAACTCCACTGAAGAGAGTACTAAATTACTGGAAAATGTTTCACTCTAAGTCTTTATTGCAGTTCAAAACCATGGAATATTTAAAATACACTCACAGTTTAGCTGCATTCATCAGGCAAGTTTTATTTGCAACCAAAGGAAAATGAACCCAAACTGTTTAAAGATCAACACATAATTCAAGTTTCTAAGGAAGAAGGAGGGAGAAGACAGCTACATCCACATGCACACAGACAATAAAAGTTTTAATACTGAGAAGAGAGTGCTGGATTTCTGGGTTTTGTTAGCATCTGTCTTAGTGCAGGGAATGATACCCCAAGACATACATTCACAACAAGCTGGTATCAGCTACTAATTTACACAACATTTTTCTTTCATTTTGAGGACCGTTAACAAAAAAAACATTAAAGCAAGAAATCAGAAACTGCTCAAAGAACAACGGACACTGGAGACCACTGTCAGCACAAAAGATCATCACATGTTTGTATTGCAAAAATTAACCACTAAAAGAAATTATGAGTAATGGATCCTGTGGTGCCAGGGACTCTCTAAATTAGCCATTGACTCCTGCAAAAGAGTAGAGCTCTAGGGCTGGGATAGGCACTGCAAGTCACAGCTAAGGAATGATAATGGGAAGCATGAGGTAGTTTGAAGTTCATCTTCCTCTCATCCTTCCAGGCTCATAGAGCCACCTCTGCCTCTCTCCCCACTGCTCTCCAAAATCTGCATAGGGAAATGTGCACCTACTGATCAATCCACATCTCTAGATAAACAGCATCTCAGCTGGGAAGAGTTCAAGGTAAACATTTCAACTAAAGAGGAAAACAAGCCAGGAATGGAGGAAGAGAGTTCACCTCTTTATTCGGTATCCTGTGTGGTGCAAATACTCCCAATTAGATGTGTCCATGTAATTTTCACATCAAACATCATGAACTCCATACTCAGCTCCCAAGGCAACTAATTGCATAGCTCACAGTGGATTTTCCCAAGTTTTTTGAGAACACTGCTGGCACTCTTCAACAAAGCCATTTAACATAACAGGAGGTTAAAGTGAGACACAAACACTTGCTTTTTTTAATTTACACCTTTCATTTACTTCCACAGAAATGTCAGGAAAGGGCTGAGAGCTTGTGTGATGTACTGTCATGTATGCTTCCTTTTAAGAGCTGGGTTAAAAGAAAAGGCTTGGATTAAGAGAATGTAATCAAGATCTATACCTTTAACAAATTTTTAGACAGTCAGAAGAGGGTGCATGCTCAAGGGCATTGATCTTAACGTGCCTTCAGAACAAAGAATGAGCATCCTGCCTTATATATTTACAGACATGAAAACAGGTGGTGGGGAAAATCTGCAAATCATCTCTAGATGATCTTTTCCAAAAAATCAGGTAGAATTGGCCTTCACTGCAAGGACCAGGCTACTCTAACAATGTTCACATTGCACTGAACACTACAAACCTGCCCAGCATGAGGAACTTTTAGCCTTTATATCATTATATTTATGCAGTTGTAGTAATTCTTTTTGATGAATGTCTTTCACAAACCACCAGGTTACAGAAGATCCTTTTTAGAGTAGGTGTAGTATGACCCAGCACAGGGAGAGGTGAAGGCAGTGTTGGATGCACTGATATGACATTATTGTATAGGTTGTCTTTTCAGCCTTTGGGGCTTCTCCAAGGATAGCATTTACATCCAAATTGAGCAAGCTATTTAAGCATGTGATTGGTCTCACAGATCTCACCTCCTGCATCAGAATCATGGTTTCAGCACCTGCTGAACTATGGGCCTAAATGCAGCTTTCCTAGTCAGGGGACCCCCTGCTCACTCTCCTTTTTCTCCTTATCCCAAAATCCCATGCTCCCCAACTGGCAGCTGCTACTCAACACAAAAACTAGTGAGGGCTCTCTCTTAGAAAGTCAACACAACCTTCTTCACTTCCCAAAGACATTTGCATCAGGCTGATCAAACACAAGGGAATAATTATTGCCTTTTTCCCTCTTCCAACACTCCTCTTCTGATGGAACTTCTCCATATAAACCACTGAAGGAGGACTCTTCCTTACAGAGCTAAACTGTCAGATATTCTGTAAATCCAGCAAAAACCAGATATGTTCTAAACATGCAGTGAAGACCCCGGTGAGTTCAGGACAGCCTCCAGCAGTGTTGCCAAGGCCCTATGTCACTGCATTTTATTTTAATGTGCAAGCACTGTAATTTACAACCGGGCTAGATTTGCACACCCAGAGTGAGGAGAACCCATGGCTACTATAAAAAAAACATATAAATAAAGGGTTTTCATTAAAAACATTGTGCAATATAGAAAATAATTACTTAAAGGAATAGCAGGAAGGGGCTGAGTTTTTCCTCATGCATTTTTAAGACCAGTATGTGAGAAGGTGCAGGAAGACAATAGTGGAGCGGTAGATCATAAAACTTCTCTAAAATGAGTAACACCAGAAATAAAGTGTGCAGGGGAAAAAATACAAGGCTTTCAAAAGGAAAATGGACATTTTTTTCAGCAAAAGAAAGGAAAATTGGGAAAAGTTTACAATGAAACAAAGTTTTACAAGTTTACAATATTTACCAAAGGCAAAGTTACAATGAAACCTACTCAGGTGTCATGATTATCTCCTCCACTTCGTGACCACGAAGAAGATGCTCCCCCCCAGTGTCTCCTGACATCCCTTTAGCCAAGAGCCTCCCAGATCCCCTACTTTGCCACCTGAAATTTTGCCAAAATGTGGGAAAACAGGGGAAGCCAAAACAACATTGACACTGTTTGGCAAAACTGTATCCCACAGCTGCTCACAACATTTAATAAGCAGCAGAGGTGAGTCTAGTGTTTAAATTACGAAAGTAACTTTATACTGAATAACATAAACTCCTATTGGCAGCACGTAGTAACAAAGTTGGTGAGGAGCCTCTATTGATGGCCACCACTCCCCAAGGGTTTCCTCAGAGGGACTGAATTCATACACTGAGTGACACAGACACAGCTGGGGCAGGGAAAAAGTATGAAATCTAAAGGAAGGTTTATTCTTCAGTGGAGGTATCAATCCTGCAGTCATTGGCATGGCATGGTACTAAAGCAGGGCAAGGAGGTTGGGCTACAGCCATGTCCAAGGAGGAAGAGGGGAAAAGCCTATTAGGTCAGCCAGTGTGTTGGCGGATGGAAAAATTCCCATTTCCAACATGGGCTGGGTGTGCTGAGCCGCTGCAGGCCTGCTGAGAAAAGCACATGTCCCCAGCGATAGTGGTGTGGAAGAAACCCTCAGCAGAAGGAGGGTGGCAGCCCAACCTCCCTCCGAAGGGTGTGAGCAGACTGCAGCCACTGTCTCTGCCTGTGGGCTGCAGTAGAGACAACACATTCATTTTCCCGTGCTTTGCGAGGGCACTCCCTCTTCCCCCCTACCACTCCAGACAAGACCATTAGCACCGTAAATTAAGTGTGATGTGTAAGTAGTTTCGTTCACCCTTCAGGAGATATGGGCCAAACCAAGGCGCACGGCTGTCAAGGATCCTGCTGCCTTAGACAAACTCTGATCATTTTATTTCTGGTGTTACTACCCAAAGAAATTGCCCATTTAACAGATGAGAACAGTGCTGTAACAGAGACCAGACACTTGGAAATTTAGCACAACACATGAAACACTGTCTTACAGCATGGTAATTTAAAAAATGAACAGAAAATTGACTTGGCTAAGAACACCATCATATGGCTAAAACGCACAAGCTAAGCACATGTTAGGTATTGTGCAGCATATCCGCATGGGTATCCCAAAGCTTGGGGCTAAGATAGCTTGGATTCAAGTATTTTGGGAATACTATTATCTGAATGGGGTTTGGAGCCAAAATTATAAAGGAAATCACTGCTTCCATTCAGCAGCAGAAAATTATCATCTCTCTTTGAGATCTCAAAAAGATTAGAATACCTATTTCTTATTTGAACAAGAAACTGCATGCTTATAAATACTAATAACCCATGTCCCTCTTCAGAGTGAGACAGTGCCAGACAGGGAGAGGTACAGGACAGCCCACACCTGGTACTCTAGAGACCCTGGTTTTGCTGTCCCTCTCTGAACACCGTCAGGTCATTAACATTTCAAAGTGTTTTAAATCATATATTTTTAAATGCTGAAAAAGGAATCCTTAAGTGAGATAGATGAGATAGGCTGGGGGCAAGGGAATGAGAAGAATGGTTTGGCCCAGCCCAGACTCTCTCTCCACAGTTCCTACTGAGAACAGCACATGAGGAGGGATGCAAACACAGGGACAGAGTCAGGAAAGCTGGCAGAAGAGCAAGAAACAACAGCCTCAACTGCAGAAAGTAGAAATGGCTGTTGGAAAGCAAAGGAGAGCTGAGGGCATGAGCTAAAATGAATATTCCCTGCAGGAGGAGAAAAGAGAGGATTTCATGCTTCTGAGCACTTACTTATGGTGAGAGGGCGAAGATACATGTTTAACGAAGACAGTAGGTGCACAGAAATTGATGAGCTGAGCACAGTACATAAACCAAAGGCAAAAGGCATGTTTGGTTCCAACACTACGCATTTTACTTCTTCCCTTGTGTCTACTCAACTTGTCAGAGGCAGCCCTAGTACTGCTCCTTAGTCTTATTTCTTTCATTTGTTTCAGCTGTGGGCAGGCTGTGCAGAAAATGGTGACTTTTTTGTCCCACAACCTGCACAGATCAAGTTCTTCCGAAAAACGAAAAACGCAGTGGAGCACCTAGCAAGAACACAACACTGGCTAACAAAAGAAAAGCTGAGGCTGATAAAATCAAGTCTCACAGGAGCTTGTTCCAGGTGGCTGTGTGAGGGAGGAAACTGTTTCTTTAAACAATGGGCTGCCTGCCACCCTCAGAATTTGCATCAAACACATCCATGACTCAGGCAGTGAAGTGATGCAACATCACTGGTCAGGGAACAGCTCTGTGCATATGACCAAGAAAAAATGGATTGGAATCAACAACTCCAATGCCACCATATTTGGTATCAAACAGCAGAGAAGACTGGGTACCACCCAGCAGAGCTGCTGCCTCCCGTGTGAATCTTGTCAGGCAACTCCGGCACTCTTCATTTTCTGGCAATTATAAAAATGTGCTTCTGTTCTTGCTCAGGATTTTCCAGGATGCATCAGTTCCCCTTGGTTACTTTCAATATTTCAGAAGCCATACGGCACTGGCAGATAAAACAGCCCATGTTGTCACCACCCTGGGGTGAAGTATCATTTGCTTTGGCCCTGTTCTCTGCTTGGAAGAGGTGGATATTTGGTGGAAATTTCATCATCTGCATCTGCAGGACAACTGAATTTGAGAGGCAGCAATCCTAGCATCCAAATGCAGCTCCCATTACAAGCAGTAGGGACACACAGCAGCCACTTTTAACCGCTTTCCGTTTTCTGATGGAAGACAGGGAGAAGGTCAGCCCACCAAAAACTGGCTTTTCCGTAATTATCTTTACCTCCCCTATTACAACTTGCTTAGGGACAGGCCACCCATACGTCAACAGATGACAAGCTGGAGGCCCCTGGCCTGGAGTCTCATTTCCCTCCACTGCCAAGCAACAAACACAGGTGAAGTGTGACCCTGAAGCAGAGCATGAAGAGGTGTTTTGATACTGGTGGATACTCAGCCGAACGTGAGGCAGTGTTACTGCAGGCTGCCTTTAGCAGCTTGCCTTTGTTGCATTAAAGGAGAACAAACCACACAGTGAGCTCAAAGCTCATTTGCTTGGTTGACTGTAAATTCCAGAGGCCAGATTTGGTTGTCAGTTGCATAAAACACAAAAACAACTATTTCAACAGAATTACTCCACATGCCTGGCCCTTAGTCTCAATCAGTAACAGGGCAGATGCTGGCAAGATAAAGAGGCCATCTATGCTATCATTAATGAAGTTTCAGGTAAAACATGATGCAATGTTATTTCAAAATACTGACATATTGCTACAGGTATTCGGTGCTCTTCCCTTAATTACAATTGCTGGAGAGCATTTTTTTCTCTCCAGCGTTTTCTTGCCTGAAACCTAATGGCTGTGTTAGAAAGCCTGCACCTGGATGGGCTATTTTTCTTTATTCATCTCTGTCATTAGCGTGCAAAACTTACAGAAAGGAGAATCGACTCTTTTTTGGATAGACAGAGTAAAAACTCTCTACAAAGAACTACAGAAGAAATAACAAGGAATCTCACCTGCTAATCCATCTGTTGTACAAAGTCAGCCTCTATTAAACAAAAGTTGTATTAAAGCAATTTACCCATGCCCACCCTCACCCCTGGATTTCTTTGCAGCACTTTGGTAAAATAAGCTCCTTCATCACCAATGGAGGCAGAGTTGTCAGAGAAGCCAGTTGTTAAACAACACTTTGCAGCAATGCTATTAAAGCTTCCAGATAAAAGCTGCTAACAAGAGCTAAACAACTGTCTGGCATTTCCATCCAAGATGCTTTCCAAAGTTCCCTAAGCCATGCTGCAAGAAGGTCTTGCCTGTTAGGAGGACATGGCACAGCAGACACTGGAGATAACATTGCTCACAACCTGCTGACCCCCCAGCTAAGGCAGAAGGTATTCTCCACCTTCCATGCTATTAGCTGGTTTGCAATGAAGCAGCAAGCCCACCAGAGATCCCACCACAACCTGCAGTCGTGAAGGGTATAAAAACACCAGATCCACCAGAACATTCATATCTCACACAGGCATGGAACAGAAATGAGACTAAGAGAATAATTGCCATGGGATACAAAATGGGACTTGTACCATTTGTGCCATTTCACTATTCCTCCTGAACTTGATAACTAATGGTAAAAAACCCAGAAGTTAAATACTTCATTAAAAATTTAACAAGATTTACAGTCCATGCAAGGGCTTTTGTTCTGCTAGAGTAGTGCCAGACCGATCACAACATACAATAATTTTGGACATTAAAACATTTAGTTCCAACCAGCATTTTCACAAATCTTAGTCCTTTCATATAAACAAAAGTTATTTAAGGTTCTCATGTGAGAATGATCAGTCCATATTCATGGGCAGGACTTCTCATCGTCTCCAAATGGTGAGGTACCACATGCAAGCAGCACAATATGGGCCTGTTACTGCCACAATCTCCTGATTACAAAAGTAGACCGTGGCTACCCTGAGAAAACATTAAATAAATATAGAGCTGCTAGGACATGTGCAGAAAAGTTATATAAAGATTCACCGAAGGAGCATGAAACCAGAACTAGACAACTTGACCTCAGTATCTACTAATGCACTGGTACTGGGCTGAAAAGGAGTTATCCAATTACTGTTTTTCTAAACATTAAAAATACCCAAATTTAAGAAAATAATTTGCTTACTGTTCTTTTCCATTTTCATTCTAATTTGAAACACCAACTTAGTTAACAAACAATCCTTCCAAAGGAGAATAATGGTGGGAACTGTTGTACTATCTGATTTTAAACAGGCATACTCATCAGTGTATCTTTCCAATTTCCTAATAAGGACTTTGCAACACCAGAAATTCCAGTTCCTTCAGGGAATCTATCCTAGACTTTTATATTGAAACTCACACACACTGTGAAAAGACCTGGGGGTACAGCAACTGTGTGCAGAGTTTCCTATTGATGATCCCTTAGGGACAGGTCCTTTGGTAGCTACACACAGCAGGGGCATCAGACACTGATGGAAGTTAAACTCCTGCAAAACTCTGGGACTACATTTACCACAATGGTTTTACCAGTTCCATTTTAAACACTTTGAGGCCAGAACCAAAACTCTTTCTTCTAGCAGTCTGCATGGCAAATTAGAGGTGACCACAAAAATGAAACCTTGTAATACACCAGAGAGCATGTGGGATTGTGGGATCCATTGTCTACAGACCCCATTGGAAAATGGATGAGCTGGTTTTGTGGTGGAAACCCCCTTTCCTCCAACAGTACCAGATTTTTCAAATCATGCACTGACATTTGCATTCCCACCCCTCCTGCCAACAAGCTTGAGCTGACTGCTGCCTCTTCAGTATATGGTGTCTGCATTCACACGAGTGGTGATTCTACTCCAAACAGCTTGGGGCAGATACGAAGGATAAGGAAAGGATCCAATTTCTTGGCTTCCTTAAGAAGTTACCCTTATCTTAAGGAGTTAACTAAGACTCCCCACACATTATTTAATTCAGTCTCTCCCTGTTCCTTGTGCACCCTAGAGGATTATGTTTGAATCCAGTTTGTTTCCCTCCTTTTCAGTCTGCACAAACTTTCAGTATAAACCAGAAAATCATTCACAACTCCACCCCTCCTCAGGTACTGGTCACTCTTCCATCTCCTCAGCCCTGCTCCCTGAGATGTAACTTAAATCAAGACTTCTCATGCTTTATCCATGAGAACATCTTTGCTAAATACAGCTCATAAAGCCTCTGTGAAGACCCGAGTGCTCTCTGTTGACGGTAAGGAATCAGACAGTTAATGAGCCAGTCTTACACACACCTGCTATTAGCAAACATTGACAAATAACTCACCTATCTGCTCCAAAAATAATTATATAGCATGCATATTGCCCACGTAAGTTAACTGACAGCACTGACAGTGTATTACTGCCCTAGTCTATAAGGACCTTTATACTTTGCCAGTGTCATCAAGTCCCCAGCTCCAGGAAAGCTCAGACACTCATGAGGCACCATGAAGCTCAGGTAGGGAGACCAGCCTGGGTCATGGACACTGTTAATGGCATCAGGATACTCCTACACCCAGTGTAATTAGCGAGACAAATTAGCCTAGATGCCACACCAGAGTGAGCAACGCAATTGTGCATTGGCTTGCACTGAACTGTGACGTTCAGCACATGGGAGGGCAAACTCCGCTGGTCCTTTGTGCTCCTTCTCATCCTCTCTCATGCTTTCCTCCCATCAGACCCAGAGGATCCATAATAAAGCGAGGAAAAGCCATCACAAATATTCGGCTTGACATTCTGCATAATACAGGCACTGGCTATTTTTGTGTAAGCCCAAATTAAGCCCAACCTAATGCAGCGTTACTAATGCTTTGGAGCAGGGAACACATACTTGTGCAGGGTCAGCCAGTGCCTGGCGAAAGCCAGGGCGCCTGTGACCTGCCCAGAGCAGGCACGAGAGCCAGGCAAGTTATAGGGCAATATTTACATGCAGGCACAGATCTCCTTACACACACCTAAGGGTGGCACATCCGCGCACGCAGGCGCGGCAGCCAGGCTATCTGACCTCAGTCAGATACTATCTGCAATTCAGGACAGAACAGAAGGATTTATTTTGACTCAATGCTAGCAGAGAATGCTTTTTGCCAGAACAGCTCACTATATTGTATGATTACTGAATGAAGCTAATTTTCAGCAGATTCTATCTAACAGCTCTTAACTGGTAGAAATAGTTCAAGGTCTTCAAAGTATACAGTGTTGCATAGCCCCCGATTCACACATTCTGCTAATAACTGCCAGACAATTGTATTGAATTTATTCAAAAAAACCATTAGCTGCAGAAATTCATATTCTTCAATTCTGCCTCAGATACATGCTATATTACACTTACATTAAGGTTAATGTGCAATGCCAGTTCTTTAACAAAGGAACTGCAAATATTTGAAGTTACAGCATCTCTTACTAAGGCGTCTGTTTTAAAAGTTTATTGTTTCTCTCTCGCAATTCCCCTTTCATCCCTGCCCCTGCCAGGAGAGTTGGGCTGAAAAAATGGTGAGAATATTAAGAGCAAATAGAGGCACATATTTGAGACATTCTTTGTACAGCGTGCATATGCTACCAGCATTACAAGGATTTTTCTTTCATCTGTTCCTTCAGACATGAGCCTCCAAAATACTTAAAAACCACTTCATAAATATCCGTCGAAAAACCATCATCACATCTTCAGAGTGCTGGTGCGTTAAATGCCTGCCACCAGAAAATGATGTTAAAATTTGGGAAGAGCTAGAGGTGGAAGCTGAGGAGCAGAAGTAGCAAGAACAGAGGAATGTTTAAACAAGAGAGCCTCAGTGAGAGGCTGAGACATGGTGTACTTTTTATAGAGAAATAATACACACGTCCCATTCATGCTATAAAAAAATGTTACAGGTAGGCAAGCTTCTGTAATTTATCTAATACTCTTATATTCATGTTTCCTTAGGTTTCATGCAATTTATTAAGTTTTCAACCTTGCCGGCAGCAAAAAGGATAAACAAAAGCAGATGTGGAACTCCCTTTTTTAAGGGCCCGCCAACCTCCTGCAAAGCCTGTAAGCAGCTGGGGAGGCCTGATTACTGTCAGCTCTCCATGGCCAGTCCAGCTGCTCTCCCCAGGCCGAGCCCAAAGGTGCTACACCCTGACCCACAGCAGGTCTGGCCTCTTTAGAAAGATGCTGTTCCTCTCTGTTCTGTAAGACTTGGTTGGAAACATGTTTTGTTGGCCAAGGGCTAAGAAAACCACAAGAACAAAGCAGCCTGGAGAAAAAAGAGGACCAAGACTAGAAGAGTGACACATATTCCTGGCTGGTCACAGGGGACAGAGGACTTTGTGAACATTTACACAAACAAAAGGCAGACTTATGTAATTTGTAATTGCTCAGCAGGGAATAACCAAGAGATTACACCTTCACCACACCTACACTAAAAGGCTCTCAGTGACATCAAAGAAATAGAAGCCTCACGAAATTTGTGTGTAAGACTTCACCATCCTCAGTCACGGAAGAGGAGGTACCATGTTGAGGCATAGGAGATGCTGGAAGAGCACAGAGCACTACAAATCTATATTTAGAAGACTGGTGCCCCCATGCCATGCTGGGCATCATACACAGGACACATGGATGCAGCAGAGCGTGATCCAGGACATCACCTGGGCCCATGCACCATGCCAGGCAGGCTAAAGTCAGCTCCAGCCTGCAACACAATGTGCTGGGTTTGCATTTGCTCAACTCTGGAAGCACTGGAAGAAATCCCCGAGGCTCTGCTCCCATCTACCCAGACATACCTTCAATTAAAGGCCATGGGGTGAATGGACGTGGAAGACCATGATACTTCCCACCATTACATCTATTCCTTTCATATTGTTGCAGCTCTATTTCTGGTGATGGAAGCCATCAAATAAGCACACATACTCCACAATCTTGATTTTAACCAAGGGGCTGTCTCTAACCTAATTTTAATGACCACAAAAATCAACTAAAAGCCAACAGGCTGCAGGCTCTTTCTCTCCTATACCCCATTGTCTCAAAGAACAGGATTCGGTCTTTTCCTATTTTGTACAAACCAAGAAAGCCTCTGAAACCACTTATACAAAAGCACATGCCAGAGCAGTTGTTTCTCAAACATCAGCAGCCTCCAGATTAAAAGTCTTGTAAGACAAAACAGGCTAGAAAGGGGAGAATCCCAGCTCACAAGGTGCAGCTGAAAAATTCACAAATGGCTTTGAAAGAGGCAGGGCAAATCTGCTGCACTAACGCGGCGCTAGTGAGCACACACATAATAAATTGGGGATTCCCCGTGTCAGGGCCAGCTCAGAGCATGAATTGCAGAGTTCCAGGGAGGATCAATAACTGTCAGAAGGAGAAGAAAGTGAGCACTAAATTCACTCGCCTTTCATCTTCAACAAATGGAACAGAAAATCTGATGGATGACAGAACCTTTCGTTTCTATAGCGTTCTTGTTGAACTAAAGACTAGTGACATTGAGATGATTTTCGACATGCGCTTCTGTAGATCCAGGAGCAATTATAAAAATAAAAATAAAAGAATTTTGTTACAAAGAAGCCCCCAAACCAAAAGTAGCGATTCAGAAGGGCAAGGTAAAGAAAAAATATTAATGAAAGCCCGTGCCAGTGGTCAGCCCTAGCATGTGAGAGTGCAGAGTTTTGGAAGCATGGAGTACATTAAACACAACACACCCCTTGCCTCCCCCATAATTAAGTTAGAGATGTGAGAGCAAAAGCAATAGAGGCTGTCTGTTTAGTTTCTCTGCTTGGCAGGGCACCACACACACATGCACACAATTTCTCCTCTCCTCCATTTGTGAAAGGAAGGGGGGAGAATGGGGGGGAGGGGAAGGGAGGGGGAATATAAAGCCCAAATGAGCAGATAAACAAAAAACCCGAAGCAAACACAGGAAAAAAAATCCCATATTTCAAAGAAGGAACACACTACTGCTCAAAGAAATGCCAAAATATCTTCTCCATCCCTTTATTCTACCGTAGACAGTCACTCAACCCATCAGGAAAATTATATTAAAAAAATAACAACAACAGCAGAAAGGAGACAGGACCTTTTGTACAATCCAGCTGGCTTCTGTACCTTGACTTTCATATCAGATATTTATTTTGGCATGTGGGCAGTGGGGGAAGGGGAAACATCGCTGGACACAGTATGACATCCTCCACCATGGTGTAACAGTTCAGAGCACAGAGGTACATCCCTGGCTGTCACCTGTGAATACTGAACATGCCATGTGATAATGCACAATGCCTTCATCCTGTACAGTGCCACACAAACAAGCCACAGAGCAAGGTGGGGGGAAGTCCCAGAAAAGAACACATGATGCATCTTCAACCTTATGACCTGAGTTCAGCCAAAGAGGTGGCATTGCCCAAAGCCATTGCTCAGGCAGGTTTGGGACCCAAGTGCTCTCCTGGAGTTTGCCTGTTGGGCTGCCGGGGTCCCTCAGCACTGCAATAAGGTATTGCAGAGGATGCATCACCTGGGCCAGCTCAGAAGAGGCATATTTCCACCACTGAAATGGAAAATTAAAAGCCTGCAAAACAAATGCAATGACTCAACTGGGCATAAGGGCTTGGTGTAAAGTTCAGAAGTTGGCTTATGCATGCTAATTCCACCTAAAAATGTGTATGGGGGGAGGCTATTCCTGCTTTCTCAGTGGAATGCAGATATTAAATCACGAGCTCTGAGACCCCAGACTAACTGATGGCAATAAAAAAAAATAAATAAAAAGAAAAAACAAGCCCCGACCCTTGTATTTTAATCCAAACAGACCACGCCACATGAAACCATGATTAGGTGGGGCTCTCTGGTATCAGCGACTGCCTACCACAGACTCATTGTCCCTGCAGCTCCCCGGCCCCACACCACACCCTGTGGTTTCCCACTGACGCACGGGCATTCCCCATCCTGCCCCGCAGCCACCCAGCCTGCATCCAGCCACCCTCTGGCTCTGCTTTTTGGGAGACAGGGACACCACTGCGACAGCCTCCTCTGGAACCTCAACAGTGACCCGGCATCTTCCTCCAGCCCAGTTTCATTCACTTCTTTTAGAATAGCAAATTTGTGCATAGCCACAGCCAGTTTAACTGCTGGGCATCCAGGGAAATAATCCAGATACTGCCCATTCAAACCCATCCTCAGAGAGTATTGGTAATGATCCCTCTCAAAATCTGCATTACCTGGCAGAGGAAGAGTTGCCTGACACCCCCATTGAATAACCTGGTAATTTTGGTATCTCAATCAATTGCGGTTTGAGAAATGAGGCCTCGTCTCCATATGAAAAAGATAAATCAATCTAGAATACACAAATGCAATTTTAAATGAGAGTATCTATTCCAGATCAAATACAGATGCAGAACCCACAGCTTCAGATTAACAGCATCCTCCCAGTTTAGTTTAATCTACTTTGAAAGCAAATTACTCTGTGCCAGGCAGAGGCACTCATTCTCCAACAAAAGCATCCTCACACACCAAGTAGCTCCTTGAGAGCAATCCCATGTGTAGATGGGGCATTGTTTGTCACAGACAGGAGTCTCTTGCTGTGCCTTCTCTCCCTAAAATCTGTAAGAAGTTGCTGGTACTGAAGAACTTCTTTGCTTCACTACATAGTGCTTCTCAGGCCAGGTTACACAGTCCTTCACAGCCTGCCCAGCACAATACCACCATTAACTGACCAGTATTTTAGTCTGAACTTTTCTCCACTGAAGGCCATTTTTTTGCCTCTTGGAAGGATCTGTAAAATATCCTCTAAGTCCATCTTAAAATATAAACAGAAGCAATCAGCATTGTCTCCAAAGCAGGGTCTCTCTGCACATTTCGAAAGGCTTTGCACGAAGTTCCCATCCTTGACAAGGAGCATCTCATGAGGGCAACGCACTCCAGCTGATTGCACAATGACAGCAAGTGCCAGAAAACTCCAAGTCTAATCTGAGATCTGACACTGACTTGTTGTGTGGGCTTGGGTAAACCACTTAACCTCTCTGCATCTCATTTTCTGCCCATAAATGAGGGTAATAATGCCGAGCTCCCTCTTCCCCCAGGGACTGATAGGAAGCCTGGGGTTTTTACGGCACTTTGGAAACATGAAGTGCTACATAAGTGCAAAGTACCATTATCTATAACTTCCACCATCACCTCAACATGTGGGTGCAGCAGATGCTGGTGAGAAGTGGCCTGCAGGGAAGACTCCAGACAAACTGAATGTCCATGTTTACCCTGAGGTTTCACTGGGAAGATGTTCAAGCAGCAAAATGGGGATTTAGACGTCCTTTCCTCCCTCCTCACAGAGGCAGGACCAGTATCTAAAACAGGAGGTACCCAGTGCAAGGGCAGCATGGGTGCAGAGCTGTGCAGGAGTCTTTCACCCCTTAGACAGGTACAGCTCTCCTGCTGACAGCACAGGGAAGAGACTGCTCCCTGCTTCAATGGCCTTATCTCAAATCTCTGGCAGCACTCAATCACACCTCCAAACGCCCAACCAGAACAACAGGAGTGTTTCTCTTAGCCCTTCACTGAACCACCACCAGACCTGTATCTCACCAGGCTGAGTCAATATTCACAGGAGAAGCACGGCAACAAGAGGCATCAAACCCTTCCACCACCCAGCACGTGCTCATTCCAGAAGGCAAGCAAACAACATCCAACTCTTACAAAGTGTGACTTAGCTCATTTCTTGCTTTGCTAGTTTCCCAAACTCCACAAGCAGGATTCAGGTCCTGTGAGGTGAAGGGACATGAGAGCACACGATGCCCAAGCTCCATGGGCTCGTCCTGGCATGTCCAAGAACAAGGGTGGGAGACAAAGCAGAGCAGATGACCTGCTGATTACACCTCTCCAAAACCTTAATAACATAAGCAAAGGTTAAAGATGCTATTCCTCCCGGACAATTGAGCTGCCTTGAAGGGTTATAGACATTACACACAGTTACAAAGAGCATTTTCTCCTCAGTGTCCCCCTATCTCCCCACCTATCAGTACATCTAAACTAGAGAATTAGCTATTTGCTAACTGGGATGTCTAGGAAAAGGTGGCCCTGGAAACTACTGTGGCAACCAAACAGACACAGAGATGGCCTGTCCAGCTGTATAGCAGACATCTTGTGAACACGTTCTACAAGGGCACTAAAAATAGCATTGTTTCACCTGGAACAGAAGTCATGTCTCTCTAGGAGATGGGGAGGAGCAGAGAAGCAGAGATCTCTTGTAGGCTGTTATTATCAGTAATGAGTTTATTTTCAAATCAAAGTTGACTGCTATTCATGACTAGAAAGGGGTGGAAATTTCAAAATAGTCCTAAGAAAATACTTCAAACTACTGATTTCTTTACTTCTGTGCTTGTAACATACAAAACCAGTGCAACCCCAGCTAGATCAGCATTACACTGTGCTCTGCAGCAAATAGGAGAAACTCATTCAGTGACAAAGCTAACTGCTTTCTGTGACTACACCAGCAAAAGAATTCAGTGGTAAGGACACTTGCCAAGACAGTGAATTTATGCAAGGACTGGAGAACCTTCATGGAAAATAAACTTTTGTTAATTAAAGAGTATCACTCACTGCTCAACCCAGGGGACTGAAATGTATCCCATATTCCCCATCTCTGCTCAGAGGAGCCCCAACACCAGCCAGTCCAGGAACTGCTTGTGGATGATCTCCAAGACAAAACACTGAGACTTGTGCATGAGTAACAAACAAAGTTCCACAAAAAATCACGATTTCTTCAGTGATCCTTCACTAACAGGAAGAGCAATTCATTTTGCTGCACGCATGATTAATTATAAATTATTAAATCCAGCTCTACTCAGGATACTTACTCAGGGAAGCAACTGCTCCAATATGTCAACAACTTTTCTAAATCTCTGAAACCCATATCACTTCAAAATATATATGGAGCCAGATTTTCCTCAGAAGCTCTAGTGCGTGTTTTTAGTGCCCACTATCTCCAGTCCTGGCCAGACTCTAGGAGGGGCAGCAACTTATTCTCCCTGCTCTGGCCTTTGGAGACAGCCTGTTTCAACAGGACATTGCCATTGTTTTCACCCTCTTCTCTGTCTCCCATCCATGTGAACCACACAGGGAAGCAGCTGGAGAGCACGAGCTTACTTTCCCCATCCTTATCACACAGGACAGCATATCTCCCAAGCAGGAATTTGGGGAGCAGCCTGCCCATGAGCACAAGTTTTGCTGCATTACTGCGTGCAGCAGTCATGGAGGAGGCAATTTCCTGCCTGGCAGGAAGGCAGTGGAGAGCCCTGGGCTGCTCCTGGCCTCCCGCCTGCCCACCAGCAGCAGGCAGGGGCTGGGCAAGGACAAACGTGAAAGCAGGAGAAAGTCTGGAGCTGCAAACATGCATCCAAACACAAAGCAGCCGGAGGATGCACAGATGCAAAAATGGGATACATTATTTTTCCATAAGTTAAAGCAACCTCAGCACATCCCAGACCTTTAATACCGGGCTGCTGCACACCAAGCGAGTTGGCTTCCAGCCTGCAAAATGTTTCAACTTCACTCAACTGAGACAAGACCCACGTTTTATTAAAAGAGGTTTATCTTCCTGCAAATAAACCTCAACAGCTTTTGCGCCCTGAAGAAGCAACTTTGGTTTGCGTCTCGCCCTCCTCCCCCCTGCCCACAACAAAACACACATTCAAAATCTGATGAGTAAAGAATTACCAGTTACAGCTTTCTGGACCTTGCCCACGTCAGGCTGGTATGCAACAGGTTTCAATGTTTGTTTTTATAATAAATAAAGCAAAAGTATGATGAGACAACTAAGCTCCTCACCTCTCCCCTGCCTTCTTTGAAGATGGCTTTTTATTTTGAGACTTAAGCAAAAGAGTAAAGCGGTTAATAAAATAAAGGGCATTCCCTACCTCACATTTCAGCCTGTTCCAAATAATCTAGACAGCCTTAAAATACCAAGCTTGCCTGTCAGCCATTTAATGAAGAAATACTATTTTTTTAAAAAAATGTAACACACACACACACACACTTTATATATCTACTGGTCTGCCACATGATCTCATTTTCCCTGATAAAAAGCAAAAAAATTAGAAGGGGGAAAAAAATTACAAGGGGAAAAATAAAAGCAAGGAGCAAAATCTAAATAAAATTAAGGAAGTGCAAAGCCCAACTTCAACAGCAGACAAGTATGCAGAGAACACTGTGACCTTCCTGTATCATCCACTGACATGCTTAATCATTTCCAAACAAAAATGCTCTTTTCTGCCATTTCTTCACTCTGTGAGCACCTCCAGCTCCTGCACAGCCAGTAAAGAGTTAAATCTCCCACTATCCCCTGCTGCCTGCGAAAAATCACTGAAACAATTGAGACATTGTCCAGTGAACAAGACTCCCAGGGCCTGACATTTTTGTTTATGTCCCAGTTCTCAGCCTGTCAATTTTCACTCCCAACGTTAAAAGCCTGGCTTGCCCCAGTACAGTCTGCCCTCATCTGAAAAGGCTCCACTTCATTTATTTTATTAAAACTATGGTGTGTTTATGATTCAGAGCTCTCCCCATCCGAGGACCTGTTGGTCCCATCCCCCTTGCCTTCCTCCCTGCCCTGCAATAGCGACTTCCTAACTCTGAGGGGGCTTTGCAATGCCTTTCGCAGAGCCACTGCCCAGGAAAATAACTGTGCTCAGGTTAAACACCGATGTCCGCATTTCCCGGAGTATGAAATATGTGTTACTGAGCTCCAGTCCCTTAAAACAGCCTTTCATTATTAACCAGGGTAGGGTAGAGGGGAAGGCAGTTGGATACTAAGCCAGAGTGGCAGGACTCTTTTATTTAAAAATAAAATAAAGTTAATTTAAAAAAAACTCCAAAAAACCAAAGAAACAAAACTAAAAAACCCCCAAAAAACCAACCAACCAAACAAACAAAAAAAAAAAAAAAAAAAAAAAAAAAAAAAAAAAAAAAAAAAAAAACAAAAAAAAAAAAAAAAAAAAAAAAAAAAAAAAAAAAAAAAAAAAAAAAAAAAAGAAAGAAAAAAAAAGGAAAAAGAAGAAAAACACCCGGAAAAAAACCAAACCACACACATCCACTCTCGCTACCCAGAAGCAAACTAGAAAATACTTGTAACGGAGTACTACAAACATCTTGCAGTGAAGCAGTGTTTTCTCGGCTGCTTCGCGGCTGCATTTCCTGCCTTCATTTTCATAATGACCGGAGCTTCAGGCCCAAAATATATCCCTCTCCTTCACCCCTGTTGTCCTCTCCCCCCATTCCCAGCACTTTTTTTTTCCCTTCGTTACGCTCTCAATACTTTATCTCCATGAAAAGCACACACAGCGGTCACCAGCGTTTCCTGTTTGCCGAGTGTGCTTTAACTATATCACACCCTCGGCTGCTGCGCTGGAATGCACAGCATATGGCATTGTGAAAGGGTTTACTGTCGAATAATGGCAGCAATGCAGTCCTGCTGGTTTATATCAAACCCTGTCACTCTCTTCATGGAGGTCTGCGAGAGGCGAGGTAAAACACACACACACACACACACACACACACACACAAGTCTCATAGAGGACCTCAGCAGAAGCCCGTTTGAATCAAGACCCGCGAACCCAAGGCAAGGAAGATTGCAACTTATGATGTGGTAACTTGCAGCCACTCTGAGATTTGTTTCGAATCTTAGTCCCTGTAATGGAACCTTCTACAGGTAAACAAATGGGCTGTTAATGATTTTTGAGCTCCTCGCTGGGATCCCTGTGGGCACAGCCAGCATGGGCTGGAGGATGGCTTGGTTCCTGAGCCCCTCTTCTCCAGGGTGGCAGGGCTACCAGCCTGAGCAGCTCCCTCAGCTCTATCCCAAAGCACAGCTTCATCTCCCCTGCTTTCAAAAATCAGCACTGATATATTTGGTTATGAAAACATTCACGTGAAAAGCAAACATACACCATCACCTTTCACTTTGGGTCAAAGTTTCAAAACTGCATTTTCATTTAATTGCTCACAGGTTTATTTTTGGGTTTTTTTTTTAAAGCAGCTTTGAAAGAAAAGTACTGCCTAAATAAATAAATAAATAAATAGATAGATAAATAGATAAAGTGCTGCTTCCAACTGCAGTCAGGTTTAGCTAAGATGCTCACAAAGGTTATACTTCAAAGTGCTTTTTGTGCAGATCTTGAAACGCCTTCCCATGCCCGGATGCATTCGGCCAGCAGACGCTGAAACGAGTAGCAATACTTTTAAAGCCCATTGAAATGCATCCATCCACCCTCTCTTCATAAAAGGAAGCCTTACTTAACAGGCATTTATTATTGCTGAACCAGGGTTGAAAGTTCAGTGTCCTTATAGACCAAAATTATCAAGATTTCTGAGTTTGCAGCCCACGTTTAAGTACTAATGAGCTATTGTACTCACTCACTGCTATTAACTCTTTGATGTCAGGAACCCGTGATGCTCTTTTAAATGTGTCACAGATGTCCAAGGGAAAAAGTGCAAAGCTCACCTGTGCTGAAGGACAGGTGAGCAACCAGTTTTTTTATTTTTGCCTTTAGTCCCCGCCAGCAAAATATGCAAAGACAACTACAGCATTAAATATGCATGTCAAAGACAGGCTAGCCTACCAGTTTGGACTGTGAACTCATACTCAGGGGAGCTGTACATCGCTTCCAGCTTTGCCATGATCTGATATGCAGAACACATTACCTTTCTGGGAAAGGGACGTGAGCATACGGTGCCCGTCACACCACACACGAAGAGCAACCCAACTGCTGCTGTGCCGTGCACTGCACAGCCCCATCTCCCCTGCATTTGGGCAACCTGAGGCAGCAACAACAATCTGCTTTTCTGACAGTTCCTTGCCTACTAGATCTTCCTAAACACAGGTAACAATAAAATGATAATCAAATTATTAATTTGCACCAAGTGCTTTGACCTACTCATTACACAGTCACATCAGTGAAACTGTGTCCACAGGGAGAAGCCACTATCATCCTTGAAAGGCACTTGGGAAGGGAAGCGTACCTAATTTTTCAACCCCAGACTAAGGCCCCCAATCCAACCACCAGTGAACAGGAGCAGGGTGATGCTTCAATTCAAAAGTCACAAGCCCAGCTGGGCACTCAGGCATGGAGCAGCTTGATTCGGCCAGACAAGAACATGGCACCAGCTCTCTGGCTGCTCTCCTCTCCCACCAGTGCTGGGACTGCTCCCTCACACTTTCTCACTGTTTACTCATCCCACAGATTCCTCAGCACAGTGATCTGAGGTGTCCAAGAGTTGCCTGTGCAGGAATGGAGTTTAACAGTCCATCTCCGGTGTGAGCGGACGCTCCCTGGACGTGCCCCGGGCATGACAAGCAGAACAAGTCACTGCAGGGTGAGCCCAGCAAGGCCTTACAGCACCTCTGCAACTGCCTGGCCACGTGCTGGACACCTTCAGTCCAAATGGCAGCTGCTGCCTCACGTTTACCCCTTGGGCAGCAATTGTGGAGCAACCAGCATTGCTTCAACTCACACCGGAGCTTATCCTAAAGTAACCCAGTCTGGCCATCAGAGCCCTTTAATAAGGAGCAGGTTATTTCATGTCCAGTAAACGACTTCCCTCCAAAGAGCTGGACATGCCTGAAAAGCATTGGCATGAGGAGTCAATATGGAGCAGTTACAGCTTTAGCAATTTAAACTCTTGCTTGCCTAATATTAATTAACCACGTAGACGTGCCCAACATGCAGTGACAGAAGATCTGCCGCCAGGGAAAACTTCACTGCAGACATTTGGGGTTTTCTAATGATATGGCTTCCATACAGCTGCTTGGCAGGAAAAGTGTTCACAGCCGTAAGTGCACAGTAAGAAAGTCTGGCGGCTTTCAGGTCTCTTTATTCTGCTTTCCTCCATAAAACATCATTTCCTTATTACAGGGCAGTCACATGCCCACAACACTCAATACTGACATTGCAGAGCTCTGCAGGCACAGATTAAGGCAACTCCTTTTGTTTTCTTTCCTTTCCCAGACACTACCCTTCCAGCCAAGGAAGGAGACCATGGGCAGATTTTGTTCATTTCCCAGTGGGCAGATGAGCATCAAGCGACCAAAACCCTCCTTCAACTTTTCTTCTCCTACTCCTCCTACACCCCTGGGAAGAAATATGTCAGCACAAGGACAAGCTCCAGGGGAGAACAGTTCAGCTCACACTATTCCTTCTCTCCCTCTTTCTTCTCAGTAGTTGGGGGACAGGCAGAGGCCACACCCATCTCTCAGGAGGGGACTTTATTTCATATAAATGCTCATTTCCAGCACCCAAACTCAGAAAAGCATCACTACACAATACTTTGAGCACATGCTTAAGTGTTGTCCTGAACACCAATGGACATCAACGCATGTTTAATGATTTCTTGAACCAAGGCCTAGAAAGTAAAAAGGAAGGGGGAGCTAGTTTCCACAGAAATAGTAGTTGAGAAGTCTTTGAGTCGTGCCAACAGGAAAAATGCATGTTAGAGAACTGCTTGCCTCTCCTAGGAAACTGCACCTCTTTCTGCAGGCCTGCACTGCAGGGCCCAGGGTCACCATCAGCTCTTTAATCTCTACCAAGAAGGTAGAGGGAGAAAGTTGGGGAAAAAAAACAACAACAAAAAAACCCTCAAACCAAACCCCAAAACTTGTTTGCTTCTTACTTCCATCAGGGAGACAAGTCAGAAAACACCTTTCCTATACACACACAAACATATCTGTTTAAACCATGCATGTCCATGACCAGCTACCAGCCTACCCCTCATTTTGCACACCTCATTCCTACAGATGGGAGCCTGCGTGCATGGCTACTGCCAGCCAAGGTAGAGGAAGGACTGGCCCAGCTCCCCTAAACTTAACTAATTCCAAGAAATGAGATATAAGGTACATCTGACACAAGGACCTAAATGACACCAAAAGTAACTTTCCTCTAAGGTCTGAGACATGTTAGGATTTTAGGTTTAGATTTCAAAAACTACTTTGGGGGGATTTTTTTTGTTTGTTTTTGGGTTTTGTTTTGGTTGGTTGGTTGGTTTTTTGGCTTTCCTGTGGGGGCTACAGGCTTTTTTTGCTTGCCTTTAAAATCCAGATGTGGAAATCATCAGTTTTTCAAAATCAACTTGGGAAAGTTACTTAGCATCTGTTCTGGCCACAGTAGTGAAATAGAGGAATGAGCAATGCTTCCCCACCTTGCTAAAGTGTTCAATGACTTTACTTACAAGTTAGCTATGAGTGAAGCTCCCAAGCAAGTTCCCCTGGAACCAGCCCACTGCATATCCAAACCCAAAATCTGTTTGACAACTACTTCTAGCTTCCTTTTGTGAAAATAGGCACATAACACTGCTTGGGGACAGATTAGGGGTAGGAGCTTGTTTTACAAAGGCATTGCTCCTTGATATTTGTAACATCTTTAACTCCCCAAAGGCCTTCCAAAATGGGTCTGCCCCTTGCCAAACAGGTCTGCATAGGGCAGAGCAGAAAGCATCCTTCCCTCTCTTTATGCAGTGGCTTACAAGGCAGCTCCAGTTCCTTTCACAGGAGAGTGCAGAAATGTCTATGCAGTCCAGAAGGTAAATTATTCCATGAATAATCTAATCCCAAACCACATGAACTGGTGAGAAAAGCAATAATCATGGGCTTGAGCAACTTGGCAAAAAATGGTCCTGAGCCCAGCAATGCCCATTTCCTTCCTTTCTTTTTAATGAAAAGTACGTGCTGTTTACTTTACTACAGCACCTGGACACAGCACACAGACCTTGTTTAGACAGAAAATAGGTGGTTCCTATTCAAGTGGGCTCATCTGCACAGGAAAGTTTTTGTGCTCAAGTGTGAATTGAAAAATGCAGAACAACTATTTCGAATTATCCTTCGTGTGGACACTGTTATTCAGCACTAAGAGTTCCTTTGTGAGATTTAGCTTAATCCGTTTCCAAAGCAGATTAAGCTAAACCACACAAAGGACCTCTCACTGCTGAGTAAGAGTGGCCACATGGAGAGATAATGAGGAATAGTTATTCTGAGACAGCTACTTTGACTGAGTATTTGGGCTTTTCCACTCTGCATCAACAAGCCCAAAGCTGTACTGGAAAGGGAAGACTGTGGTTCTAGAAATTTGGGGAAAAATAAGTGCCAGGGCCATATCATACCCATTAAATCTTCTGCTCTACACATGATGGCTGCTCCTGTTTCTGCTCCAGTCGACACAGGCTTTGGCTCCAGAGGAGGCTGCATTATTCAGTACCTATTTCTCTAAGCTCCAGATTGAATCCAGCCACAAACTTCAGCTGCAGACAGGGTACATGGGGAGGAGGACCTGCGGCGAGCGGCCCTGCCAAGTCTGCCACCCTCGGCACACATCAACTTTGATCTGACAGGCTCACCCATCTGGCTCTGCAGCATCACCCGGGCTGCTGCGGCTCCTCGCCCGCTGCCAAGGCCGAGCTGCTGCTGCTGCTGCAGCCCTCGCACCCGCCCGGGGCTCTGGGGACGGACCGTCTGCATCCTCTCCCTTCCGCCTGGCACAACCACTCTTCTGCTGGAGAGCTGATAGCCTGCTGATGTTTAACTGTAGGCCCACACAAGTCCTTAGAAGTTCATTTAACACGTGTGCTTCAGCATAACAAACTGCCATGTGACTGAATCCAAAATGCAGCTTGCATTCCTCTGTGCTGAAATACTCTCCTAAACCATCTTCCTAGTGTAGGTTTCTCAAAACTTTGCTCTCTGCAGATTTATTGTATCACGGACTAACGAGCCAAAAATGGCAGGAATTTAGATATCCCATTTGTGTCACATTCAGGACATAAGGGGTTATTTTATAAACAAAAGATACAAGAGGGAATCCTGCAGCAGCTGCACTTCCAACCACACTGAAGGGAGCACAGCTACATCTTTCTTAGGATGATCTGATGAGCAAGCTTTTGTCTTGCTTCCTCTTCACCCAGAGAGCTTCAATACTCAGATATATCAGAGAGAGATATACTTTGATGTGCCATAACAAACCAAAATACCAAATCTCAAGGCTCCAACTTATGTGCAAGACTGCATAGCCTCTTCAGGAAACCAAAACTGCTGCTGGTTCACTGCAATATCCACGGCTATAAACCTGCTGCTTCAAGAGGACCTGCTGAGCTTTCCCCAGCAATGTTAGAGAAGCCTGACCCTGCCTGGGAATGCTGCAGCCATCCATCACAAGGTAAGCCACCCCAGCACTCAAAGCCAGAGCCTTGGCCAGCACCAAGGACCAGGCTGTCCCAAAGTCAAACCAGATGATTCACAAGAAATGGAGGCTCAACAGATGAGGGTTTGATTGAGCTGAGCATACCCCAACACCCCTGCTCCGCTGCCTTCTCCTGGAGCAACACTTAGGGTTGCTAACTCCTGCGATTTTACAGCTAGTCTAGCAATACTTGCTGTTTTTCAAGGCACGGTAGCCTTGAAGTCAAGTGTTTAGGGAAGAACCTCAGACTCCGCTTACAGCACACAGCAAGCTCTCAAACTGCTGTAGAGAAAACTTTGAGACTGAGCAGAGTATACCCTGCAGGCTCAGGAAACAGAACAAATAAAGGGAATACAAAATGTATTATTTAAGAAACAGAAAACAAACAAAAACAACACACAACCCCCCCCCCACAAATCCTCATGATCTTTTGAGGCCTGACTCATGATCCTAGAACAATTGGGGTTGGCAGTACTATACATTTTACAGCATTTATTCACAGCTGAAATACCCCAGCATCCAAATACTTCAGAGTTCTTGGAGCTACTCACAGATCTCCTGACTACAACCAAGTGTGACAATTCATCCCAGCTGCCAATCCAGCCCCAAGGTGTCTTCTGAAGGTGCTTTAGTGCTGACTGATGTTTGCAGAAGCATTAAATTCCTGCTCACTTCACAGTAAGACATACAAGCCTGCACATTTCCCCAGCCTCAGCGTTACAGCAGAGGAGTTACCTCCAGTACTGAAACAAGGGCTGTAGAGGATGGACATTGTGTTACAGAATAAACACAAGGGCATTAAGCAGTCCCCTAAAGTCTGAATTATTTTGCAAACATATCGAATTACCAAGTGAATTACTTTCAAGGAGTCCACATTTCTTCTGTTCTCTACACAAACCAAGGACGAGGTTTCCATTCATATTTAATGGGAACTGAAAATAATGGGTGTGTTTTATAGGAACCCATCCAAAACAATTTTATTGGGCTGCCAGTAGTTGAGTTCTATACTTAGCCCCAAACATTCTGGTTTGTACACAGAATTTTTTTAAACACAACCCTCTCTCCAACAAAAAAATCAAATTGAATTAGTGGTGAAAGATTCAGTCACAAAATTCTCAGCAAGCTTAATTTGTTCTGTGGCTTAATTCCAAGAAGTTCCAAAAATTCAGGACAAGATGTTTGCACACTTTTGGGCATGTATTAATGAAACATTTTATTTACTTTGCAATTGCCAGAGCAATTAGCCAAATAAAGTATAGAATATTTAAAAAGGAGAGGGTCACTAAAGGAGCTTTCCAATTAAGTCTGCATGGGTATTTCTGTGAGTCTCAGGGATCTGTGTGTTGGGTCCATGACCTCCCAGCCATCAGGGACTGACTGGGCACCAGGACAGCCCAGGGACAGCCCTCTCCTCCTGCCCATGCACGTGTCCCTCTCAAACACCAGGCACTGATATCGGTGATGCCCACCCAAGTCCTTCCCCCCACAACACCACAGTGTCTTGACCACCCTGCAGATCTCTAGAGACAGAAGAGGGTGTCCTATCATGGGTGCAGGCAGTCTGGAATCCAAGAACATCTCAAGAGGTTACTGCAGAGGAAGAACAGTCTCTCTGCAAGAAAACATTAAAGACAAACAAAACAAGAGCTTTAAAAGCCCTCTTGGCACATTGTGAGTGGAAGTTGCAAGACTATGGTTCCAGGTGGCTCAACACATACAGGACATATGTGTCCCCTTCCAGCCTGCCTGAAGTGACACTGTAGGTGCATTTTAAAATCTGGCTAAGATAAAACTAACTCTTACTAGTAGATACTTGTTTTTTCTTTAAAATGCAGAAGTACAAACCACATTAGACAAAAAAATTAGGGTACAGGCAGAGCAGACTGCGCAGTTTCAACTCCAGTCACTCTGGGGAAAAAACTCCTGATGTCTCCAAACCACGCAGAGGTCCCAGATGCCCTCTGCCCATGCTCATCGAAGAGGCTGAGAACAGTCAGTACGTTTCAGATAGCTTTGCCTTCAGTTTTGCTTGTCATATTATGTTTTGAAAAAATATTTTTACTTTTTTTTTTTTTTTAAAGAAAAAAATAGATACACTACTGCACAGTGATTCTTTGTTCTTGGTGATTCAGTCTACTATACGGCTGTGTTCCTTACATATTAGGCCAAAAAGTACTGGAAGTCCTCCCCCTGAGGTTAACACTGACATTTACTTCAAAATGCAGGAATTTTTTAAACCCCTTACTGTTTTATAAGGAATATATTGTACCTAGCCACCATCATCTTGGGTTCTGAATGTTTTTGCCGGGCACAAAGGAAGCTAAAAGCAAGTGTTTGCACAGCCTGCAGGAGGCAGGATCGCAGGACTGCTCTGTTACCCACACTCCTGCCCAAAACAGGGTATGGCTGAGTCAGAGTTCGTACTTTGCAGAGAACAGGGAAGAACAGCACTGGTTTTCTCCTTAAGGTTGTAGGAATGCACACAGATAAAAAAGGTTTTAAAGGAATTTTCTTTCTACAGTGAGCAGATTTCGGAGATCCTCACACAGAAATACCTTGCTCATTTTCACTTGCCTGTCCAGGCTGCAACAGAACATGTTCATGTGAGATTCCCACTCCAATATCAGCCATCTCTCATTCTTATCACCATGCTGGCAGCACACATGTGGATCAGATCAGGTGCACATTGACCATGAGATTTCAGGACAACTAACATCCCAACCTCTGAGAGCAAGGCACCCAAGGTGGGGTCTGCTTTACACCCAAAACTTCCTGCTAAGACTGCTTCACAAAATCTTAATACCTTCAATGAAATCAAAGGTCAGAAAAAAAAGAGGGGAAATAACCATAAAAAACACTTTAAAAATATCCCAGCCTCATAATAGTACTATCTGCAGGCTGAACTCAAAATTTTGACCTAGCAAGCTTAATAGTATACTATTAAAACAATTTTTCCCCCAGTTTTCTTTCACCTTTGGACACAGATAAGCAGCATGACTGTGTCAGAGCAAGATGCAAAAAGTCTTACCAGATGAGTGAAGCACCTAAATGTAAATAAATGCACTGGTCTTAAATGGAGCCTCATGCTGTACCTTCCTCAAGACATACTGAACATAATTTCAGTTTAATATTCTGTTTCTCATTATGGGCCTTGGAGACTCTCTCAAGCACCATGAAAAGGCAGTATTAACCCAGCCCTCGGCACTGGGGGCAGCAGTCCAGCCAAATTATTCATGCTGGTCTTTCGCTTCAATTTTTGTACTCTTAGTTTAATGTTCTTAAACAAATCTGAAAGGAGGATGGCTGACAAATAGAACAGATTTTACTTAAGACATTACAGACAACCATGTTATGCAGCCTTGAGTCATTAAGCTGAACTCCTAAGGGGAGTTTCATTGGAGCTGGGAGTAAAGGCTGACACAGAGCTTGTGGCTGTCACAGCCAAGCACTGAGAAGAAAGAGTGTTTAAAAAGGGAAGGAAAAAAAAAAGGAAGGAAAAAAAAAAGGGGGGGGGGAGAAAAAAAAAGTGAAAAAAAAAAAAGAAAGTTAAAAAAGAAAGGGGAGGGGGAAACCCAAGCCCCCACACTCTCCTTTCCTCTCTTTGTAATCCAGCTATGAAGATTAGCCTCAAATCCTGATTTCAGAGATAGGGGAAAGATAAGAAGTGATTTGCAGGTGTTAGCATTTTCCTACAGATCTTCAGGGCAGCCCAACTGATTTGAAGATGAAAAACTGGCACAGGTACCCTTGATGGGCAGACTGGACACAGCAACCGGGGTGGAGAACCAGTTTCTATCCCTACACGTTACACTGGCACAGAAACACCAGGATGCCCATGAAATACCCATCACTGTTCCACAAAAAGATTAACTGCATTTTCACAAATGCAGAAGTGGGTGTAGAGCCCTGTGGAAGAATAGCCAGGTCCCAGGTGCTGTGGGCAGGCACAGCAGCAGCAACAGGGACACCAGAGATGCCTGACACATCCCAGGCCAACTGGCATCTGCAGCCACTTTATCTCCCTCAAATGCCATTGCCCGCTCTAACTTTATTTACCAAAAAATAGGACCATTTTCACTCCACAAAATTAATGTGGCCTGGGGTCGGTGCCAGGAAAAAGTGTGGAAAAAGCTGCCCTTTATTTATATATTTTAACAGAACAAGGCAAAACAGTTTGCAGCTAGAAATAAACATTAAACCTTGCAGAACCTCCCCCCCCCCTCCCAAAAACGCACTGCTCTCTCACTCCCTCCTCCGCCTCCTCTCCCTCCAACATTATAAGTAGCACAAAAGATCACATTACAAATGCCAGATGTGGCTCTTTCGGAAGGTGGCCTCCATCTCAGAGGTAGTATATGCTCCTCATGGCCTAAGTGGTTGCTATGGTAAATATGCTTTTTATTGAATAGCAGAGTGAAACAGCTTTTAAAGAGACCCATAAGAACCCCATAAACGGTCAAAACACAAAGCAGATCAACCTCAGCCTCCCTGGAAGCAGGTTTTGCTTCATTTTCCAAAATGATTGTGATTTTTGAACCCTTTTTGTATGTTTTGTTGACCGCTGGCCTCCACCCTGCCCACATCTGGGTGGAAGGGCTGGAGAGAGTCAGGGGAGCTGAGACCCCAATCAACCCCCTCAGGCCCATAAGCTGCTTTGGGTTTTAAAGGCAAGTGCCCCCTCTCCTGCAGGGCAGGAGGCTTAGGGACAGTGGATGCCCAGCACTGGGAAGCTCAGGTGATCCCAACCAAACTCAGCCTGCCCTCCCCAGCTGCAACCACGCAAGAGAAGCCTCTTGCTCCCTCTCCATCTCCTCCTACAAGCCTGACACCGCTCCACCATGGCAGAGCCCCGGGAACATCCCCACACCCTGTGTCAGTGCCCCTAGCACTGCAGTAAAAAGAAAAGAATTAAAATAGGAAAGTTTCTCTGGTTCATTTCTTATTAAGAGTAAGATGATGGCAGGTTTTGATGACTGTAGATTTCTGAATAACCAGCCAGACATCTGTTCTCTGATCTCTTCCTCCAGTGACAGCCCAAGTGGACAGGAAGGAAAAGCAAAGATTTGCTGAAAAAGTGAAGCAGCCAGCACTAGATAGCAACTGGGCAGGTACCAGTCTTGTTCCAATTGCTCTCTGACAGATTGAGGCATGGTTTAGAAGCTATAGATTCTAAAACATAGGAAATATTTTTCTCTTTTTGAACAAAAAACTAATGACACTCATCACAAAGAGCTGACAATTCTCAATTTAAAGAGACAACAATAGAAAAAGAAGCTCCTCAAAATGTTTAGTACAATTTGAGATTTCTAGCAAAACCTATGTGTGCCTTGGGTGATCTACAGCTGTGTCAGCTTTAGACTACAGAGCAAAAAGTAAAGAATGAGCAGAGTTTCTTTTCCTGGTATTCACCTTATCATCCAATGGTTGTAAAAAAGTTTTTAAAAAAACATGTTAAACTTGATGATGAATTATTTCAGAAGAAATATTCTAACCCAATAAATGCCATTTTCTCCAAAGGTAAATTTCCCAGATGAAGAGTCAGAGCTAAGATGCTCCATAACAATAGATGGCACTGACACTGGCTATGGGTGAGGATGGGCCATTGCATATCACCTCTCTTGCAAATCACTACATAAACAAACCATTTCCTTCTAGATCTCTATGGATGCTGTTTTAGAAAGCAAAATAAACCCCCAAACCACTCACATGTAAATTTGTACTGAACATTGCAAACTCAACATTGTTTTCACTACAGAAGCACAAGAAAAATTAACCGAGTTGAAAATTTAATTTAGAATTTAATAAAGAATAATATTTTTTAAATACTATTCATTATAAATAGTTTTATATTTTGCAGGTAGTAGTAAACATTTGATAACAATGTTTATACTAAATAAGAGGTCAACACAACACAAAGGAACATGTGTTTTGTTGAACTTGGCTCTTCTGAGCCTTCACCCAGGTAAAATGCTGACCAATTCTCACAAACTCTCATCCCAGATTTTACAATAAGAAAAGATTTCTTTTAGTAAAGGACATAGAATAGCCTTAGTTTTGATTTTTCTAATGCTTTCCAGTCTCTTCACTCTCTTCACTTCAACACTGTCAGATGTGTAAACCAGCCTGACTGGACTCCACTGCCACTACTGCAGTGTAGTGTGCACTGTAATTCTGCAGTGTGTAAATTTAGAGCATTTTTGACTCCCTGGTCTCCTGCAAGGCACATGGATAATAATGTAATGAACAGTGATAACAAAAGTATTCCTTCCTTTTACCACAGGCTTTTTAGGGATTTGTTTGTTTTGAGGTATTTCTCCTTTGGTCTGTGTAAAAGAAAACTAATGACAACCAATGCCATTAATGTCAAACGCCT
>WEKY01010885.1:42396-61375 GCA_013390045.1 Picathartes gymnocephalus | reverse complement strand
TTTTTTTTTTTTTAAGAAACAGAGGAAGAACATCTTTCTGCGTTTACTTACAACAATGTGTGCTGGAGATGGAGACCTAGCATCCTTGAGGGCTTGTCTACTCTGAAGGCTCCCTGCCTGAACATCAAGCAGTGGCCATTTCATCTGCAGATACTGGATGGAGGAAACAAAAATGGGAAAAGAAAAATGAGTTCAGAAAAGAAAGGCAAAAAAAATAACAAATCTTAGGTAACATGGATAAAAAAGTATAAATTAAAACTTATGTAAGGAACTGAAACAAAAATTAAGACAACCTTACATGTTTGTGGAGACAAAATCTGTGCAGAACTAACAATTTCATATCACTATCTTACAGTTCAGCAATAAGAAAATAAAACAAATTGCAAAGACAGTATTACATCAATTTTACTAATCGTAGCAAATCTAGAAGTAGAATAAAACCCACAAAGAAACAAAATAGCAAAACCATGGAGAGGATGGGACAAGGGGAAAGGTGGATATCAGTGTCAGGAGAGGAAAAACATATCATGAATTAAGAATATGATCTCATTACTGAATGGGTCATCCGTCAGCCTTCTTTCAACAAATGCACCAAGTCAACTGCTCCAACTCCCCAGTGCTGTATGAGCCCTAAAAGCAGAGCACTACCCCAAAAAGACTCAGCACTGCTGGGTCTTAGCACCTATTTTCTCTACTTTTCACCACTTCTGGAAGACACCATGGATTTTCTTCTTGCTTTTCTTCTGTCAGACAACCCTGGCTCAGGGATTTCTCTGTGGCACTGCCACCAGCAGACAGGCTGAACACACACAGGTGCCATGTCTGCAGCATCTGGGGGCATTGATTCAAAAGCAAGAAAAGCTTCATCTTGCTGCACCAGAAGTGCTCAATTCTGAACAAAAGCAGGCCCACAGAGAAACTAGTTATCCCAAATAAACTTCTGCGCCATACATCTAAATATAATTTCAGCCCAGGCTTTTCTCTCTGCATGGTGCTGTGCTGTCCCAATTAATACAGGTTAATACGGGATTTCTAAAAGCCCTGTATGTGCTGGAAGAAATGTGTATGGCCACAAACATTCAGCCCCCTCCCAGAAATAAGAAAAGCAGCTGCACACATAGATCAGGCCACTGCAGAGGCTCCTATTTAGCACTAGACTCTGGTTGACCTGACAGATCTATTCCTAGAAAATACCTACCAGAGAAATTGTTATGTTTATCCATTCCTTTTTTTTTTTTTTTTTTTTTTTTTTTTTATTAGAAGAATTCTTTGNNNTTTTTTTAAGTAAGAGTAATCTTGAGGAACCACTGTGCACAAACAGCCCCCGCCACTCCAGGCGAAGAACGGAAGCTGTATCTCAATCTCCATGAAGGAAGGAAGGAGATCTGGTTCCATGCTTTCAGCACATCACTATCTATCACATTTGCTCACGTATGCAAAACATTTGCTCACATGCAAGGCCTGTTTGCTGCAAGACTCTGGGCACTGAGGTGCCCAAAAAGCAGAAGCCAGCAGGAGAATGTGTTACCAATTCCCATCACTTGGAGGGCCTGAGTTTTCCAAGCTACTGGAATGCAAATAAACAAACCCACTCTCTGGATTTGTGCCCCAGATGAGTTCCTCAAGTTCCAAGAAGTCTTGTTTTTATTCATGTTCACATTTGGGATTTGTGCAATGTGGACCAGAATGTTTCAGCACTTCTTAAAAACAAGAAATAAAACCCAAACAAACCAGAACTAGACAAACCATAAGCAACATTTCTAACTCTTACAACCCGATTGTAAGCCTCTAGATATTTGATCACTTGCATCAAATCCCTGCTCTTCAGTATATGTGACCACAACATAAATTTTAAAGTTGAGATGATGTTAAAGCAACTTTCTAACCCTTTGTGGTTTCAAAGAAGTGCGTAAAAATGCAACCCAAGTGTGTAGAATTTGGACCCAAAGCCTAAGCCAACTGAGAGCCAACTTTTTAACTTGAGGGAAAATCTGATACATTTCAGATTTACCGATGGCACTATTAAACAAGACAACTGCTACATTTTCAAAAGTCCACCAGTTTTCTTAAACTGCAACTGAAACATCACCATGTAGAGGGGTGCACGAATTTGCAGAAAGGGTCCTGATGGGTCACAGCCACCATTGGCTTCCTCAGGTTTTCCAGACAACCAGTGAAGTAGTTTTCCCTTCTTCCAAGGAAAACGTCCTCACAGGATGTGTGCATGACTCTGCTTTAAAGTCTACAATGGTTTTGGACAGCAAGAAGCTACCGCTGCCACAGCTGAAGCCTCTACAAGAACATGACAACTCAAAAAATGGTGGCTTTTCAGGGAACAGCCACCAAGGCATTACCCACAAAAACAAACCCATCACTTTCATTTTTCCATGACCATTCCACAGTCACAAGCAACCCTGGAATATCCCTACAACCACAACAACCTGTGAGGAGCTCAGGTCAGCAGCTGTCCTAAAACACAGGCCAAGAAACACGTGGGCTTCTCTGAGACTGCCCCAAGGGCAGGCAGAGGCATTGACAAGCAGCAGGGGTGAGGTCACAGCAGACCCCATCTAGTCAGTAATTATTGCTGGGATTACAAAGCCTTCAGGACTGTCAGTTCTGCTGGTTTTTACTAGCAATAAATTCCATTAGAAGAAACAGAGCAAGAAGGCAGAGTTGTTCCCACTCCACCTCTATCCCACAACAGCCCGTGCTTTCAGCACGTACTTTCAGCTCCTACACCAGGCTGACCTAAGGGCAAGATGAACGTTTCAGAAGATCTTACTGTTACACTTTGTTTTTCTCCTTTTAAAACCCGTAGTCTGGATTCTCAGTAAAGCCCTTCTCGTACCCACCCCTGGCAAAGAGGATCCAAGGAGTCTTACAGTGCAAAGGCTAAAGCACAAACAGCTTCTCTTGGACATGCACATGAAGCCCAGCAGGCAGTCCAAACCCAGAAGGTTCCGTTTTGCACACAAGCACAGACATGGACAGCTTCCATTCCTACCAGTCGGTAATACACCAGTGGGAGACAAAATAAAATCAAATAACCAGACCCAAGGGAAGGCAGTAAAGCACAACGGTTGACAAAGCAACTTCCATGAGTTCTACCAAGTGGCCAGGATCCAGAGCAGCCTCCCAGCCCCACCAAGGGCAAGATGTTCTGTCTGTCAGATAAGCAGAGGGGGCCAGAGCCCACAGCCAATGCCCATGTCAAGCTAGTGAATTTACAGCTTCGATGGCAGGATGTTTGCAAAAGCAAAAAAAGTCCAATTTGCTGGCTTCAAAATGCCAGCCCTGTTGATAAAGTATGAAATATTAGTATTGTTTAAGGTGACGAGCCTGACTCAAGGCCTCCTCATCCAAGAATTGTCATGCCTGTAACACAATATTGATGTGGTGGCTTATAATTCTTACTTTACATAAAAGCTTCATTGTGTGCCAAATTCAATCTCCACAGGCTACCTGAGCCACAGATTTTTACAAGTCTACATTTCAGCGCTGCGAGTCTACAATACACATAATTTTCAATTATGTTAGGGCAGAACAGGATCACTGCCTATATAACATTACTGGTTGGAGGAAATGAGACTCAGCCCTACTGCCGAGCGAGCTAACTGGATCCAGATGGCGGCCGAGCAGCCGCCCCCTCCACAACTCTCTCTTTCACAGCACAGGGACGTGCCAAGCCCTTGCTGGGGCTGGGAGCTGTGACAGGAGGATGCTTGGGCAGCAAGGGAGTTGCATCACCTCGGGGAAGAGGAGGGAGAGCTGTGATTGCTCTCGCAGGTTTGCTGCCCTATGCTATGATATTCCTATTGAAAAGGAGAAAAATTAAGTCCTGCTACAGCACAGAGGTAAATCCTTTCCTTCCTCAAGCAACTAAATAGCAGGAAGTCCTCTTCTCTTGGCCCTAAATGCAGATTTGAGCCAGACAGCTCCTCTGATTTGCAAGCAGTCCACAAAAATCCAAAGGTGACTTTCCCAGTCTTCTGACACTGCTTTTACATTACTGCACCGGGCACCTGGGACTGGGGAGAAGGGTAAGAGGGAGGGAAGTTCCAACCATCCTGCTCCTGCAAATGCTGGACACCCACTTGCTCCTCTCCTGCTTCTTGTGTCTCAGTGTGGAAATCAGGACTTGCCTGTACAAACACTGAACTTTTCAACAAATTAACTCTAACAAATCTGTGCAAATTATTTCAGAACAAAACTGTTGAAATGGGCTCTGCTGGCCTGCTTTTAACATTTTTAAAAAATAATGTCATCATGGTGCAAGTACTTTATTCCCTGTTTAACAATATGATCTGATGGGGATCATTAGCATGTGTGTGTTTAAAAAAAAAACAAGTTTTATGGCAAGTCTCAGAGAGCTTAAGCAAAATAATTGTTAAGCTCCAGGCCTCCACACAAGAATTAAAACAAGTATGGGGCAAGCATACTTGAGAGAAACCAAAGCTTTTAAAAAGGCTGTTAAATTGTCAACACAAGGGAAAAGGCAAATGATTTGAATGGCCCAGATTTTTTTCTGTGGAAGGGAACAAAAAACCCCCAAGAACCTTCTTACACATCCACACCTCCCATCTACAACCAGAAGGGTCCCACAAAGCACAGACCCGCTGGGAGCAGCTCTGCACAGCCACCCCACAAAGCGGCCACCTTCCTGAGTACTGCCTGGGCAAACAAACATCTTTCCCAAGTTTCCACAGCAGAGTTGGTCAAAAGCAGCTGAACTTCACATCCTGCACTAGAGGAGTTTGCTGGAAGCTCTTACTCAGGGCCAGCAGCTGCCCCACAGGCCAGGGCAGGGCTCGCAGCGGTGCAGCCACGAAGGAAAGGATGGCACTGAGCTCACAGGTGTTTCCTGCACCGCTGTCCAACCTGGACCTGTCCCCTTGTCACACTATTGTTTTCACTGCTAGATTGCCTTACAAGTGATATTCTACAACATATCAAAACATCAACATTGTAAGAGAAAAAAAAAAAGGCCGTATTTTTAAACAGGAGGAAAGCTGCACAATGCTTTCCAGCTCAGGTTTCCTGCAGCTGGTGCTTATTAGCTCCCAGGAACTGAAACAAGCAGGAGCAGGGCTCCTGGAGTCAGCTTGATGCCACTGGTCTCCAGTACCTCCCCTAGCCATTGGACCACACCTCCAAAGTCTGCACTTTCTCCCTGGATCTCAAACAGAAATATTCCTGAGCCCAGTTTTGCTGTTAGTCTCTCCTTTGGCCAGGACTGCAGAATCACGTGGAAGTACACACCTGGATGTCAACTTGAAGGCCAGGAGTTTCTCCAACGTTTAGTTAGAAGCTCTTCTTGGAGGGAGCATCTAGACAACTTTTAACCAGAGATAATCCAGTAGCAGCACAGGAGATCACAATGCTGAGGGGAGACCTGATATTTACGGGGAAGCTGATAAGGAACAAAGATTAACAAGACCATAATTGCTCTCTACAGACAAAAAAATAGTTGCAAGAGGACAGTCATCTTGGTACCTACAAAGAAAGGTCTGCCACCTACTAGTTTCTCCACTTACACTAGAAGAAAAGCCTCTAAAGATTTAAATGTAGACCCTCAGCTTCTTCTCCATTGCTTATTTTACCTCAAACCCTTATTTCTGGTCTTCAGTTATCACCTTGTTTGTAGAGGTGTGCTGTGTAAGAGCAAAATCTGAAGGATTTATTTTAAATAAATGAAGGAGGCTGTTGAAGGAACTTTAAAAAGGCCTCCTATTCCTTGCAGATCTGCAATGTCTGGAATTTTTTGTATGAGAAGTAATAGACACCACCCACGATGCTGAGCCCTTCTACAGAATATGTAATGCACCACCACGAGGCACAGGGGAGTTGCTCAAAACAAAAGCAGCAAGGTTGATTTCAGTGAGATCGATCCTTTCCACACAAAAGATTTCCCCAGAGCATTCAAGAAATTAAAGCATAAAATTGTAAAACATGGATGTATTTATCACATATCTCCACTTTTTATTTTACTAACATGATCCTTTAAACTACTGCAACATCACAAAAATAAATTACTAAGTAAAATAGATAAATACGGGAAAAGGGGTACAAAACCCAGGAACTGGTAAGTGTTATGTTCCTGCACTGATACATGCACATAAGGCCTCTTCCAAATTTAAAATGTCCTTTAATTCTCTCATTATTGAGAATTTGAGTGACCTTATCTCCTTCCTTTCCAGTAATACACAGGAGTCCCTGACACTGGGACCTTGAGTTGCCCATTTCAGTATTTTGCCTGTGCTTTTGTCACATTGCTGAGGTGCTGCTAGGGCAGAAAAACGAGACAGCTGAGTCCTCCACTGGCTGAAAGTTAGAGAAATGTGTTAGTGATTAAACAGCCCAAGATAATCTCAGAGGAGGGATGCTGGAAAGAGGAAACCCTGGGATCTGGAACTGTCTCACTGAAGACACAGAGCAACCTAAGGTGATGGGCAAAGAGGATGCCCATTTTGGAGTGGGATAAGGCACAAAGCAACAGCCTGAGCCCCACAGGCACCTCATCAACTGCAGATCTCCTGACTGGAGATGTGGGAACCTCCCAGAAAGAGCAGACCTTGTGCTTTCTCCTGACCTAATCTTCAGGCTCTGCTCCTGCATCCCAGATGAGATGCAATGTAACAGCTCCATTCCATTACCACAGACAGGCATCATCCCCATTTGCACAGGTTTTCTGTACATGGTGATATGGGTGCACAGGAGGCTGCCATGGGAGAGAGTTAAAGAGAATAACCAGAAGCTTCCTCAAAAATTATTGCCTATGAAAGTTCAAGCAAATGCAGATAATTATTTGCTCATTCTGACATGGGTGAAAGGCTTCTTGCCACCAGTTCTGCTGAAAATACTGAAGTAAAACAGGTTTTTTGCTTCTACTGAAGGCAAGGTTGGTAGGCTACAGTTGACTTCTGAGATACTGACACTGAGCACAAAGAAACAAAGTAAAGGCTAATCTGCTACTACAGGAATTTAAAATAATTTTTTTAGCTTTACAAGAGGAACAGTGTTCATGTGACATAGAAGTACAGCATTACTTTCTGCAGTTCACATGGTATCTCTGCAAAGTAACTGCAGGCTGTATTTCTCAATCCTGGGTGGAGCTTGGGAAAGTACCATTACTTTTTTCACATTGAATTTGAAAGACCCCACAATCTCGCTGCAGAAACCAGCAAGTTGGCTGAGGACTATTCAGAGGTCCATAAAGTGCTATTCCAAAAGACAGGCACAAATAAAATCATAATTTCAGTCGAGGAACGAGAACAAGCATTTTATCTACTTTAAGCCAGAAAAAAAATCCAACTTCATTTTTAAGCTACGTTCCCCAAATTTTCTCTACAACCTGTTCTGTTGCGCTTAAGCATAGAGTTTCCATTAGATAAAGAATGGGACAGTCATAAAATCTCAAGAAAGTCTTTCTGTAGGTACATCTTGCTTAGATTCAAAGGTTAACCAGCCTCCAAGACCCACCAAACAATTTGATGTACAGACACACAATTTCTCATCGCGGCAATCTCCCAGAAAGTGACAGAACCACTGGTAACTAGTGTTTGCATGAAGTCCAAGAATGCATTTTATGGTCTATAAAATATAATTCCTTTCCTCCCCTTTAAATCAAGACAAGTAAAGATATCTGACAGCATGTTAGAGACAGAGATCATGGCACTGAGCTACCTCCATTCTAACAGAAGAGCTGCTCCAGGGGAACCTTGCCTCCCTTAAAACTTTCCAATTCTGGTAAGAGCATATCTCTATTTGTAAAGGAGGGGCTGTAACTTCAAGTTTTGCTTTAAAAAAAATTTTAATAGGAAAAGCAAGAAGAAAAACCCCACAAAATAACACTGCTCTGTGGTCATGCAGCTTGTTTCTGCTTTAATGTTGCAGAACACGTCTGCCCTGTTCTGCTCCCCACTCACCTCACAGGGATCTGTAGCACAGGACAGCAAGGAGCAAAGGGGGCCCCCCAAACCTGCCCCCATCTTTCCCTTCACTTCCACCACTTGGAATTTGGAATGGGAACTACACGTTTCCTAATTCAATGGGAAGCATCAACCAGGCTCCTTCAGTACCCCAGTAGTGAAGCCCATCAGGAAATTCATCTCTACATGACCACGATGTTGAACTGGTACCATTTTCCACTGCATGTATTTGCATGGAAGTAAAACAAACAAACAAACAAACAAACAAACAAAAAAAAAAAAAAACAACAAAAAAAACACACAAACAACCAGACATAAAGAGGCCGATCTTTGTACAACTCTTTGAGTTGGAAGGGACTTTGAAGATCATCCAAGTTCCAAGTTCCAACTTTGCTGCCATGAGCAGGGACACAGAGACCAGGCTGCTCAGAGCCCCATCCAGCCTGACCTTGGATGGGGCATCCACAACTTCTCTGGGCAACCTGTGCCAGTCCCTCACCACCCTCACAGGAAAGAATTTCTTCCTAATACCTAATGTAGATGTACCCCTTTTCAGCCAAAAAAAGGTTAATTTATAAAGTGCTTGGCACCTCTAGCTATCAAAAGTGAGCAGAGGCATGACAAAGGCAAGACAGTAAAAGGATGCTCTGCAAGACAAGTCCCCCTCCAAAGGGGTCTCCCAGACTATCCTGGTTGGGAGAGGTTTCTTCACTCTTTGATCCAAATTCTCATCTCAGATCTTGTGAAGTACCCGTGAATGAGTGGCACAGGTGGGTGAGATCCCTAAATAAAGGTGCTACAGGAGAATTTAGCAGTTTGCTCATTATTGTAACGTGGCCTAAGAGGGTTTTACTGAAAGAGTCATACTTTCTTCCACTGTTGGGTAAGTGAAACTCATGACTCTAATCACTACCACAAAAATTCCTGTCGATGTAGCAATTCTGGGTGAACTGCCGGGAGCCACTCTCTAGTAAACCCAGAAAATTTCACACCAAATTTCCTGTTGCCTCCCTTGTGGTTTCCATGTGTGATTGGGTCTTCAATGCAACAAGGGGTAACTGCAGAATAGATGGCTCCAAGGGTTTCAGGCCCTCATAAAAACGAAGAACTTGCAAAATTCTCTTTCCCTAGGGGTGGTAAGTTTTGTCTTTTTTTTTTTTTTTAACACAAAAATGTAACCTTAACCTCAGGAAAAAAGTCCTGGAGATAAGACTGGAACCAGCAATATTCTGACCGCCTAGGAGAAACCGAGAAGGTTGCTGTTGAGGTTTTGTTTTTCAGAAAGGCCTGCCTTGGAAAAAAAACCTTGCACTGCATCATATCCTGGTCCACATTCCTCACCATGATCTCTTAGCTCAGATGTGTGGAGATGTCTTTGAAGGATGTAAAAGAGGTCGAGAGTCCCCTCAGCTAATTGTGCTGGCTGAGAAACAAAACCTGTGGGCTGGGGTAGGATTTGTGTCAGCCTGACCTTCTACGAGACCAGCTACTCCTCTGAATAAAACCCTCTTGCTGCCTCTGCCAGAATCCTCCTGCCACTCAAGTATCATCTTGCTGTAACAAATTACTCCTAACCCAGGATTATGGCTCTTTCCAAATCCCTCCTAGAGAGCGGGGAAAGAAACATTCCCTTCCCAGGATTCCAAACCCCTATCAATAATTCTTCTTTTTGCTTCTCTGATAGCACTAGATCCTGGGGACAGCAAGACTGCTGCACCCATTTTCCTTCCAAATAAAAGCTGGACGTCTCAATTGTCCATCAGAAGAGGAAAAGATGAAGTCTTGCCTTCAGATATCCATGGAAAAGACACCCCATCTGGCCAGAGGGAAATATGACTCCTGGCTAAGTAGGAAGAATTATATTTAGGCAGAGGACTAAGTGAATCATTTGGGATGTAAGCAAAATAAAACAAATTAAGTATTCACTAAATCTGTGCTGTCACCTCTTGTTCCTGGGCAGCCACCCCATGTATTTATTTTCTGGTTTCCTCCAGCACCACCAAAACAATGCAATATGCATTTAGGTATTTAAAAGAAGTATTTTTTAAAATATTCTTAGTTGAATCATCAGCCACACTAACTCTTCCCCAAAAACACATAAAATGTTTTTTCTTAACGGAGATGCAGACAAAAAGGATGTTAAAACAAATATGGCTCAGAATTGACACTATTATGCATTATTTTTCCCCAATTTAAAGAGCACCCCCAAAGAAAATGAGCCAAATTCTTGCAAAATCCAAATAAATCATGGCATGACTTTAGAAAGGCATGCTGACTTTTCAAGTCTTTTAGTTTATGCATTAAATGTAAGCAACTTTTGTTGAACTGGCATAGTTTGCAGACTTAGGATGCACAAAATACTCTACAAGAAATTTTGAAGAAATGTGAGGCTTTTTGTTTATTCAGAGAGAAAAATTTTCCTCAGTCAAAAAACTACACTGCCATATCCACTCCCTGAGTTGAAAAGAGTAGAAACAAAAATCAAACAGCAAAACAAACTAACACAAAATTATCCTTTCAGTTTTAATAAATTGGGGGGGGGAAAGGAAAACACTCTTTTTTTTGAGCAGCAAATTGAAATCATACATTGCTCCATGCATCAATAGGGAAAAAAAAAAAAGGGAAAAAAAATATTTTCTGCTGCACAGGGAAAAATGCAACATGCATGAGCCTGCATTCTTCCTCTCCAAGTGTGGGTGGAATAGAAGCAGGAGGGGAAGGAAAAAAAAAAAATCGGAATTTAAAAAAAATCCATGTAGAAACAGTGGCTGGGAGGGGGCCTCTGTCCTAGGGAGAAGGGCACCGGCAGCTCTGCAACAGCTCATGTCCCGGAGGGAGGAGGGCCGGTGCCAGACTGCTGCGGTTGTGGCAGAGGTTTGCTTTGGAGAGGTGCGGGGGGCTGTGCCCCAGCTCACGGCCGGGGGAGCAGAGCCCGCAGACACCACACGCTCCCACATCTGCATCTGTCACACTTTCGTGCCACAGCCCCAAAGCTGAAACAAAGGAGTCATCAGAGCAGCCCTGAGCATACAAATCTGCAAATAGCTGAAAATGTTGCTCTTGTTGCTAAATATAGTTGCAGGCATTTTGAACTGGCTGGCCCGCAAGGCAACTTTTGTATTTATTTATTTAAAGGACCACGGTTTGGAAACACTGAGTGTTTTTTAAGCCTGTTCATGTATATATGTTTGCTCTCTCTCAATATTAATTTAAAAAAAAAAAAAGTTAAAATAACTTAGCAGGTACTAGAAAAACAACTTCTTCTATGTAAAGGACCCAGAGAGCTGAGCAGAAAGACGTATTTGACTTTGCAGTGGGTGCAAAATCTCCTCCAAGGATGGTAAGTCAGGTTCCTACAGAATTAAATGCAGAACAGCTTCAACCGTGCACCCTGACACAATTAGCAAATGCCCTGGTCCCTGCGGGAGCTCTCCCCAGGACCGTCACATTCCTGCTCGGCCGTGGGAAGGGAGGGATGCGGCTGGCAGGGCTGCACGGGAGAGGGGAGGAGAGGCACAGCCCCTGGGCTCGGGAACTCCTGCAAAGCCCCACACGGCAGAGGAGGAATGCACAGCTGCTCATCCTCCCAAACACGGCACGGGGATGCCCCTTTGCCACCAAATCCTGGGAGCTGGGCACAGCTCGCTCTGTGCCTGTGCAGGAGGGTGAGAGCCAGGGGTGCAGCGAGCCCGTGCGGGAGGAAAGAGCAGGATTCCCCAGGAAGGGCTCTGGGATGGCAGCTCAGCCCCAAACCACACAGGAGTCACTGCAACAGAGCACTCACCTCTGGGATGCTCTATGGGATGCTCTCTGAAAGCCAAGGGCACAGCCCTGGTCCTGGGGCAGCAGCTCAGACACCAGGGGGACAGGATGATCCCCACAGAAGCACAGGACAAGGAGGGGGGAACACACCAAGCCCTCGTGGCTCCATGGGGAGAACCACAGCCGAACCAGCAGCACCTGAGGCCTCACATGCCTGTGCCAAGTGCCCTGGACCCACAAGTGCCAAATGAATATTTCAGGTTTTAGCCTTACCTGCAACTGATAAAAAAAAACCCCAGTAGCTATTCGAGGTTTGTTACAGCTGTACAGCTGTCTTAAGAAAAAAGGGGGGAAAAAAAAAAAAAAGGCAAGCTTTTTCTTAGCAGGGCAGAGGGGGGTGGAAGGGGCTGCATCGACAGCTCCAGTAGCCAGAGGCACTTTGCAAGGAGGAAAGTAGAACTCACGATGTGGGCAGGCCTCAGGTTTCTGAGCCTCAGGGCACATCCAAGAGACACAGTGTATTTACTGAACAGCCGGGAAAGCAAAGGCTCCAGTCTTACAACATGTTATAATCTTATTGTGGACACTTATATTTTATAAGTATTTGAGGTTGAGAAGTGCAGGGTGGGGAGGGACACAAGAAGCCACGTTAGCTGCCTGGTGGGGTTCTGAGAGGCAGGTTTGTTTTTTAAAGACGAGGTAGCATGACTCCGTATGTGGGTAATTATAAATGAAGCAACTAAGGATCAATGAGCTCCCTTTCATAGCAATCGCTTATTTATTTATTTTAAAAATCACGACACAGCATTTCTGTTATATTTCCAAGTCAAATTTATCCTAGGTGGAATCAGGGGAAGAAAAACTAGGTTCCTAAACAGACTTTTTGAGAGCATTAATAGACTTGAGAGCATCTGCGCAGGACAGTAAGTTGAAGTCAGCGTTTCTGCATGCTGCACAGCCAACCCCATAACCTCAGGAGGGAACTTTCATCTCCACAGACCTGCACACAAAAGGTCATTACAGTGCACCCTGTTCCCACTAAGGAGCTTACCTCTCACACGTAACATCAGGCTTATTAAGCAACGTTCGATGATACAATAGCTACTAATCTACTGAAAATTATTACTCCTTTCCTCCTGCCCCCAAGCAACACAGGGATTTGAAACATCCTGGTCTGTAGGATGTTACCTGAAGGACAGAGGGAATTCAAGCTGCCCTGCCCTCCCCATTCCCTGGGTTATCCCTCCCAGTGATTTCGTCAGGCAAAGCCCAAGTATTGTAGAAAAATTCCTCTGACCGTGTATGGGTTTAATCAGAATAAAAAGTTGCATTTACAAAGAAAAAGGAAAGAAAAAAAATGAGAAAGAGAAAGAATTATTTCCCCAGCAAGCAGGAGAATAGCAAAAGAAAAATGCAGGAGCTCAATGCAATAATCCACCACCTCTTTCCATTGGTCCAGGAAAAGATTGGCAGCTCCTGCAAGATGTGCTTCAGGCTGTCATTCTGTTGAGCTGGATGTTTTGCCATCACTTCTGAATGATAATTGGCTCAAAAATTAACACGCCTCAGTGTCCCTGCAGAAAGAGCCCTGTGGTCTCATCCAGTGGGGTCATTACCCACCAGAGCATTCCACATTTCCTCGAGAGGGCACGAATGGCCTGAACTCCCACACACTTCAGAGCAGTTAATTCACTCAACAGGGCAAAGTATTCAGGTCAGGATTTTTCCAAGAAGCCATAAGGACCTGGGTGCCTGATTGGCTTTGCTCCTTTGTGAACCCCATCCCTTGCACTGGTGAGTGATTTAAGACCCACATTGAAGCACTGTTCAAGGGGTCAAAAATTTGCAAATAGTATGTGACTAATACTTTCTCATTCTAGAAGTAAATTTAGAGAACTTTGAGTCATATCAGAAAGTACTTTTAATCTTTAAGTAATTTTAAAGCTCCTCTCTCAGTTTATTAACTCTTCTCCTCATCTGAGTCCCTTATGTTCTTCCAGGATGAAGAATACTCCTCTGTCTGGGGACTGATGGTACCCATGGTGCATCTCTCTCATATAAATGTGTTTGAAAAAAAAACTGGAGCCCTTTGGTTTTACTTTACTATGGAGTTAACACTCACATCACTCATTCCACATACGTACACACCAAAATACACAGCAGACAAACCCATACCCTATCAGTTCTGCATAATGATGCTTTAAACTTGTAAATATAATACATCAGGCCAATTCATCCAAAAGTGTCAAGAACCTCAGGGAAGTTACTGGACTTCTCTGTCTTTTGTCATTTAGAAATTCTGATTCCAATATGATCACCACCAAGGCCAAATTAGTAACTACTTGTGACTATCTTGTGCTGTACCTCATCACCCCAAGTCATGCAAGATCATACAAAATTCCCTACCTTATTGCAGTGCAAAAACAAAAACAAAACAACAACAAAAAAAATCAAAGCAACCTCCCCAGACACACAGAGAATAGAGAAGATGGCAATGGAAAAATGGATGGCACAGTCATTCTCCCACACACATCAGGAGCATTACAAACAGAAGTGGGAAGGGAATTTTAAAAAATCTGGGGAAGTCCATACTACCTACTGTATGCTTGGGCAGGGAATGGTTGGAATTTTTTTTTTTTCATTTTTACTAAAATAAGGGGGGGAGGTATTTGTTTGCCAACAGACTTCAGCTAAATCATTTTGAAAATGGAAAAAATCCAGAAATGACAAAGCAAGGCAGCTGCAGGAGAGGGCTGCAAGGGTGTGGAAGAAGCCACTGCCAGTGCTGGTACCAAGTAACAGCTTCCCAGCCAGCCAGCCCACTGCTTTCCCCATGCGGGAGGAATTTAAAAAGAAAAAAAAGAAAAAAAAAGAAAAAAAGAAAAAAAAAAAAAACCTAACAAAATAAAATGCCAAGCCTGCCCTTCACTAGGGCCTCGATTAATTGTGAATGCAAATGAAGCCCTTCTGCAGCACCAGGGTCCATTTCCAGGGAAATGTGTGCACTCGCCTCTGTTTACTCCAGCTCCAGCAATGCAGCACAACCTTCAGTCAAGCTATTAACTTGAACGTTGAACTTCACAGCACTGGCTGTCTTTCTCAGCCATTCTTTTGATGTTACCTCCAAAGCAAAAGATCAAAGACTTTGAGTGTGGTGAGGGGAAGTCCCAGGCTCTTAGCCTACCAGCCTGTGATATATGTTAAAATCCTGGCCAAAAGAGAGAGCGAAGGGAAAAAGAAAGGAAAAGCTAGCGAAGAAAGCATTCTGGCAGAAAGCGGTGACACAAGGAAGCGGCGCAGCAAAATCCACATGCCACGTCTGCCCGGGTTCACGACCCCAGAAATGGGCCTTGTTTCTCTGCCCCCACGCTCTCTGACAGTGCTGGGTTGCTCCCCAAAATCTGCAGCCCCCAACACCCCTCTGCCGCACCTCACGTCCTGCCCAAGACTGCTGCCAGCAGCACATTCCCAGGCAGAGCAGCATCCCTGGCTGGTACGTGGTGCCAGCCCGCGAGCTCAGCAGGATGGGGAGAGGCAACACAGGCTCAGGGCTCTGGAGACATTGAATTTCCACGTCCGCCACAGGCTCCCAGGCCATCCTGAATGAGTCACACAAAAATACACCCTTCGCCTCAGCCTTCCTGCTTGTAAAACGCGGATAATATTGCCCTGCCAGGATAACAGCCTATTCTTCCCTGTGGGGCCCCGGCAGGCAGCAGTGCTAAAGGCCGTGCTGCTATCTGCAGGGTCCAAGTCCACACACCCCCTCACGTGTCACCACAGCCCAGCTGGCAGGAGGGAACCCACAGCCACAGGCACAGGCAGCTCCCCCCATCCCAAAGAAGGGGCTGTGTGGCAGCGAGGCAGCTTCTGCCACTGCTCACCACCGTCACACCCTGAAGCAGATCTGGATGCCCTGATCCTGAAGGAAAACATCTAGAAAGTAATCATTTTCCCCATCTCTCAGCCTGTTTTTGTTTGTTGGGGGCCTGGGGGTTTTCTTATGGGGTTTTTGTATTATTTTTATTTTAGCCACATGCTTAGAATAGGACAGGAAGGGGGCAATTTTTTTTCCATATATAGGTTTTTGTTTTCATTTTTTTTTATTCTAAGATTCTGTCCAATTATTTTTCCCTTCCTGAGCCTTTTTTTGGGTTTATTTATATTCCCATAATACACAACAGCATTCCAGATTTAGATGGTGACACTTGGTTGACACGGTCAAAAGTGGATCCAGTGCAGCCTGTCTGCCAAACCAAGCCCCTCATCCATCAGCCGAAGTCCTTTCACCGCAGGGTCATGAAGGAATCACGGACTGTTTGTCATTCCTTTCTACCAATGTCCCTCCTAACTCTAGAAACCAAAACCCTCTTATGCTTGTCAGCTCCTCCTCTTCCCCACCCCCATGAATTCAGCTCTTGGCATTCACCAGCATAAAACGCCATGGGATTCAAACCAGAAATTCTTCAAAACAGAATTCATGGCATTAAGCAGTAAGTAGGATATTCTGATTTTATTGTACTTTACTTACTCCTACTTAGCTCTAATCCTCACTCCCTAGACAGAGGCTCGCTCTCGCTGTCAGCAAAGTTGATAGGAATTTGGCTATTGACTTCAATAGAAGTGGGATCAGTTCCTCACATCTGTTGCACAAGGCAAGCAATATGCAGAGCAAAAAAGAAAAATAGGTGGGGAGAGAAAAATAAAGTGGAAAAAAAAGAAAGAAAAACCTCCATATTGAATTGTGAAATGATAAATGAACGCAAATCAGGACTGCACGTAACAATTGCAGGGGACCTCCAAATCTGCAAACCAATATTATCAATTCCTAGACCAATTCCTCCTTTCATAAAAAGGCAACCCAAAGAACTCATGGGGGGGAAAAATATCCCAAAACACAACAAAAAAAATTACTCTCCAGTCACAGATTCCTAATGCAAAAGGACCAGCTGGCCTGTCCAGTATAGCTTTTCCATGCTGAGGAATCCCTCAGCTCCCTTCCCAGCCCTCTGCTCCCCAGAGGTTTGGAGCACGTGGAGAGAGCAGGAGGCAGGATCCCAGCCTGCAGAAGATGGAGCCGATGGAGCAGTCCAAGAAACCAAGTACAAGTCACTGCTCCACAGCACGAGCAGGATCCAAAATAAACAAGACCTAGATCTGGAACGTGATCCTGCCCTGCGTCACAGCCCCGCGATAATGCACCAGGAGTCAGGATTTCTTGGCATCAACCGCGCTCTCAGCAATAAACAAACCAGTTCTCTAGAGCTACAAGGGACGCAAAGGGAGTCGGAGAGGGAAGGAAAGGCAGAAGGGGGGAAAGAAAGATAAATGAAAAAGAATTATCAGTGTATGAGCCAAAAAAAATGTATAAAATGAGTATGCAAAGAAGGAACTCCCAAAACTGGGATGGGAAGAAAGAAAAGGAGATACAGAAACACATTTTATACATCTCCTACCTGCAGAGATGCTGTTCAAGAATTCGGCATCTTGGCCGAATAATTTCTCTTTGTGATAAATTAAGGGCAGCATTGGTAGCTTACAATAGGACAGCCCCAAGATTCAAATTCTGCACCTAAATCTCCTTAATATCACCAAGAATTTCAAAGTCCTCTTAAAAAAATACGAAAAACAAGTAAATATATCACAATCTAGCTGGCTCTCCAAAATTCCTGAAGTCTGTCTGCTCGCTCTGCTCCATGGCAATCAGAGCAGCTATTCTCCCTCTCTATTTATACTCCATTTCAAGTTGTGGTTCTCACTACGTGCAGCGCATTCACCATGCCAGAAACATCACTTAGCTTGGAAAAAGCCAGAAAGAGAGTGATGAAACTGGGAAGAAAAAGAAGGCAGGGACAGTATTTTGCTAAAAAAAGTAGGGATGGCATTTGCGCTCAGACAGGAGCTAACATAGTGCCTGTAAGTCTCCGATCCACCCAAGTACTTAAGCACCTGCTTAACTTTTAAGCTGGAGCAGCCCTGAAGGCTGCAGGGTATTTCAAGGTGCTCCAAGGCATGGTGGATCAGTGCTAGTGGTGCTGGCCGAGTCGCCAACATTTACTGACTGCACATATGGCAGAAGAGGCTTAAAGCTGCACAGCAAGTGGCTTTCAAACCTGCAAAGAAAAATCAATACAATTTGCTTCTAACCACCCAGTGTTCAAGACAGGTTTTTTTATTGCTGACCCACCTTCTTGCTCTCCCATCCTGCCTGATCCAAAATGCCCCGGGATGCTCATGTACTGGCACCGAGGGAAACCCTAGGTCAGGGCAGAGGGATGTGATGGGAACCAGAGGAGGGTGTCACATAGTGCTCACTCTAGCACACTTTAAAAAGTCACCCCCTGCAACACAGCAATTCTCACAGAATTAAATCCCTTATAATCCCATTTAGCAGAAACAAGGTAGAGTGGTATGCTGGTGCTTAAGACATTTTAGTCTTTAAGAAAGTACATTTTGTTTAAAAAAAAAAAAAAAAAAAGCGCCCAGTCTTCTCTTGAAAAAAACCTGAATGGAAGACATTTTAAACCAGAGTTTTAAGCTCCTCTGTGAAGATACTATTTGTTTGCTGAGTTTTTTGGGGGTTTTTTTAAGGAAGTTACAAGGAAGAGAATAAACCATTGAATATTTTCACTCTTTCCAAATGTGATTATTTTTATAGTGGCCCATATACATGCTACCTAGTTCATACGTACAAATAAATGTACTGAGCTAATATTAAAACCATCAACTGCAGTGAGACTTAGAAGCATTTGCTACTAGACTATACAAATACAAGCAAAATAAAACATAAGCTGCTTCCTAAATTAAGAACTGCTAATTGTGTTTACAACTTCTTTCCCACTGGGAAATGCTATCTGTGGTCCGGCAGAACACCTTCCCCTCTCCCCCTGAGCAAATGACCTATGAACTAAGTACCAGCTTTATACTCAAGTTGGTCAACTAGGTTTTTGCTTAACCCACAGGCATTTTTCATATTTCAAAGTTTCTATTAACTCCCTACTGATGTACCCTAAAAGAAGTTTTTAAGGGCTTGGAAGCACATAAATAAAATAGACTTTGCTGGACCAGCACAGACGAATTGAAAGTCTTTCACCTGCAGTGGTGGTGATAAAAATTTTAGATGTAGCTGCACACATGGCCCCTCCATAGACTTCAGATAGTCATGATTTCCAGCCATTCAGCAATCTCCTGGCCACTGAACTGCCTCAGTTATGAGACAAGCATCAGGACAGGACCTGGGGTTTGGGTTGGGTGTTTTGGGACTTGGTTTTCTTCTTTTTTTTTTT
>WEKY01010885.1:1231-33306 GCA_013390045.1 Picathartes gymnocephalus | reverse complement strand
AAAAAAAAAAAAAAAAACCAAAAAAAAAAAAAAAAAAAAAAAAAAAAAAAAAAAAAAAAACAAAAAAAAAAAAAAACAACCACACGAGCAGACTTACAATAACTATTTCAATTCAAACAATTGCTGGATATCAGTCGGGAATAAACTGCCCAAATCAACATTCACAACTTGGAAGGGGAAAGGAGGGGAAGGAAGAGGAGAGCCCATACATTTGAGGAACCAGACACAGACAAGGAGAGGGTCAGTTATAGCCTTACAACAACAAAGTAGGCAAAATAAAAGGTGGGGCTTTTCTGCTCTCACAATCCAATGATAAAAAACATGGCAATCATTTTCTCATTCTCCCATCTGAGATTTAGTTTGCAAAAAACACTTCATCCTGAAAAGCTCTGATTGTTGAACCTAAGGGGATCACACCAGAAATACAATTCAAGGAGTTGTGGTGCTTTCAAACTGGTTCTGTCCATCAAGGAAAAGACAGCAATAAGGGTTCTTAGGTGAAGCAAACAGAAACTGATTCTTACAATAACATCAATGTGATATACATATATATACACGTATATGTGATACGTATATCAAGAGAGTTATAAAAAGGGGCACACAACAGGCAGGAACACCACTCTGAAACATTCACAAAATGAGGCTAACACAATTCAAATGGAAAAAAAAAAAAAAGAAAAAAAATTTCTAGGCATAAATCTTATCTAAAGGAAAAACAGGGAAGCAAGTCTCAAGACAAAATTTGAATTCTACCAGGCACTCAGTAAACCCTTGGCAATAACACCTCCAACAAGACCACAGTGTCCCAGCCAGGTACTTCTGGGAGGGAGCACAGTGCAATCTGTGTTAAACAAGTAAGAGCTCCCAGAGAAAGCCACAACTCTGCAGAAGATGAAGCTGAAGATTACTCCAGGTGCCCAAGGTGGCATTTGCAGTCTCTGTGACAAGAGGACTACTCTTGAGGCAGCTTTGTAGAGCATTGGGAGGGGAGGAGAGGAGTGGGAATAAAGAGGAAAAGCAGTGCAAGTGTCATGGGGATTGAGCAAATCAGATCAGCCAAACCACTACTAGTCAGGGAGAAAACGCCCCATCAGTGGGTAGTTCCTGTATGTTTTGTTTTACTACAGTAAATTGAGTTCTTTTTAGAGGACTCCAAGCAGGATTTCATTGATTAAGATCACAGTTAGCTCTTCCCACTACAGGCAAGAAACATGGCAGGGTCTCCTTAAGAGCTGTAATGCTGGTTTATATTCCTACTCCTCAAGGTAACAGTGCTGTGCTGAAACATCAGACTGGTGTTTCTATTATCAAATACAATACTTGCACACATTCTCCTTGGTTCAGAGTATAACTGAATACAGCCAAACACGTTCCTGGTGCTTACTGGAAGCACCTCTGTAGCGTTCAGCCGCTCTGCTCAACATCGATCAGAAACAAAGTCACAACACGGCTCTGGTCAGCAGCACTCCAAGGAAATTGTGGGCAAAGGAGAGGAGACTAAAAATGCCTTGAGATACTTTTGGAGACTATCCAGGAATAATAGAGGTGGCCTCGGATACAAGCTTGCACTATGCAGTTTTATGCGGGCAAACAAGTAGATACAAGTAAACAGCGTTGCCTCACACACGTCCCAGAGGCGCTGCATACTTCAGACATGCAAGCGCTCCCTCAGCTCCTCAGCACGAACACACTCCAGCTGTGTGGCAGCTCCAGGCTTCCCCAGCCTCCTGCCCTGGCCCTCACCAGCTGAAGAAACCAACGCTGCCAGACAGGGCACGGGCACACATTATTTGGCCATTTGGGAGGTGGTCCCATCTTTGACCACCATAAACCTCTAAGTGACAAACAGAAGCAAGAGCTCATACTCAGCTGATTGTTTTTAACATCTAGGTCTGTCCACATCAACTCCTTGCAAGAATTAAAGCAACTCAACCTCATTATTTCTCACTTTCTCCATCTAAAATACAATCAGCAGTCCATCAGGCTGTCTGCTTGGGACTTCAACCACATAAACACACAAAGATGCCTGGCTCTCCATGCCATTGAATGCCCACTCAGGTTTTCTTACTTTATCAAGGTCTGACAGTCAATTTTAAAACCTTAGCTCAATTTTACATATATTAAACTGCCAGTTAACATGAAGGAGGATTGTTGAGGCAGCCACGATACGTAACTTGGCTCCATTTGCCATTTCATGTAACTTCCTGCACCGCTGAAGAAAGATCCAGCAAACATTCAGAGGAAAAACAATAAATAATCAGCAGAATAGGGAAGAGAAAGATGTCTCCACATACCTCCTTCCTTCTCTGTTCTTTTTCTTCATCTATCCATAAATTATTTCCCCTGACCATTTCTGATTTGGACATACATTCCAATACAGCTGGAGGACTACACAGTGTCTCCTCTCCACACCCATTCCTAGCATATGGAAAAACATGTCCAAACCCTGGGACAAATTCATAAAGTCCTCAGGCCCTGAGTTATCACAGTCTTCTGTCTTCAGTTAGGATGGGCACAACTCTCTCCAGTTTCACCACAGAATTAGCCTGAGCCTTTTGGGTTTCTTTCTGTGGGATTCTGAAGCTCACAGAAAGAAAAAAAAAAAAAATCCAAAAGTTTACTATCTCCTATGGGGAGGAAGGTACATTCACCCAGAGGTATTTTACACTATTTCTAGGGAATCTGATCTTCTATGCAGAGACATGTATTCTAAGTCGAACCTTGCTTACTACTCAGGGAAACAACTTTAAAGAAATACAGAAAAAAAAGGACTTTTTAATCCCAAAGCAAAAAAAAAAAAAGGAAAAAAAAAATTAAGGAATTACTTCATAAAGTATTATTCAGGGTTTTTAAAATTAACTTAAGTAACAAAACTGCTACTGTTGCCTTTATAGGAACCATATTTATTCACAAAGTGAGAGTTGGGAGAGAGGGTTTATAATTATGTGTAAGTCTGCAATCCAGAGTGGCTGAGAACACAATATTAAGAGTTATAGATCACTAAATCATACTGAATCCTTCACACAGCACCATCCAGCATTTGAGACATTGCTGCAGCATACAGATTGGCACAGGCACTTCGTTGTGCAAGAAAGGTTGCAAAAAGGTTTGATGCAAACTTTATACCCTTTTATTTGTCTTACAGCAGTGCCCAAAGGCACCACTAGAGAACAGAGTCCTTTTGTGCTAAGTACTGTACAAACAAGAGAGTGAGAAAGACTGACCCTGCCCAAAAAACAGATGGGAGTGAACAGGGGAGGCACGGAAAAGGGAAACTGCTCAAATGAGAGACCTGTGAAATGCAACATCGATGCTAAGGAACATACTGCCTGTCTGAGTGGGCGACAAACCAAGAACTAGTAACAAAGAAAACCGGTTTCCTGGATCTCCCCAAAGACTGATCCCTGTCCCAGCTAAAATAAGTGTCCCTGAGCAAGCATCCCAGGAACTTTCTACAACATAATCAAGTACTTCCACACACCACATCCAGCCTTCCCAAGCCTGGTGACTAAGAACAAGAGAAACAAATGAGCTGACTTTGTTCTGCTGGAGAGTTGGGTCCCTCCCCTCGCCGGGGGAATTAAACTCCTGTTTCTAGTACTGGAGGATAAAGCATCAGGTTTCAGAAATCATGGCACATTTAGCTACGGGAAGAGCTGCCAGCAGCTGATACATAAAAATTGCTCATCTCAGACTTGTGGTCAGAGTTAACATTTGGGGATATTTGCACAGACAAACAGATAAAGAGGGAATGCTTCCCTGGCAGATTTATTAATCTGTAAATGCTGGCTGAAGACACTGAGCCGTTTGGAGCAGCGGAGTCCCAGGGAGGCGGATTACAAGTGTAGATGAGGTGTCCGTGGGTGCATAATGCTAATTAAATATAGTCTGCAATTTATAAAATGGGTTTGTATATATAAAGCTACATTTCTCACCACTAATCACAGAAGATCACATAAAATCACCTTCTACAGCACGTGGGGGGTTATACACTTATTAATTGGAATGAACCACCAGGAGGTGTTTACTGTGCCTGTAAACTGTACCCCCACTCTCGTGAAAGCACTGCTACATCTCCAACAGACTATGGGCCTGATGCTGCAAGCCAGAAAATCAAAATAAAATCTTCAAGCAGGAGAGAATTCCTTGCAATCAAAAGAGATGGACACGCAGCAAAATGGTATAAAACAGGCAACAAATTTCCTCTTCCTGCTGCCACTAATTTCATGCCTATCAATAAGATGAATTATTCTGCTGCTCGTTTTCAGTGTAGTCTTTTGTTTCCCAACCCCAGGAAGATAAATTATGTCAAAGTATAGGCTTCACCACCCCAGCTCATGGGCCCCAAACTATGCATGGGCCACTTCAGCATATTTTCAAGAAATGACATTTCTCTCTGGAACCATCCATGCTTTGCAGGACACAACTCATTTGTGCTCTAGATACAGAAAGTCTCCTCTACTTTTAGGAAGACATCACACAGACAAAGCCTTCTAAAAGGTGTTTATAGCCACACTGTGGGTAAACTAGAAAGCACCATTAGTTCTTTATCAATCAACAAGTGATTAATTGATATCTTCAGTTCTCAATCCAGTATTATTGAGTTGATAACAGCAAGAAGAAAGTGGAGAAGTACAATAAAAGACTGTCCTATAAAAGTTCATATCATAAAGAAGGGTCCTGCCCAGTGTAGGAGGGAGTGGGGGCAGTAGTGACTGAATCAAGTGTTTTCATCACTACTGGCTTTTCCAAGGTTTTTGATGAGAGCAAAAGGACTTTTTATTTCTCAGTTTTATCATATGTCTGACAGTATTTGATGTTGCTTAAACAGTACAAGATCTTAGGACCATGAAGCTTGAAGAAAAACGTTAGCTTTCACCTTCAAGAGGTTTCCACTGCTCTCAAACATGCAAAAACACAGGAGTTTTCATGTTTGGTAAATTTAAATAGCATGAATTCTTCACCTTACAAACACTCATTATCAAACTTCATGTGGGAAATTCAAGGGTCATTATTATTTTTTCTTCTTCAGTATGTATTTTATATAGGTAATATGAAGTAAAATAATTACTGAAAGAAGCATTCAGAGTCACTTGTAGCAGAAATTAAACTATTTCTTTAATTCTTTTAATTGTCATTTGTAAATAATTTAATTTAACTATGTCCTGAAACAATGAGGTTTTAGACATAGACAAGGCTCTGAGAGAAATAACTCTTCAAGCAGTTTCAGAGTCTGACTTGTCCTTAGGTAGCTCTCCTGAAAGTGAGGTGTTCTGTCTCCATCATTTGTCATGGTCAAGGAGAAGAATTTTACCCTATAATAATTCACAAGTACTTGTCCTACTTATCTACCTTAAAGATCTAGCTAGAGATGGGACTTGCAAACAGCAAAATTAAGAACTCTGGAAGCTAGGCTGAACATTGCTGATAAAAACCACAAAACCAAGAACTCAATTGCAAAGTAGGCTAAAGAGCACAAACTCAAAGATAAAAAGCCACTCTCGCTGTAAATAACAACGATAACAGAACCACTAAAGCAGAAATCAAAACCTCATGTACTCTGCTTGTGGTTTTTGACAGAAAACCAATTCATTTGGTTCCCCTCAATTCACACACCAATGCAACCAATATTTTGCATACTGATTGGAAAATCAAAAAAAAGGAAACAAACACACAAAAACTCCTTATGTAATACATACTCCCATCACTCTAACTGTGAGACAGCACACAAAAATATAAGTCAATACAGACTTTTTGTAAATATCTTGAAACATGATATATGCAAAAAGCTGTCCTATAATATTCATGCTAGCTAGCTTGAACTTTTCCCAAAAAATGAAGTACTGGGTTTCCAACAAGCCTACCCAGCCCACCCTGTATGCTTAAGGCATGCTTTTCTTCCTCACTTTGAAAAACACTATTTACCAGAAAAGTCAGAAGATGGGAAAACACTAAATAGAAGCAGCAAATGAAAGTCGATGGTGTTGCTAAAACTCCTCACCCTTCTATTCCCTGACATGTTGTGATATTAGAGTGGATTTTTTTTCTTTTGCCATTCTGTTTGTTTCTTGTTAGGAAAAAAAATAAAAACCATCAACAAATAATCACAGCATCACACATTTCCAGATAGACTTTGAAGTTCACAAAGTTGTTGTGAGGTAAAATTCACAGCCCTGTTGCTGAGATTTGGTTACAGGCAGCCCTATAAAAGCTGACTTGTTAGAGTAATAGTTCATCACCATTAAAAATAAACATATTATATCATTATAAAAATGAGGGTTTAACATCTAAAAATTACAGGATCAGCATTTTGCTCTGAAACAGCTCTTAGAAATGGTAGAATCTGTTTAAACCCCTAGAACAATCTCAAGGAGAAGTATTTTGTGTGAGACCAGTCTTTTTACAGGATTGTAAGCACAAGAAGTCATTGGTGGTGTATTTGGCCCAAGACTTACACACTCATTTTCTCGCAGTTTTTGGTTGGAGTATAGAGCACTGTAGCAGGAGCAAAGTATGGTAGCATGGAGCGGGGGTGGGTGGGAACCATCATTCTTTAGTAAAACTGTCCTACTGACTTTGGAGTGGGATTTTCTATGAGATTCCTATAATCAATACAACTTTTGCTCAGACTCTAAGAGGAGAGGGAAAAAAAATAAAAAAGAAATGTGCATGTGGTCAGAGAGAAACAAAGCCTGAAATGTGTCATGCAATCTGGCTTCTCATGGCTACCCCAGTCCAAACACTTCTGAGAACACGAAACCACAATGCCATAGTGAAAATTCTTTCATATACATAATTATTGAACACAATCAGCATCTGGTAGGAGAGAAAAGAAAAGTCCAAATACACAGCTTCCATCCTGACAAACTGTCAGCTGGCATAATCAATCAGCAGCTTATGTTTTTACATATGATTTTGGTCAGAAGTCAAAAGGAAGAGAGAGCTTCAGGGGAAGGAAGCACTAAAAAAAAACCAAAACAAAAACAAAACAGTTCTTTCATTTTATCCAGCTCTTATTTACTTTAACCCCACTTCTCCAAAGTCCTTTCAAGACAGCACCATTTTTCAAAATACAGAGAATATGACCTTATGCCTTAGACTAAGTATTAGGTAAGCAGTGCTAGTCCTGTTTCACAGATGGGCAAACTGAGGCAGAGACAACCAGGCCAAAGGACAAACAAAACTGTCTGTAACAGTCAAGAGTCATCTCAACCCTTTGGGTTCAACAACTTCTGCATCCTTCCTCCCCTTTTAAACAACACCACGTCCAAGATCCTTATCAGCTGAATGATGTTCCTTAAAGGACAGAGGCAGGATACACACATTCCATATGACCTATGCTCTCCAAATCAAGAGTGACTCCTATGTCAGCATCTAAGATCCTGCAGTCACCTCGTTAAACAAACAACGACCTTTTAATTAAGAATGAACCCAACATTCCTGTGCAATGTGCACACATCTCAAGACACCAAAAGGCCCTTAATTCCTCTTGTTTGCACTTCAAGGTTTTGTTTCAGGGTTTTTTTTAACAATTTTAAAACGTATTAAGCGATTCCAAAGTATAGCAGCTGACAGGCCAGTTTTTTGGGACTTAAAAAAGAATGATCCACACGAGGGAAAAAAGAAAACACACACACTGTCACAGAGTGGGCCACCAGGCAATCCAGACACATTCTCAAAGGCAGACATTGTGGGAGATGAAGTTACTAGGCAGGAAAAACAGTTGCTAAATCTGAATATTTGGTTATTCTCAGAGCAGGGATTACAAGAGGAAGTGTTGACAATGTAAGAGTAGCTACCATGAAGTCCCCAGAGCTTTTTAGTTGTCCCTGCTGATCCCACAGTGAGGGGAGGGGTGAGTGACAGGGCTCGCCCACTGTGACAGTGCCAGAAACGAGCTCGTGTGACACTCACAGCATGTTATACATTGTCATTTTAATAGAGATCCTTCCAGGCTCTGCAGAAGGACCTACCTACACACAGACCCTCTAAGTAACACTGGTACACCTCAGTGTCACAGCTCACAGTGAATCGTACTGCTCCTTTTGCCATTACCACATGGCTACGTCCAGAAAAAGGAATAAAACACCTTTCTGCCAGCACTACTATGTCCCAGGCCTTTTAAACAACTTGGAGCTCAATTCCTTTGATCCTCTCAAAGCAGGCTTTCTTAGCTTGTTTTCACCGAGGCTAAATGGACTTTCAGGACAAGACAGGAACACAGCCTACCAACCCTCCCGAAAAGGCTGATGGATCTGCCTTCATTACAATGAAATGCTACTCATTCAGAGTCCCAAGCACAGAAATAAAATTGTTTGAAAATATTTCCAATAGCTCAGATTTAACAGATATCAAAATGAAATCATGCCTTGCAGAATTAATATGCTTTGAAGTATAAATGATTGAAAATGAAGACCAATTCTTCTCTCTGTGTTTTATTTAATGAAATCCTGCAGAATCCCTCCTGTTATTACAGTCAGCTTTCTGGTGTACCAGAAATAAGGAATTACTAAAATGTCCTAAATTTTACATAGCAGCAGGAGGTTATTTCCCCCTAGGTTTAACAGCCTCTAGAAATGTCCCAAAATGACTAGCTGACCTCAGCAGCCCAACTTGGAGATGCATAACCTTGGGACAGGTCTCCTCCTCCCATGTTATTTGCTAACAGCAGTTGCAAGATCAGAGCAGAGAGTTGTGACAATGAGAGGGAAGCAAGGGATGCCCAGCAATGCAGGAACAGCCACAGAGGGATTCAAATGGCAGGAATGCTGCCTCTTTATTTATGACTTTTAAATTTTGTGCAAAGGGCCTTAAATGAGTAACATAAGGAAAGACTTTTTTTCTTTTTTTTTTTTGTCCAAAATGAGACAGAACACATGGATCTGGATTGGCTTTGCTGGAACCTACTGAAGACCACAGAGTCAAATACATTAATTGTTCAACCTCTCTGTCTTACCAAAGCAATTCAGTTGTATCTTTCATGGCATTTTACAGCTGCCTAGTGCACACATTTTGGGTATTACACCAGTAAATAAGCAGTGACAGCTTCTTAGGCCATTATTGTACAACATCCTTGTCCTCTGGAATATGTCAATCGTTCTGCCTGCATAACATGGTGCTTAATTTTCTCTTAAAATACTGAAAGCTGTAGCCGGAAAACCTCTGAATAAGCACACATTAAATACTTCCCACAAAGACATCACAGGACTAAGAAAGACCACGAGGAAGTGATCAGTGCCTAACCTCTGTTCTTGAAAAAATAATGAGAAAAAAATTAAAGAAAAGAACTTGCCTCCTCCCTTGTATTTCAATAAATCTTAAAAATCCCAAGGAGTTTGGGGGAAAGAACATTTTAAAAACCCCTTCACACCTTGTAGTAGGCAGTAAAAAAAAAAAAAAAAACCCACAAAAACAAAAACCAAAAAAACACAACCCCAAACACCAAAAAAACCAAACACTGGTTTCAATTTAGATATATTTCCTTCTCAATGGGAAAGATCAATAGTTTTAAGAAAAATACTACACCTTCTTTCTGCTCCATATGTTTCTCTTATTGGTTCATTTACACCGGGCTGTTCTCATACGAGCAGTTAGTACATCTTTTTGTCATTTTAGCCTTCCCCAGCCATTAGTGCTAACCACTGAGACGGTGCAGCTCTTCTCTGCCATCCTGCCTCAGCACTGCATCTCTTTCTCCAGCCCTTCTCCCTTTGACTAATGTTCACCAACACTCATACATCATTCCCAAATTGGTCCAAATGAATTAAACACAGCTCTGCTTAACATTACGAGATTTAAATGGATTTTCTCTCTGCAGGTCTGCCCCATAATTGGGTTTATCCATCTTGTTGAAGTACAGTTTACACTTGCTAACATCACGCCAATTCAAGCTACATTTTCTGCTCCAGTGGCAGGAGTGAAGCAGATTTGTCATCGGATCATAACAGGTAATTCAAACAACAATTAGTTTGATGACGGCCCGTATGTCAATGTCTGGTCCCAGTCAGCTCTGCTCGCACCCGCTGCTCTCTGTGTGCTAAGATGAATTGTGCTCACAATTCTTCAATTTCAATCGACAAATACTTACAGCAAAAAGCTGGAACTCGATTGACACCAAACCCTCCCATCTCCCAGCGAGCACCCCGAAGGGGGGGAAGCCCTGGGCGGAGCAGGATGGTGCAAGCTCCTCTGCCCTCCAGCTACACCACAGCTTCTGGCAAATGCTGAAGGACTGGAGTTTCACCACGCTTGTGCAGGGCAGCAGCAGCACTCCGGAAACCCCTCTCACCTGCACGCACAAGCCTCGCCCAAACTCAACCCCGCAGCCTGTGAGACAGGTGCAAGCTGCCCTGACTTTGCAGCCCTGCAAACTCCAAGCAGAGAGGCAAGTCTAGACAGAAGCTAAAACCAGACTCTTCTGATGGGTAACACAACCACAACCCACCATAACTGCTCCAGGGGCAATTATGAAAAGCTGAGCATCACTGAAGGCGAAGCGCTGAGCTTCTCAAGGTGGGCAGTCAGCACAAGAAAGCTTTAGCTCCAGGTTTCCGTGTGTTGGGAGAGACAGGGCAGAACACCCCTGAGTCCCAGTTTTTAATGAAATGCTTCAACTCCCATAATAACATTCAAAATATTTGCAGGCAAAGTCATGAGTTCTGGGTTTGAAAATACCATGCATTTCTTGGAGGGCTGATTTTGCCAATTAGACAAGACATTATTTGCCTCTCCAAATCTGTTCAAGAAAGCTTGTTTCAGATTAATGGAAACATTCTTTTCTGAGGGCCAAGTAAATCTAACACCTATTCATGTTTTTCAGATCCCTTCATAAACATGAGGTTGTCTATGACACAGCATCGATAATTTCAAACACCCAAGTACATCTGTATCTATAGTATTAACTACAAACATGATCAATCCCTTGGCTAGTTTTCCTCTTATTCTTTCTGGGTTAGAGAAAGAAAAACTCTAAGTAATTTTCCACAATATCATTTTGTCTGCAATTATATACAAACATGCAATACTAGCTGCTGTACATCATTTAAATGAGAAATCCAGCTAGCTGGCTGAAAATGTAGGAACGCCTTTCATAATTAGAAAAAAGATCTCCACTGAAAGAAACCAACATTTAGATAGCAGTCTTGGTTTAAAAATTAAGAAGTGCTTAATGAGCAACAAAGACATCAGTGACCAAAGATTTTCAAAGTCAATACCAGTACACCATAAAAATCTCTTTAACATAAACATTGTAAAAGAAGATGATTAAGTTCAGATCAAAAAGTAGTAAAGCAATGGTATATAAAATATTCTCCTTCTGAAAATGGCAAGGGGAAATTCTGTAGAGACAGAAAGCAGATACAGTAAAACCTTACTGGAACCTGGAAAACATTATTCTGTGTCTCTACACTAAAATTTAAGTCAGATACAAATCAAAGCCCTGAAAAAAACTACAGTGTTTTGTGTCTCTGGTTCACATTCTCTGTTCTAATACCATCACTGCCTTCCCAAAAAATTACAAGCACTTCTTTCATTTTCAGTTTTTTTATTATTCTGATGCGTGGCTTATAAATGGAAGTAAATCAGACTCACCAGGGCCTGATGCTCAGCTGAGGAAAATCATGAGAGGGTCACCAGGGTTTTTTTGTGGAGGGTTGTTTTTTGGGAGTTGTTTCTGGTTTGGGGGTTTTTTTTGGGTGGGTTTTTTGGTTTTTGATAGTTTTTTGGGGGCTTTTTTGGGTTTTTGTTTTCTTTTTTTTAAGCAGAGTTACGATAGCTCACAAAAATCTTTAGACAACATACATTTAGCAACCCGACATTCGTTTTTTACATCATGCTGGTATTTCAGGATAATTCTGAACACTGGGAACAGCTCCAAGTGTCTCGGGTCACTTCTGAAAGTACAGTTGGCATTAATCCCACAGGTCATTCCCTTGGAGGGCTTCCCAACATCTCAGGAGCCCCAATCAAAAATTCCAAAACCACACAGAGACATCAATTCCCACACAAAGCCCATCATCGGATGATATGTGCTTGTCAAGCTCTGAACAAAAATCCCAAACACTTAATGAGCAGAAAGAGGTCACAACATCTTCACCACGTTCCCAGCACTTGACCCTGGCACTGGGCAGGGAAGTGGAGGCAGCAGACAAGGCTCTGGCAAGAAATGAGGACCCAGTTTTGCAACCATTACTCCTGCCCCACTGAAGGCTGGGGCTATGGGGTAATGTCCCCAGGCCAGACCCTTATCACCCTTACCCACAAGGCAACAAAGCCACTCATACCCCGAGCAAGGCAGGCACTTACTGCACGGTGGAGGGGGCAGCAATCTTAACAGGGTGTTTATTTTTTGCCAAGCTGGCACGGGAATAAGGCACAGGTGTGCACGTGAGACAAGGGCAGGGGTCACAGAGAGAAAAAGTAATAATGATTTCCAGGTTTCGGAATTGCCTGGCACTCTAGAGCCGGCAGATTCCAACTCTTCCAGCTATTCACAGCCAGGAAATACCCTCTCTCTCAGTCATCGCTCAAAATAATAAATATTTATTTATAAATTGCATGCAGCCTGTTCCCCTAAGCATGGAGCTGAACAGAGCAGACATAAAGGCAGTGCAACCCCTCAATTGTCAGAAAATCTGCAAAAGCAAACAGTTCCACACACACAAGCTCAGATAGTACCAGGAAGCATAACCAGCATCCAAGAAATTATGAAGACAACTGGAAAATTTCTCAGAGTTTTAGATCTATTCTTCCAAAACAGGGAGCTCTTTCCCAAGTCATAATCCCTCAAAAGAGGAGACTTCCTACTCTATCACCAAGCAGGCTCAGCTCCAGCCATGGAGCACAGGTGCCAGGCTCTCATCCCGGCACAAAAGGAGATGGGTGCTGATGGTGCCTTGAATGCAGCGCTGGGTATGGCACAGCCGAAAGCCTACACAGGGAGGAGAAACTGAGTGGAGCACCTAATAAGTGGACATTTTTTTTTTTAATTTAATAAGTCTCAGCTATCACTAGCAGCCAGTGCAAAGCCTCAAAGCCAAGCAGAATAACACATCCTCAGGCTTTTGTACCCCAGCGTGTCCTGACGGCTTCCGTTGCGAATCAGTTGTCATAGCTGGAGACTGGACTTGAGACGCTGATTAAACAAAGCTTGCTCTGCTCCTGTCTGACGCAGGGCTCCCTTGTCCAGCGCCTCATTAACGGGCTCATGGATATCTATCCACTGTGACTGCTAACTCCCCTGGCTGGGGAAGGGCATGCACCATGCTGGCAAGAGGCCGGACCTGAAAAAAATCCAGCTTTTCCGAGCTGTTGGAGCCCTGTCCCGGAGCAGAGTGGATCACTGTGCTGGAACCGCTCTCCTGTGGCGGGTGAGCTCAGGCAGCTGGCATGGGCAGCCAGGCCGAGGTCAGGCTGCTTGGAAAGAGCAGAGGGTACTGGACCAGCCAAAGCACCATCACAGCTTTTAAGATTTGCTGGTTTGTCCCAGCAAAATCCTCAACAAACCAGCCTCGCAGTGCCGAGGGACTTGATTTGGAGACACAGAGTGCATCCATACCCCTGTGCAAAGAGACCTGGCCAAAAGCCAACCAGAGAGACCCAGCAGTCAGAGCAGGTCCTGGTTTCAGGGGAAGGCAAAACACCAGAGAAAAAGGCTGGTATATAATGGCCCTCTTTAAAATAATAATTGAAAAGAAAAAAATCCATAGGAAAACTCTCTTTGGCTTCATCAAGGCCAGGATGTGACCCAAGCTTGTGGAGCCACCCTGAGGGAAGGCAATTAGCCTCACACAAAGGATGCCAAAAAATTTCGCAGAGCATCCATAATCACCCTGACATGTTCCCTACTAGCAAAGCATAATGTGTGTATCATTTATTTCTCAATTAAGTGGTGCTTAAATTGACTAAGGAGTGGATTTCTATTGTATATTGATTAGCCAATAAAAACACATTCTAAAAGCAAGTTGGACTACAGACAAGGAACATCCATCCCTCTCCGTCTGCCAAGCAAGGTGTCTTCTTGGACAGGCTGCCCTACCTTCTCTGCACCTCTCGTGCAGAACACTTTTACACAATGAATGAATTCCTAAGGCTACTTGTAAAATTACCAGGCACAGCCTTGTTAAACATTCATTTGGAGCTAAGACAATACATTAAAAATCACAAAGCAAGCAAGTGCCAAGTGCAGTGCTACCATCAAAGCTAAATAAACAGAATAGTCCATCAACGGCTTATTCCCCCAGCTAAGTCCACACCATCCATCTGCACTCACTGTCTCGCACAGATCAATAGCAAGGCTCATTGATTATAACTGGAACAGGAACATCACACCCTTTTCCTTCCAGGTCAAAAGGCACCATGACTACAAGCCATTAAGTACTTTGTGGCATCACTCGATGACTGTATTTATGCCATGTACGTAGTTATGGTTATTGCGTGGAATCATGTTCATTTATTTCAGCAACAATCTGACAAACTATATTTATGCTGCACCTTTGGCCTCCTTGCTTGAACTCTGCTCAGCAACATATTTCAGCTGGGACTACTTCTAACACACAAACCCTCCAAACTGCTTTCAAACTACCAATGTTTCTTGGATGTTGTTGTGTTTCAATCTACTACAAAAGGGCATATTTTTGCTTTCTGCTCTTCCACCCTCTTCTCCTCTTCCCCCTCAAGCTGTTGGCCAAAGAAAACAAAGGATTTTAAGCTACATTTCTTGTGTGCCCTCTGTGAGCACTGCGAGTCTGAAGTGTTGGCCCAAGAAGCTGCATTTCACTACCCAGCTGGGAAGATGCCCCTCAAACCCCTCAAGCACACAAGAAACCTCACTACTATCCCACCTCACTCACAGTCCCTCAGGAGCTTCCAGGGGGCCTGGCTGACCACCTTGGAATGTCACTTTATAAAAGTGGCCTTAATTGCAGACATTCCCATATTGCAGTCACACGACAGCTTCCCTATCATTCCAGAGTTGCTGTGTTTTTTATGGACAGCCAGGAGCACAAATATTAATGCTACTTCTGTATTTCAGAGAAAGAAAAAAGGCATAGACACATACTTACATTTTAAATACATATATATATATATGCATGCACACACACACATATAAGCCCCTTTGCTGTAAACGAAAAGGCTGGTTTGTCTGAAGGTGTTATAAATGCCCTTCAGAGCTCATTTAGTCTGGGCTGCATAATCTCACCAATGAATCTACCACTTGTAAATATTCCAAATTTATGCCAATAAAGTCTTCTCAGGAACCAGACACCCTATATATACACACACATATATATAATCCATGCATGGAGCCATTAACATCCATTCATGGTTTGTTACTCTTGTGAAAGCTCAGCAGAGGAAAAAAGGGAAATCCAAACCATGTGTCTTCAGAAAGAACACTGAGCATTCAAGCAAGTTGGAAAAGTGGAAGCTCACACCCCATCCATGAGATGGGGCAGGTCCACACCACTTCTAATTTCAAAACTGAAAGCATGGCAGAGACAAGAACGTCATGGAGAAGGGAGATAAATGTAGGAACTGATGTCGTGTCATGGTCTCATAAAAGGTCTGGATACACCTACAGGCCCTTCCTTATGACTGTCATATAAACATTACACTGGGACTGTGTACAGGAGATTAAACTGGAGCAGAGGGAAGCTTCACATGTGTCATTCTACCAAAGGTTATTTTAGGATCAGCTTAGAAGCTGAGTAGTGGGTGGCAGCTGATTATATTACCAGAGGCATATCTAAATATCATGGGCCCATCAGGATCTCTCATAAAAGGTTGTAGCTGCACTGAACTTGAGCTTGAAGCTTGGCCTGAAGAGCAGTCCCCTTCCCCAGGACTGTGGCAATCCTCCCTGGGCATGAACTTTCCTCAGAGCAGCACACAGACACAGCACAAGCACTTTGGCTTAAAAGCCACATTTATTCAAGGAATAATGTCAAGGAACATACCCAAGACTCAAGCAGCATTTTCCCAGCCAGGACCACTCTGCTGGCCTCTGAAGCCTGGGGAACCACCATGAGCACACAGAACACTTGGGCACAGTGCACATCCAAGTATCACACAGACAGTCCCACATGGCCCAGTCACCACCAAGCTGTGCTATCCCACCAGCCAGCACCCAGACACAGCTCACTTGCTTCTGTGCATGACAAGTCCCAGCAGGCAGCTACCTCTGGATTTCCAGCTGTCAGTGGATCACATCTAGATGGTAACTGCAGCTGAAGAAGGGCAATGGAGGAGCACAGCCCAGCTTATCACAAACCCAGAAAAATGTGAGTAGCAGACTAATCTCTGCTTATATAAGAAGTGTCTGTGTTCTCCCACACAAGCCCCCACCCTCACAGTCTTGAGTCAAAAACCAATGCTGCCTAGTCAGAGTCATGCCCATGGCTTGAGATGGCCAAGAAATGCTGCCAGTCCTGTCTTCAAATGGCCTAATTTCAGGTGATTTAGAGGAAACCACACAGCTTATTCATACAGAGTGACCACTGAGCACAGCACCTAATGACAGTGTTTGTTCTCACACACAGACAGGTAGGCCCTCCCCTACAAAGAATCCTCCAAAACAACTAGAAAATAATCATGTACTTGATTCTCAAACATTGCCATGACCTCAAGGTTGCAGAAAAAGAAATCTCAATATATACTTAAATACATAGTGTGTGTTTACATAAATTAAATATGTATGTATATATATCAGCATTAAAATAATATTATAAATATTTGTGTTATAGATTATAGATGATGTTATATAGATATTAATATATAACAGATCTTAATTTCCTATCAATCTCTTCCAGATTTCTGCACTAAACCCCTGGCTCATAATTAGCTCTATTTAAATATTTTCAAGGCTTATAGCACAGGTTTTTAGTACTACTTTTATAAATCTGCAAACATTTATTGAAGCTTTTAAAGAGACATTTATGTTAAAAACAAACCATTACCCTGAAAAGTAGCTAATTATATCTTCACAAATTTGTAGCTGTTAAGCCATCCAAAACACTACACAAAAGTCAGCTTCATTTTAGTTCAGATGTAGCTCCTCTCCCTTTTCCAACTGTTCCAAGATGCTGGTACCTATGACTACACTGATGTGCCCATTTGATTAAAACCAAGTATTTCTACTGCAAATCTTGGATGAACCACTCTGTCAGGTTTTGCAGGCCCAGAAGTATAAATTAAATCTGAAATCTGCGACTTGTTTTGGGTGGGCAGCGTTCCTTCAAGTTGTAAAAGCATTCAAATAACACCACATGTTAACTGCTCCTCTGGCTTTGTCATCTAATAGGACAGCACTCCTTGGCTTTTTTCAGCACAGGAGGCCCATTCATCACAGGAGGCCACATTCCCCTGGTTTCTCCCTGAACACGAGTGAGAGCCAGCTGACACTGCACCGGAGTGTCCTGATCAGAGAGAGCAACATGCCACCCAGTGCCCACCCTGCCTGCTCATGCATTCCCAGTAAAGGGACAAATCTTACTACAGTAGCAGAAAAAAAGGTTATTTAGTTGCTCAAAAGGGGCCTCCGGTGCCCCCACCTAGCTGCCATGCAACAAACTAAAGACAACACACGCTGCAGTGACAGTATAGAGCGGGGAACAGGCTGAATGATACAAATTTCCAAGGCAGGTACACAACGCTGCTAACAAAGTAACAAAGAAACGGGTGCAAACAACAGAAACTAATATAATCTATAGTGGTAAACACTGAGGAAAAGCAAACCAACACCAGTTTCATCTTCTGTTTGGTCAGCGTATACACATTCATACAAAAATAGATCATTAAATTTATTTTTTTAATTAATTTCCTCCCTCTGCTTCGATAATAAGTCTTTTAACTTGCTTCAGTAAAACCCACATAACTGCAGAGGCAAAGAATCACCATAACCACTAACTTACATCACCTGCCAGTAATAAGATCACCTCAACAGTTTGCAATCCAGAGGCTAATCTTCTTAAAGTTTTAAGACAAATCACTACCCATTATCCTACTACAACTACACACTTTGGCAGGAGAAGGTCACACCACCCACCAAAGAGAAAAATACGTATCTCTAGTGGTTCAAACCATGGCACCTCATTGAAGGACTATTTTTAGACATCTTCCAGACAGCCTCAAATCAGTGAGAAATATTTCTTTCCATAACTTCAAATTAGCCTTTAATAAAGAACTCTGATTGTTTCCCCACTATAAGCCAGGCTGCCTGACGTTGTCTGGAGGATAACTTGTCCTCCTCCTCCCTCAGAGGTACAACCACAACTCCTTTGCTGCATAACCGAGCCAGGCAACTACCAATTTCCCTCTTGATCAAACAGTCCCATACCTGAGCCTCCCATTGTGCTACTCAGCTGAGTTATTACTCATTGAAAAAGAACAGCAAGTAACTTCTGAACCATTGCACAGGCAACTGCCTTTTTCTCCCCTCCTACATGAACTGAAATGCCAAATTCCAAACCTATTTGTGGCAGTCAGGATTAGTTCTAACAGGAGAATCACTGAGAGGATAAACTGATCTGAACATTTATCTAATTGTTAACCATTATTCCTACTTATTAGTTTATTGTACCCTAAATGCACAGAGTACTTAAGATAATAGAGAAAGTTTGATCTGTGCCTGGAGGAACTCCCACGAGTAGGAAAGAAACTGAAATAAGATGAAACTGTAAGAGAAACCAATCTCAAGTTACAACCACTTGTGACAGCAGGGACATGGATTTTGGCTTTCATTCTGCAAGAACCTCTTTTAGCCTTTACTGGAACTACCCCAAAGAAAGATAACCCTCTGTTAGATACTCAGGAAGTTACACAAAACTGTAAATCTCTGCATCAACATAACAGAATACCAAGAGATGAATGAGGTACAGGCTCTAGCACTTCATGCTCCTGGCTGTACTGATGTTCTTGCCTTCTCTGCAGGTTACTCTGGAGGCATGAGACAGCAGGTCACCTTTGGAAGCTACACACACATTCAGCTTTAGAGGAAAATCATCTTGGGAATCAGACATCCCAATCGCCTTGACTGTGCTCCTACCAAACAGAGCACAGTCACGTGAACATACACCTCAAGCAACTCGCTGATTGTATCAGTGCATTGCAACTGGGGCTGGTGATTGCTGGCACCACAAACCACCGCAGTGTCCCAGCACCTCGCAGTGTCCCAGCACCTCGGTTCCACGCAAACATTCAGGCTGAGATGTGATCACTCGGAAGGCAATCAGTGTGCAAGATCATTACCAACCACCTCGTGCAAGCTACACCTTGGAAAGTGACTCCATGAAAGTGGTATGAGGGAGAGGTAGGGAGGAAAGGAGTGTAGTGTTTATTTCCTTTTAACTTTCCATTTCATATGTGTTCAGTGCCGTGTCTGAACATGTTCAGAAATTTATTCCCCTCCCCATTTACCCTTCCTCCAAATCCTTGTCCTACAAATTTTATCTAGGATCAGAAAATTAAGCTGAATTCGTTTTTCTTTCTTATGCGCACAGAGTAATAACAAGACTTCGCAATCCAAATGCTGCACTTGTGTACACCTGCATTAACCCCATTGTCCTCAAATTATTCCCTTAACAATGACTGTGGGTTTGTACAGGTGTAAAACAAGCCCCGTAATTGGAATTTAACAAACAATTCCAACAGCAGAGGAAAAAAAAAAGAAAAAAAAAAGTGAGACTTCAGCTCACTCCTTGTGGCATTAGCTAACATATTCAAGGAGCAGGAAAAAAAAAACAAAACACAAAAACAATTTTCAAAGGTATTCAGGCGTGTGCAGATGCTGGCAGGAAACTCGGGAGATTTCCAAATACTACCCATTTTCTACTTAGATCCACAAACCAGAGCAATAGCAGAGTATAAATGAAGAAGCTGCTTCTCATCTGCACCATTTTTTCAGTATTCTCTTTAGCATCCATCCTGCTTCACCAAGTATTTTGCTTCCAAAATAAACTTCATAAGCTTCCTCATGGGATCACAATTTAGGCCATGGGATCACAATTTAGGCCATGATCCTACAAGCCCAAAAGCACAGACCCAGCTGGGCTGAAGACAATTCCTCAGAGGGCTGGAATGGAGGCAAGCCCAGAGCATGTGCAGGACTGGGGCTTTGCACCAGCAGCTCCCGGGAAGGGAAGCACCTCCAAACCACTTCTCCAGTCAGACACAACACCAACAGTAGGCAGAGATGCAAAATGGGGCCAGGCAGAGAAGCAGGACTGAGGAAATGCCACACAACAAGAAGAGCACATCAGCTGCTCCATGTTGCCACCTCAACTAAACTCAACAGCTGCTCTTCCAGGCTGAGCTGGATCTTTACGCATTTATAAAATCAAATAAAAGCTTTCTGTTGCTATCATGAGCTCTGGCTTGCAACCACCACTTCAAATCAGCTTCCTCCAGCCCTCTTTCTCCATGCACCAAGCCACAGCCAGGACATGGACTGTAGACATGCTTAGGCTTTGTTGTGATGGATAACTTGGTCATAACAGTCTAATGGGAAATGTTACCCAGCTGGCAAGCGAATGAGATTGGTGACTTTATAGGGCCAGCTATTACTCCTCAGTGATACAGAATTACTACAGAGAACTCAACAACAAAGATATGCCCATTACTGACAAATTACCAAACCAAGAAATTAATTACCAGCTTAGAAAATAATGGACAAGGGCTAAGACTGAGGAAGCCACGTTCAAGAGAGGCTCATCATTTGCAACAAGTATATTCTCAACAACAATTAGTCCTGGTACAATTAGTACCACAAAGGTACCATCTTTTGGGATGGTAGACATCACAATTGGTCTGCAAACCATCAATGGTTGAGACAGATAGCATCATCTAAAAGTGGAAACATTGTTCAACCTGACCATGGCATTGTCCAGCACACAAACCCCACTCCATGCTTCAACACTGCAAATTTTACGTCCAGGAAAATCGATGTCTCCCAACACCTCCTTGCAGCTCCAAGACAACTTCTCCATGATCAGAAAGTCCTGCCATATTCACACACCATGCTCACAGACAAGGCAACTTAAATAGAGGAGCACATGTTGCTGAACATTAATAGGCATTTTTGCAATGCAAACTCCAAGACAAGTATTTTTTCCATAGTTTTTCATGCTAGGGCAAACCATGTGGAAAAAAAAAAAGTCTGCTCTTTGTTAAAACATAAGGAGATCTAGCCAAATTCTTCATCATCATCAAGTGGAAAGTAATTGAAGGGGATGAAGGGAAAAAAAAAAAATCAAACTACACAAGAACTGCACATGACCTCTGAAATACAATTTTCACAGCTATGACTATTTGCTTTAACAATGTATCCATAATCAGCAGCAAGACTTTCCTTTAGCCTCGGGTCCATCCGTACCTTAGGAATTCAGTGCAGTTGCTGGCTGATCCCAGGTCTCCAGAAGAGAAGAGGGGAGGAGACATACAGCACTCACAAGGTGCCACAAAACACCTGACCAGCCCACCAGAGGTCTTCAAGGCAATGTGATACAGAGAAACACAAGACAGGGTGAAGACATTGGCCTAAATGGCTCCTCCTTCTCTCCCTCTGCATTCAGATGTAGATGTGAATGAAGAGGAGAAACATAACACTGACTAAATGATTAAGTAAATTAGCCAAGGTTGCCAGCTCCAAACCTTAACAAAGTGGAGATCCTATATTATTTTGGGGAGAACAAATAAAAGGCAATCACAAAACCCAAACAGCTATTTAAACGGAACAGAAATTACCAACATTACACCCAGGATGATTACTTAAGAAACTCAAGGAGCTCAGTATTTTCTTTTCTTTACAAGAAAAGGCATACAGGAAATTCAGCAGTCACATTTTCTTCCTCGGGCAAGAACACCCACACTGCTCACTCACTCATTCACTCCCATTTTTCTCTGTGCAGTGTCTGACCAAAAGGAGCCCAGATCGAGTCCTCCAGACACTCCTGTATCGTGCACAAAAACAATCCTGATTTTTACAGTTTTATTTGGCTTGTTCACAAGACTCAGTCTCATGTAATCCGCGGGCCTGATCCTTCTCCTAATAAGAGCAATGGCAAAAGTCCAGCTGATTCAGTAGCTCTGGACAGACCTTGCAGCGGCAAGAGGATAAACTTTAAGGGCCCAAGTCTTATCCATTCACTTTTCTTGCTTCCACAAGTAATCCTTTTAAAAATAATGGGACTGCTCCTAAGAGTCAAACATACAGGACTGAGTAAGAGCAGAAACTGACTGAGAAGTATTTGGGGTTCCCCCTCCATCACAGCACAGGTACATTTTCCCAAACATCCTCTTATTCTGGTAAATCAAATGACAGCACAAAAAAAAAAAAAAAAATTAATACATAAAAGCAAAATGCCTGGAAACTCCATTGGAGGTAGGAAGAAGAAACCTAAGTCCTTCTTTTAAAACAAGGACAATCAAATGATGAGTAGCTGAAAATGCGGCCACACACACACACTCCTTCATACACACATACATACACAGAGGCAGTTCATCAGAAGTGAATCAGAGAGAAAAAGATGAATTTGAACCCTTTATCCCCTGTCCTTTATAAAGGCTGCCACTCAGTAAACGGAGATTGCTCTAATTACTGTGACAATTCTGCACCCCGTTCAAACAACTTTTGTGTTCTGGACAGGTTTCTCCGCGAGTTTGAAATTCTTGGCCTGAGAACCACTCTTGTCTAAAAGAGGTTTCTCGTTGCAAACGCAGAATGCAACACTAACAAGTTGTCCCTCTTTTCAGCTCCTTTCATTCTCCTCTTTTCCAACTGCCTGATTCAGGGCTTAATGGAAACTTGTCAAGGCTTTTCTTCCCACAAACCCCGTAGAGCCCCAAGGCAATCTGTGCACAGAGCAACCACAGGAATCTCATATTGTCAATTAAAATTGAATAGACACCTGATAACCAAGTATATGTTCAAGAATAATATACATCACATGCATATACACAGCTGTACCTGTGCAGCCAGTCCAATGCCCACATTTGGGCACACCAGCAGCACAGCAACTCACCACTTCCCATTTACAACCACAGTGACACCCAGGTTCTAGTTTTCACTTTTTCATTCCATATTTATTGAATTTAATTTTACATTCATGAAATTAAAAACAAAGTACTTTCAAGTACTGTAGTCGAGCAACAGAATACAACGGAAAATAAACTAACTACATATACCAAGCACTTGGCCTTTAATAACCCTGGGGATTGTAAAGATATTTAGCTGCTATCCAGATAAAATAAGCTCTGTGGATATTCTTTACACAGTGGTTTGTGACCAATGCAGCAGTTATGTTTGTGACTAGCTCACAGACATGATTTATGCTACATTTTATAGTGTAGTTTAAGAATTAATAAAAATTCCATAGGAGAATGTAACAGGGAATGAAGTAAATTGAGACATTTGGTTAATAATAATAAAAATCTCAAAGAACTTGACTTCTAGACAGACAACTATAATCTGTTACTCCTCTGAAAGGGAGAAAACCCTCCTGTAAATGTCCCATAGAATACAAAGATAGAAACACTGACTGCCATCTTATTAGTCTGATATGTTCATTCAAGGTCATACCTTCCCTAGGATTCTTTAATATTGGCAAATATTTATAACAGAGCAGTTTCAATAGCTGTCTGTTCAGCCTGGGTGTAGATCAATGCAGCATCTATATGCCAACTTCCAGACCTTGCCTATGTCAGAGTAGTGGTCCTGGTTTTATAAATCTCTTAAATCTAATTAAACCAATGCAAACCTCATACTGTGTATGCTCCCAAACCAGTTCACTCACTTAACCAAGTCAAAATTATTCAGGCTAGGGTTTAAAGCAGTTCCAAGAGAGCCTTTATTAAATATTAGTATCAGTTAAAACCAGAAATCAATGCAGTGGCTTTCCTCCAGAACAGAAAAGCCCATAGTCTCAGAGTTTTCCAGATCATTATTTAAGGAGTCACTGACTCCAGTGGGAGTTCGGATGTGGTCCAAGAGGAACACCTCCACCTTTTCTTGCTCTATTTTTCCCTTTCTTAAAATAGGACAATTTGCTTCTATTGCATCAACATCCGAGAATCTCTCATATTCCTCAGAAAGTCCCTTTGCAGTATTTTCAGATTGGCAATTCTATTACTTCCCACATCCTCCTTTTGGACTTTTTTTTTTTTTTTTGGTGTCTCAGCTGCATCACCACCACTAGTGAATTAAGCAGCAAAGAATGATTTTGTTGTATACAGCATCTTTCATGCACAGAGACTTTGGAAAGACCTACAAAGCTGTGAGATGGACGCAAGTGGAGCACATTTATATATTCATACTTGGTAGCCATAGGCATGCAGTCATACTTCCCATGGAGCCTAGGGCACTTAGACCTGTTCTGCCAAGAGAGGAGGACAGTTAGGCAGGACTAACTGTGCCAGTAGGAAGAACAAAACGGTTAACTCCAACAAGAGTCCCTCCTGAAATCAGCCTCACTCCCTAGTTGAATGCTTGCAGGAGTTTGGTAACCAGAACATCTCACCTCAAAAAGAAACTGCCCTCCCATGGTCTCCATCTTTGCTTTACTTCCTGCACCAAGCAGCACAGGCATTTCAAACAACATAAATCCATTCTGCACTCAAAGCCTACTTGGCTCCTATAATTTCTATCATTTTCCTGTCATCATTTCTTCTTTGCTGAAGCCAGCAGCATATGAGTCAGAGAACAATCATTAACTTTTACAACTTCCATACAAATCCACCTACTCATATTAGAAAAGCAGAATTGACATGCAACACAGCCTCGGACCAAACCCTGATCCTGCCAGGATGCTCCACACTTCTGTGGGAAAGTCAGATACTGCAGAAGCAGGAACTCGTTCAAGAATGCACCATTGGAAATGTAACTTTACTTTCCCCCCCCCACAAGAGTGAAGGACTACAAAGAAGCAGCAATACATCAATATCATATTTAGTTGAGTTTGGCATTCTCAAAACCTTCATCCACTTTTGAAGAACTTGGCCATTGGTTCAAGACACACGGGGCCTGATGCAAAGCCCTTCGTTATTAATAGAAGCCTTTTTTCCACTGACTTCAATGGATCTTGGACCAAGCCCAAGGAAGACAAGATTTCACAGCAGTAAGAGTGACACACATTCTCTGCATGAAAAAAAAAAGAAAAAGAAACAATACGAAGCATTTACAATGTCAATCTGTATAACACAGTTTTGTCTGTGTTTTGCTTTTTTCAAATAGGCTCTAGGCTGTTGGATTAGTACACCCAAAAAGTCTCTCTGAAGGTGGAAAGAATCACGGGCAGATACAAAATGCCTCCCTCACCTATGATATAGAGGCATCCTCTACCACAACATTTCTTGTAAGTTCCTGCAGCCACACTTTAAAGTGTCCCAACACTATAAACCCTCCAGTAACAGCTACAGTATTACCCATGATGAATTAATTTATATTAATATGGCTATCACACCCATTTCCATATGAAACCCATTGTTCTGGAACATTAATAAAAACCTTACTAAGTGAAGTAACATGGCACCCCTACACTCAGTTTAAGGATATTTAAAATAAATACATTTAGAACAAAATTGCTAATATCTTTAGTTTATCATATTTGGCACAGCAAGCAGAAACCCAGTTATCTTCTCAGTATGTATTTATAGCATCACCCGTTCCCATTCATTCCGCATTTTCTTAGAGAATCTGCTGTACCCTACATCTGCAATTCATTGACTTTACAATTTACCACATGTTGAGATGGAGAGGTCTCAGCTCCATTTGAATCACTGCACAAATATGCAAGTGATTTATCGTTTTAAAACTAAAGACTGCAGAAGAACGACTCCACTTTTCCTGAACATTACTCCTTCTGGCAGACCATGAACAATTACAGCGCGTACTAATTAAGCTCTGTAAATGTGCTGTGCCCTGCTAATGCCTACCAGGCCTCAAATTTAGTTGCATGAAGCCAAACTTCAGCCAGCGACTTAACTCATTCAGCACTGCCCAGTTGCCTGAGCGTGACCCCACAAAGAATAAGGGTCGAGGGTTTAGCCAGCCTAAAACAAAGGCGTGAGAATAAACAGATTTTGCCGGAAAGAATCACAAGGGGGGAGATGCTGGAGGGGGTGGGAAGCATCTTGGGAACGAGAGGGACATCCTTGTGGATAACCTGTTAAAAAGGTACAATACCACACCAGCTTTGCAGCACAGCGCTGGGGGATTCGGATCTGTCCCCGGGGGCTAATAAGTCACAGTGCTCCATTGATTAGGGAAATGCATAAAACCTTCAACAAAACTGTACAGCTATTTGTGGAAGAGCTGAATTGACAGCCCCCTCTTTTTTTTTTAAAGTCAGGCTTTACATGGCTCTAGAAGAAAAACATATGGCCAAAGGAGTGCAGCTTTCCACCACACACATAACCCTGCCTTTTTCTTAAATTAGTCTCCAAGCACAACAGTAACCTACGGGGACCCTAAAATCAACTGCTGGAGAAATTAAAGCTAAAAGTAATGCCTAGGCATATTTGAATAATCACATTATCTTGTTAAAACACACACACCCCCAGCACAGACAGGACAGCACCACTTCAAATCTGACTGTCCACTCTAGCAAAGCGTGTGTAATGGGGAGTGAGCCTAGAACAACGAGCTCTGCTGAGCAAAGCACTGTTTCATCTCGGGCCCCAGACTTTCCTGACACTTAAGAGTCAATCCCCAGTTCCCAAGCTTCCCCTCCAAGCATCCATTCATACTGGCGTTTCCCCCTGCACCCCCCCAAGTTTCTACAATTTCTCCTCACGCTCCAACATCCCTCCTTTGTCCTCCAATTACTCTCCAGTGGCCCCCTTGCTCTCGCAGTGCCTCCCCCCAGTTAACCCCTCCCAAAACACCACCCTGTGCACGTCCCCGTGCTCCCCTCCACGCTGACCTACAAGTCCATCCCACATTGTCCCTTCCAGCAGGACACAGGGCTTCTCCCCTAAAAACTGCCTCTAACCTCAACATCTCCATTCATTCAGCGCGTGTTTTCCCTTAACATGGCCTTTTGCTGTTTTCTAAGAGGCCCTGTTTTATACACACAAACCAGTCTAATGTATGTATTTCCAAGCATCCTCCTTCTGCATAAAACCTGAGGCAGTTTTTTCTTTCGTCCCCAGCTCAGCGGTATGTGAAAAAATTAAAGGACATTTCCAGGTGTCATCTGTCTTTAAACGCTTCTTGTGCCGGTATCAAGGAAATACGGCACAATACTGCAGAGACTCTGTAAAGGACACGAGCTGTGCTAAACTTCTTCCCTCCTTCAGCCCGGCTGCATCACCCACTGCCCAGCCTCTACAGCACCACAAGCGTTAATTATAAACTTCGGAGCCTACGTAGGAAAAAAAAAAAAGCACAAACATAAACCAGCGGTTGGGAGGAGCAGCAGAAATATTCTTCGCTTTTAGGTGGGGAGAGAAAGGATTTCCATATCTCCCCCACACACCCTCAGCACCACACTTCATCTCTCATTGCTTATAATTAGTGAAAGAAATTTGACCCACTGCCAGTGTCTGTGGACCTTGGATATTATAAGGCCAGCGTGGCGTCAAATATCTTAACATTCATAAGTGTTATAGGCTGTAAATAAACCCCGTGGATTTATGACCCTGCAGTGCTTGCCAGCAAATGACTGTGGCACATTTCTTTCAGCAGACCTGTCGAGGTGCAAGTTTGCCTTTGGTTGTAAAATTAACCATTTCCTTCACAAATGTGCCCAATTAAAAGTCAAAGTTTTAAGGCTTACTTACATATTTACCAGGACATGGGACTAAGGAGACGCCCGGGGAACACAACTTTAAAATCCCCCCAAACCTCACAACTCCCTCCAAAGCAAAACTTCTCATAACAGCCTCAATGTGCAAGGAAAGTGTCTGATTTCACCAAAAAGCCCTGAAAAAAACCCAAGCTGACAACCTGACCGCTGTTTTATTTCTACGTGCCTATCGCCAGCCCTCATTTTTGGCTGCTCTGAGGCTGGGGGGAGCAGGCGTCTCCCCCCAGGCTGTGCCTGGAGAAGGATCTCCTCCCTTCCCCCAGGATAATGTCATCTGCTTCCTGTGTAGGAGAGCATTTGCTAAATCCAGGTTGTCTCATGCTTAACTGCCAATAATCCAACTTCCACATAACTCCCAGACAGCTGGGAAAAGGTCCTTAGAGTTTTTAGTCATGGTACAGAAACACACGTCCACACAAAAAATCTGCAGCTGTCCTTTTTCTCTACACCACATTTTTTATCTGATTTTGGGGCCCACTCATGAAAGTCTTGACAAATTTAAAACATTTTTACCTACATTCTGGTTTACAAGCGCCAGTGAAAGCTGCAACATACTCCTTCCCACCTCCGTCTTCAGCTGACAAATCAGCACATACTTGCTTGAACAAAAAATGAAGGGGAAGAAGGGAAAAAAAAACCACACCACCCCACTCAACATCCTCAGTCCTTGTGTGAATGCATTCAAAAAAACCTGGAAAGGCATCTACTGTATTTTTTTTTTCACTACAGATCAGCCACCTATTAAAATTGTTCGATTTCCAAAGCAAATATTATTTTTAATGAAGTGCAGTCCTGCAATTATCCTGTACACTCAAGTAACAGTACTGCATTATATTGTTTTGCAAGGTCCCAGAAACATGAAACTTTTCTCTAACTAATTTTCATAGCCCCCTGAAGAGAAACTGATAGAGTAAGCAATGCAGCATTTGCTCCAGAATAAAATCTTATCAAGGGCGGGGGGGGGGAAGAAGAGAAAGAAGAAAGAAAAAAAAAGGAAAAAAAAGCATAGCATTAAAAATAAATCAGCTTATTTACTGCAAATAAGTTAACAAACACAGTCTGTTTGCCACTGTATACTAGCTATGCTAATGCTATAGCAGAGTGATTCAGCAATCTACCTAATCAAGCACAAGGAAAGTTTCTTTATGGACGTTCCATTTGATTTACACCACAGGATCATCGGTTTTTATTTAACAGCTTGTTTTTACACAACTCCAAAAACTTTATTAAATGTATGTCCATTCATATTTTTTAACAAAGTGAATAATTCACTCTCCGCTGAATAGCTCTGTATCATAAAGTACCAAAGTGCTGACATATTAAGTTGTATCTACATTATTAAACTAGTTGGTGGACGTTAATACTGTAATCCATACTGCAGACATTAAACCTCAACCATAAAGATTAGTAAAGAATTAATATTGTCACATCGAGACTGAAACCTTAACACTCCAGCCATAAATATTTCTGAAGGAGATGAAAAACAATTAGCATAAATACCAAAGAAGGGCAAGAACACCTGTTCTTTTTCAGGGCGATAAGCATTTTATTGTTCTCTATTTAAAATGTAATGACCTGTGTAATTACAGTAATATTACATTGTATTGCAAGGGCTTGGAATGTCACACTTTGAAAAGTGTTGTCAAAACAATTGGAGGGAGGGAAAAAGAAAAAAAGGACCACCATTAACCCTTCACACCCCAGGGTCTAAAGCTTTTGTATTAGGAAGGATTACGTTGTTTGATTCAGTAGACAAAGAAAAACATCAATTTTTCAAGGCAATTAATAAAAAATGTTTCCTCCTAAACATAAAAATTAAGGCGATGGGGCTGCTCTCCACCACAGCTATTCCCAACTCCCAAACTTCAGGGCCAAACACAAGCTTACCCCTACAGCCTCACTCAGCCAGCAACAACTCAGGGGAAAGGAAGATGCAACAGCACCAGTGAAAATGAGAGCATCTGCCAGAAGGGTTTTCTCAAATCACAATGCATCTATTTGCTTACCAAAAGCATTAACCAAGCTCCAAATTTAAGCTAAAAATCAAGTACACGTTTTCCAACTCTGAAAGGAAAACAGTCTCCTTTATTATCAATAACATGCAGCCACCCCAGTCCCTCTGCAAGTGCAGAGATGGAACTGGTGCTCTCAGATGCGTCACTTCATTACTATTTGACTAGACCTCTACTTAATAACATCTATTCTCATAAGCAAGCCACAGTATTCTATCAACAGCAAGATTACCATGCAAAAAATCTTTGATTTTTAAAAATAAAATTATTCCTATCAATCTTGATAAAGAGTTTGCAGTATTTAAAGCATTATCATTGAGAAAAGATTATTCCTCATAAGCAGATTTTATGATACTTCATAATTCTTCACATTCCTGAAGCAATAAAGGAGAAATTGCTGCCCACAAGTTTGCTCTTCAACAGACAATTACAAGTACATTTAAAAAGCACAACAATCCCACTACACCCCCAAATAAAACAACAAAAAAAAAATTCCAGGAAAAAAAAACCACAACAAAAAAACCACACCCACAGACTTTTAAGAATGTACAACAGCAAATGCAAAAGAATTTTGCTACATATCTGCATCACCTCTTTACCTTGCATGCTCTGACACTCAACAAATATGGCTCCAGGTAAAACTACATAAATAAAAATAAAATTCATAATTATGCAGAACCATCTATACCTTTCCAACATGTATTTAAAAATAAAATAAAATCAAACAGGAGAGAGAAAGATCTAGTTCATCTGGAATTGAAAGCTGGTACAGCAGAGAACTAGAATCCACCTAAAAATAGTGTGTGACAGACAACAGCTATCCCGCTGAATCTTTATAATATTCTGTTCTCAGGCCTAAATAAACAACTTTAATTTTTCCTGGCTATAATTAAGTGGCAGGCAAACAAACAAGCATACGGAATGTGAAAGAATAAGGTTAAGAAGATAGGAGAAGGTTGCTGGAGCCTGGATGTGGAAATAAGAAAATTGCCTATTGAGTGTGGAAATATCCTTTCAGAATTCATCTGATAACACAAGCAGGCCACCTGCTATACCAACAATAAGCCAACCTGTAAGCTTTTGTACAGCACCTTTAATTCACACGATCCCAACATTCCTATGGAGGCCTTTTTTAACGGTGGGGGAGCGAGGGGAGGAATGCTCCAGGAGAGCTAACTGCTGAAGGATCCTATCCCCACATGCTAAGGGAAAAGGGATCTGTAATAAAGGTAATGAGGGAAAAAAGAACTGTAGCTGTTATAAGAAAAATGCTTCAAGAAAAAGGCAGCAGAGGTGTGCTTCCTATTAGTCTGCACTTGGAACAGCGGAACGCATTGAAGGTAAAAAACGAGGGAAAAAAAAAGGAATACAAAGCTTCACAATTCGTAACAAAGTGATTTGGAATAAAGATTGTTTTGCCATCTGGATTCTGGTACTTATGGAATTTGGAATTTATCACCATCATCCATATACATGTGGGTGACCATATTCAAAAGAAAAAATATAATGCATTCAGCCCCCGAATTCCCCTCCCCATCATTACAATTGCAAACTGCAGTCACCCCTCTGCTACTGTCCCAGAAATCACATCCTCGCACAGAGAGCCTCACAAGCTTCCAAAATAAAACTCTTGCCACAGCACTAAATATATGCAAAGTCAGAAAACCTTCCTCACAACCTCCCTGTCACTCTACATTTACTAATCTGTGTCTACTGACGTTTTACTAAGTGAAAACAAGACTGACCCGATGTTTAATATTTTAATGCTTTAAAACACTTGTAGATCTGATATACTGAAGTTGTCCAAGCCCTCGGTCATTAGTACAGCTTCAACATCCACCCAACAGTAGATCTATTATTGTAAATCGCTATCTCGTGTTACCACAAGGAAAAAAAAAAAGTGTATAAACACACATGGTGATGGTGGGAACGCTTCAGACTCAGAAACATCCAGAAGAAAGAAAACAGCAATGCTAAAGCCATCGGTAGGAATCAGTGGTGTTTGGAAGTCCCAGTGGATTTAACCGTTCAAAATGAAAAAATTTTTCAAACTCTTTAAAAAAGGAAGGAAAAGGTGACACTTGAGAAATCTGATGTCAGAGCAGAGCACACCGTGGGTGACACTACGAGCGGGAAAACAGCTGGGACTACAAACCCACCAGCAGACCCGAAAGTTTCCTGGGATCTGGACTAAACCTCGCTCTCGCCGCAGGCACACGCAGACCTGCACCCCCCGTCAGTGAACCCTGAGTTAGGGGTGAAAAAA
>WEKY01010884.1:55931-72217 GCA_013390045.1 Picathartes gymnocephalus | reverse complement strand
ATTATTATTATTATTCCTCCTCCACCCAGAGCCCAAGTGCTGCAGGTCCCAGCAGCAGCCCCAGGAGACACTCAGGGCTCTCCAGCTGGAAGCTGCCTGCTGTTACCCACTCCAGCACCACCGGGAAGAGCATCTAACACTGGGCACGTTCTTCAGGGACAAACTTAAGTATTTCCTGTTCCGTCACCGTCTGGGAGGGCTCCTTGAATGGCACCACATCCAGTTGTTTGCCCTGGCCTTTGTTTTGCTTAAACAGCTCCCAGGGAGGGTCTCAATCCCCAGTTTTCCTGCAGCAATCAGCTACCTGGGGACTTTGGCAGGCATTTGGAGCAGCTTCCCTTGCAAGGATCCTTTCTTTAGCTGGCAGCTGAGCAGCAAACCTGCCGGCTCATCATTTCACATGCTGCTCGGTGTTTAGCTGCTGGTAGGAAAAAACATAAAGAAGAAAACATAAATGCTTAATCAATATTTTCAGTTGTCAAGTACGTTTTTAGGGATATTTCTGATTCACTGTCTTACTAAAAAGAAACCGGTGGGGTGATTCTTTATCTGCAGAGCTCGTGATGGGGCATGTCCCAGGCAGCACCAGGCAAGCACTGCTTCTCCTGATTTCCCACTGCACAGGAAGAGTTAGAACTGCTTGTTGCTCTGAGTGTCTGTTCACACCACTCAGTTTTTCACATCCTGTTGTTCTGTGTTTTACCTACAAAATGCCCCAAGATATAATTTTGCGAGTTTAGTCTGAAAGTCTTGGTAGAAAAAACACTAAGACTATTTAATATTACTCCTGATTCTACTAGCTCTGTTTATGTTGTTAGCATTTATCCTAACAGGCAATTAAAGTATTTGTTTCAAATTATAGTCACAAATGTGACTTCTTTTTAGGCAGTGACTTTATTAACCTGTCAATCCTGATTATTATTAAGCAAAGTACTCATTTTGTGTTTTTGTTGCTGATCCTGTTCTCCATCCCTGCTGCCCAGGGTAACTGGGATTCTGCTGCTGCTCCCTGAGTGGAGAGAGGAAAGTTCTCAAATATGGGGCCATCCAAATATTGACACTAATAGTGAAATAATGACATGGATGTCACACAAATAATAGGATTCAGGAGCATTTTCATAAACATGCAGCCGTTGTCTGAGCACTCCTGAAGAACACAGGAGTGTTATTTACAGCAGCCTAAACTCTGTGCTTTCCTCATCCAGGGATTCACGTCAATCCTCTGGCTCTTTGTTGTCTGTTCCTTAAATATCAGAAGAGTTCTGCTCAGTTCTGTGTGCTGGAACCCTGTGCTGGACTCTGCTGGACAATACATTTGGGATCCTTCTCATTACTGAACTGCAAAGTAATCACGTGGAATGTTTGAGGCATCTCTTTTTGCTTTTAATTATTTTTTTGGTTTCGTTTTTGCCCTATTAATGGTGACAATTAAAATTAACAAAATATAACAAAACACAGAGATCTAATCCACCTGAATGAAACTGGAAGTTGGAAACATTTCCTTTAAAGGTCCTGGTTTTTTTGAAGAAGTTGCTGTATTGCTCCCCACATGGCTGTAAGGCAAGGTTATTAACAAGTGCTCGTTCAGACGAGATGTTTTGCACCCAACTGCTTACAATCAGTTAGTTGACTATGAAACTGCCCAATTTCTGTGTGTAATCAAAGTAACTGTGTACACATTTGGCATGTAATTACGTTTCTAAATTGATTAAAATCCAGCCCTGAAACGATTGCGAGAACGAAGGCTTGGCTCCAATGATTAGTTCTTAAAACTTCTTTCACAAGCTTGAGCAAATAACATATTTGCCAAAAAATGCTGCCAACTGTGAAAGTTAATTATGATAAATGTAACGCAGTTCTCTCATCACCAGTGCACAGGGAAAGGCTTTTGCCTCTCCCAGCTTTATTGTCCATCAAGACAAAGATGGCGCTTCGGGATTTTTTCCCTTTAACAAGGACAGATGTGCCATGAGTGACAGTTAAATTTGTTGGAGGTATTAAATTGCTAATGCTAATGCATTTTACAATCTTCTGAACTGATTTAATATATTAGACTGTCACTCAAAGTCTTAATAAACAATTCCACACTCTTAGTTTAAAATCATCCTGTCAGACCTGGAGGTTTTCTCAATTGGCCTCCATTGTTAATGTGATAGTAGTTTACAAACAAATGACTTTTTTTCTTCATAGGTTCGTTCAGATGAAACTTTAAGGGGTGTTTCTGTTGTTTCTCTTTTTTATTTATTACAAAACAGCTGTGCCAGAGCTTAATGAGGTGGATTTGTGCTTTAAAGCACCTGTGCTTGTAGCTAAACTTCTCTCTCTCTTGTAGATAATCTCTCACTTATTCATATTTGTACAGATCTTTCTTCTCATTTTAGAGTATTGCAAACTCAGCCTTAATATACTTTTGAAGAAGGATTTCATTATGTTTATCCTAATATAGTGTAATTCCTCCATGGAGTGCCACTTTTGCTTCAGAGACCCATCAGAAGCTCAACAAGTATCAAAGTTTCATGTTTGCAGATGTGAAAAACACAGGTACTCATTACAGTTAATAGACTGTCAGAGGAAAGTCATTACAAATAAAATACGTCCTCTAATTTTGTAGAAAAAATAGAAATGATGAATTCACTTTGCTGAAGTTAATTTATGGAGAAAACAACCTTGATATTTTTGATTTGGAGGCTCTCAAATATAGGAGCAGCACTGGCATCAAAGGGTCTGGATTATTGTTTGGATAAGTATCCAGATTTTGATACTTTTGCTGTCTGAGTGTTAAATCAATATATCAGGTTGCTACCAAAGAAAAATTTGCAGAGAATTCTACCTCAAACTGGTATTAATAAAATCCCCTTCTGTTTTGTTTGTTTTTCCTTATCTGTGTGATGGTGGTAGATTTCTTCTGTGAATAGATGCATAAATTATTTGTAGTAGGATCTAAAATCACGGCGACAAATACAAATGGTTCTGACAGCTCATTCCATAACGTGCTGCTACTCATTTAAGCAAGCTTCATCTCCAGCCCTCACAATTTTCATTATAGACTTTCTTAACTTAGTTATCCTGAGAGTATTCCCCCAGGCATTCTCTGTTTTTCACAGCTGGCTTTCAGGATTTGGATTAAGGCTGTGAGCAGATCAGAGAAGAAACAGGACCAGCCAAGACCAGCAAGTTGAATGAAATATCAGTACCTCAGCCACCTGAGGATGTGTGGTTTTATTTGATGGACATGATCAAACCTCTGTTTTGCTAATACCTGTAATTAACCCAAGTGTCCACATGTGAAATTACCTGGTAATTACCAGGTCACCTACTCAGAGGAGTAAAACTATAATATTTAAACTGAGTTTCTACCTGGCCTAGGATCCTTAAGTTTACCAGGTCTTGTCCTACCTCTGTCCCAAAGCCTGTCTTACAGGTTTTCAGATGCTGCCAGAAAACAGCTTGTCTTAGTTCAGTGAATTGCTGTTTTTAATGTTATTGCTTACTTGCTCACAAATCCAGTAAAATCAATAATAAAAATATTAAACAGCAGAAAAATCGAGGATTTGGGCTGATTCAGTCTTTTGTTGGGATAATTCTAGATCACAGTGTGTACAATGCAGTATGCCTACTTGTTTGTTTTTTCTCCATATTCAGACCATCATGGCTATAATATATATGAAATATTTGGATCCTTAAGTCAGTGAGCATTGAAAATTGAGGGCTGGCTCTTCCAGTTTGTGTTAGAGAGTCAGAGTCACTGCAGCTGCAGCATCAGACCGCCAGCTGAGGATCTGTCTGTCTGTCTCTCTGTTTGTACTCTGAGTAGGCTTCTCCAAAAAAATGAACTGAAAACTTAGATCCAGTGTGCAACTGGATTCTTAGCAAACATGACACAGCTGGTCTTTTCCAGAGCTGTGCAAACATCAAATAAATAAAATACTTTTTGAAGGATCTGATTTGCTTTTTCTTTCTTACATTAACATTTCTGAACCTGTCATGCCAACTTCTGAGCTGTCACATCTGGCTGAATCAGGAACATCATGTCATATTAACATTATGAAACAAAATACAGACAAGATATTTTTGTTAGTGTTGTGATTTTGGGTTTTGTGGGATTTTTAGGAAGGGCACAGTCCCTCTGGCAGTTATCATCAGTTCCAGGTTTTTCCTGATGTATGACATGAGCAGTAAAGGTTCTGACACCTGGTAGTGGGAAATTTTGGCTGCAGGAATAGGTGGTGTGGACGAGCAGACCAGTCACTGATATTCGTTGACCACCCCATACACACAGAAATATTTTTATGTGTTTGGATAGCTGCAACCCAGCCTGTTTGCTCCAGATGGGGATGTAAGGTGTTTGTCTCTGCTGGACAAAGCATCCTTCACCTCCTACCTTTCCAGGAGCCAGTAAGGTTTTCTTTGAAAGAAACCTGGCCTGGTTTAATCATGACTGATTTCTGCCTTTGTCACCATAGACTCAGTTTCAGAGATCTGAGAAGCTACCAGTGATTTTAACCCGTCTGTCATCCCTGTGATTAGATCTAGTGCACCTGGAGGAACCAGAGATCAGTTCTCACTGCTCATTGCAAGCTCAGCTCCTAAGCCTTGGTAGGAAGTGCAGGAGACCTTACATGCTGTAGAGATCAAGATAATTTTATGTTAAAAGATGAAATGCCATACATGTACTTTAGAAAACTCATGAACTTCATGCCAAGAATGTGTTTTTGATGAAATAGGTATTTGTCTAATGAATATTATTCCAGGAGCAGTTACAGAAAAGATAGTGACAGGCACAAATGTAAGAAATGGGCAGAAGCTGGCTGAGACAGAATAGAAAAATTCAATCAAGATAATACCTCTCTATTTTTAATACTGGATTCCATTGTCCTGGTTCCCATTTTCTTCATTTCAGCATTACAAATCAAGAGAATTTTGATTTTAAAAAGAGGATGCCAAGTATTCCTTCTGTTTGATTTGCAATTCTATGAAGCCCACACAGGGCCTGTAGTAATAAAAGATAACAATTATGAACCGGTCTAATTCTCGTTACATGGCTGAGCTTGCATGAATTCCAAGCTGTAGCAGCACTGGGCTGCCCTTAGTGGGGGAAGCTGCTGAAAACGAACTCCCCAGACGACGGCTTTGTAGGGACAGGAGCTGGAAGAGCTTCCTGGCCTCATTCCTTGTGGGAGCCATCCTGCAGCCTCGCTCCGAGCAGAGATCCCAGGGAAGCCCCTGAGCAGGAGCAGAACTGGGCCCGGGTGCCCAGTTTGCACATTTGTTCTCATTCCCATGTTTACAGTCTCTGCTTCGGAGGTGTCACCGCCGCTCCACGGCCCCAAACCCGCAGTGCAATGGCTGTCATTTCGATTTCTTCTTGAAACAATCATTTAGCAATTATTTTCCCCCTCGTGTGTGTGTTTTTAGGGAGTACCTCGGCCACTTTACAGAACAGAATTCAGAGTCAGTGCTTTCCTGCAGCATTTAAAACTCCTGGTACCTGTAAACCTTTATGAAGTGGCAAAACCGGGTTCTCTTTTCAGATTTTGCAGGCAGCTGGAAATAATAAGCACACCTTTCCACAGAGAAGTCTTTTTTTATACAAAATCATCGGTAAATTTACTAGAAATTATGGTTGGCTGTACAGTAGACTTTTCTGGTTTTAAACATGACAATTTTTACCTTGTTTTTTTCCTTTAAAGAAAGTGGATACTAAAAATTACATATAGCAGTTCTTCATATGCATTCCATGTGAAATCTTAAAATATAGTCTTTGAAAATCTAACTAGTGAGTGTTAAGGGAAAGGGATTTATCCCATATCTTTCTTTCACTGAAGACTAGCCCATATATTATTATTATTTTTGATTGAATCAGTAGCTAATGAGAAATATTTGCAGACAGCATACAGCAAATCAATATCTTTGTTTCTCCTGCTAATCTTCACTCTACAGATAATCAGCCTTTGGAGGACTGAGAATTTGACACTGTTAGAAGATAAGGATGAAGCGCTGACAACTCACTCATTTCCTCATGCAAAAATATGTTAGGTCATTTTTTGCATGTGAAATACGATAGGGATATATCGCCAACATTTGATAAATAGAGAGGGTTTTAAAAATTGCATCTGAAATACTTGACATTCAGCACGTTTTTTGAAAATGATAAAATCATAATTGTAAAAAAGACCCGCAGTATTGCCAATCAGAGGCTGGCTGTTCTGAGCACCCCGGCACATATATCTTACTGTCCCCCTGCAGAAGGAGGAATGAGCATAAAGAAAAGAGCAATTTCCCTGCCGTAAATTGGAAAGTCTGCCAAGCAGCTATGTGATCTACCATCAATCAGTGTTAAATTCTCCTTAGCTGCAGAAAACTCAAGAACTAACTATTACTGAGAGATCTCACACGGTGACTAATGGTATATGACAAACACATTTAAAATCTGCATAGCCCAGCATCACTTTCAAATATAACACGAATAATAAACAATCCTAAAGATATCCCAGTGTGCAAAATAAGACATAATCTCCTCAGACACATATTGTACATGGGAGATTACCCTTCCAGGAGTGCACTCAATATCAATACAGCACCGAGTCATGCACACAATATGACTTTATTTGGAATTGCATCTCGCATGCAATGCATGCTGCAGCGTTGGGAGGCTGTGCAGAGAGACGGGGAGGTTCGGGGATGAAGGGGGGTGACAGCTCAGTCGAGCACTGGGCTGAATCCACAGTCACTCTGCTCACACGAGGAGCCCCATTAGGTAATAGTGAAATCTCGAGGTGAGGAAGGTCCTCTCCTCCACCATGTCATTACTGAAGCCACAACTAATGCATCTGTTCCAGATGGCAAGTGTTCAGAGGAACGGGAGACAGTGCTGTCCCTTGCATACTAAGCTGGTCATTCCTCAGTGCAAAGATTCCACCCATTTCTGTTTAGTTTCCCATTAAAAACATATTATTTAGCAGCATAGTATGGAAAAATATTTATGAGAAAGGAATACATTAGCTCTTAAAAGATACCTGAACTTCTAACTGAAGAATAGTTCATAAAACTGCAGACATTTGTCCTAGATTTATATTTTCAAGCAATCAGGCTTTTTAATTTATTTCAATCCCAGATTTTTTTTATTTTTTTTTTTTAGAACATAAAGTCTGTCATTCTGACAATGGCCTTTGTGGACACTAGGGTGTTTTGGGGTTTTTAACTTCTTTCTTTCTGACAAGAACAGGTTGCCACAGAACTCAGAGGACGCATCATTTTTTATTTTATTGCGAATAGGGTGTGTATTTTGGGCTTGGTCAAGATAGGCAGGAGCCATAACCACTTAAGGCAAAGGTGTCTTCCCTTTGAGTGGACACACACTCTGAAAGGAACAGAAATTGGTGAAATCAGAGCACCCAGGGCAATCTGTGTTATCCTGAGAACACAGGAGGCTCTAATAATTACCAAAGTGAGATGGCAAACCCTGAATAAATGTAATGGCACCAAATAGCTTCAGGCTGAAGTACAGCTTCCCTGGTCCCAGCAGGAATAAAAGAATCTAGAGGGAACTATAACAGAATAGTTTAAATGTGATTAGGTGCAGTGTTTGTAAGCTGTGGTGTGATCTCTCAAATATTAGTCTGTCACTATGTCTCCTCATCCATCTTTTTGCTTTTCCAAATGTAAGTATTCACAGGCAGTTTGCTTAAAAACTTTCAATGCTGAGATTATCTGCCTCTGAATTGTGACTCTCTGAATCTTTCAGGGATAACTTTATATAATTTTATCTCCTCTGAGCTTAGATATCTCATATTTAAATGGTATAAAGTGCTATATATGTTAAAGACAGAACAGCAGAGGCACACGTTGGGAAGCCTGTCTCAATGAAAATCTCAGGCAATACAATAAACACAAAAATACCTCGTGCTGGGGCTGCTCCTGTACCAGCAAAAGGACTCTGTTCCTCAACCTTAATTCTACAAGAGCAAACAGTCTGCACGTAATACTCAGAAAGCATAGACTAGGGCAGTCAGAACAAACAAGAGTAATTAAATAATCATCCCATTAGCTGAATTATGGTAATGTCTCAGTGATTTGACCCTACTTTAGAGCATCATTTCCATTTACAGAATCGCTAACGAGGGATCAGAACCAGGGCAAAAAGGATTTGGTGCCATTCTGATGAGCTCTGTGCAACACAGAGTAGCCACTTGGGGTGAAGATGCAAGGAAAGGGGAGCTTGAAAATGACACTGCCTGAAAAGATTCCAGGGCCCTGAATGCCATTCAAGACCTGCCTGTGTTCCTCCAGCACCTTGAGAAACTGCTCTGAAGGTTATGGAAGTTCTTGTAGGGAAAGTAGGGGCAAGTACAGAAAAAACTTAGCCAAAATCCATTTCTGATAGCACACTAACTTGGTGTTGAAAGAAGCCATAAAGTTTATCAGATAAATTGCATTTCCAATTATTGACTTTTCCCAAAGGAAAAAAATAAAAAAGAGAATATTCTTAAAAACTTAGACTAAAGTGAAAGAGCGAGTGTAGCAAGAGAGATGAGCAGGCAGAAGGATATTTGCCATCTCTCCTTTGTGCTCTCCTCTACTGCTAGCAAAGGCCTCTGATGTATTATCATCATATTATCTTCCATTGTTTTTAACAGGGTTTTTTTATGAGTAAGGAATTTATGGCTGCATGCAAATATTCTGTGAAGCTAGCAGTAAAAGAAAGTGCTATTTACACGGAAATTCATGTACTGACTAAAAAGCATTAACAATAGCAATTAACAAAAATGGAGATTGTGCTGTTTCCATCTGTATTTTGCAATACACAGCAGACGATAGTCACTCAGCAATGCATTAATTTGCTAACGTTCTTCAGTTAAAATATAGAAGTTCTATTTATTTTAAAGCATTTTTTTTTTATCAGAGGAGTCCAACCCCCAAATCCTGTCTGCTAAATAATTAGAAATCATTAAGTATATGAGAATTCACTCCCAGCCCTAAGCAAAGAGTTACTTCCCCAGGAGGATTTTCAGAAAGGACCCGAGGGAGGCAGTTTGGATTTCTTGCTGTCCCAGATGGGATAGAAAGGAGCCCAGGTTTGCATCAGGGCCATCAGCAGATTCAGGTGTTCCTCTCGTGCTGTCCTGGTGTAGAAATGGGACCAACTTTTATTGTGGGACACAGGGGAAGAAAGTGTTGAGGGGTGGTGGTGGAGAGACACAGAGAACCTTCACCTCCCATCCTCTTTCTCTATAAACACAAGCAGAGGTGTGTGGAGGGAGCTCTTATGTGTCTTTTCTTTGTAGCCCAAATATATTCACCAGCTGAACACGTTTTTCACGAAATTCTGGACTCAGAGAACTGAATTGTACAAATATTCTTTGCTTATTTTTAAATCATCAATTCTGAGGAAAGCGTCTCCAATTCTACTGAACAACCAGAGGAATCTCTAAATCTGTGGGGATCATGACAGCTCTCTCCCCAACACTTTATGTACCTGCCTCATCTCTACCTATGGAGCAGCATCCAGGTGGATGAAAGTGTCTTTATGTCCCTCCCAAGTGACCTTGCAGATGCCATTGCCCTGAAAGAGATCCGTCCCTGCCCGCTGGCTTTGGCAGCTGCAGCCCCAGCAGCCCTTCCCAAGGAAAGGAGCCTGTGGAAGAGAACAGGCCGGGCTTTGGGAGTTCTGAGGATGATCACAACGACATATGGTATCTGAATTTGTGAGCATGCCAGAGCCAGGCTGGCATAAGGACACATATCAAAAACAGGAAAAAGCCTCTGTGAAGGGTGCACAATTTCATGTTCGTTTTTATTATACACTGCCAGTGTTTACACAGAAGCCTCCCATCCACGAAAGTGAAGTTTATTACCATCAATCACAGAAACAGCAAACAAAAATGCTGAGATTTTATGTACTGTGCTTCAGCCTGAGGGTCTTACCACTTCTGTAGGCAGCAGTAGTTATTTTACTGGCAAATGGTGTCATTGGGAATATGTTGATCATCTGGCAATGTTGTAACATTCATAAAATATCAGCACCCCTGCTGAGAAACAGCCACAACAACACAAGGGGGCAGATTTTCTTTTGCACTTATTTAAATATTTACACTGGGGTACCTGTTGCCACTGGGGACAGTAGCTTTTGTTCAGAGCAGGACACTAATCCATGAATGAAATTCCAAAATTACTGTTAGTGCAAAATCCAGCTATCAGCAAGAACAGATTTTATTCTCCCAGTACCTTTCCTTGGTCAAGAAGGTGCTGTGGATGTAACTGTGCTTTGTGTACTCTGAAAGAATTTGAGAAAATATTAAAAAAAGCTTCAGTTGCTATCTTACTGCAAAGAACAGCAGGTACCCAAACCTCTCATACGGTGAGGGAAGAGAGACGCCTTCAGAAAGCAGTGGAACCACCCAAGGCCTGAACTGTGCTTTGAAGGTGTCTGGCTCTCTTCTTTGTGTCCAAGAAGAGCCCTTGCTGAAATATTCATGGCACTTATAGAAGGGTGGGGTTAATCTAGAACTTTGTTCTTGAAATAATGTCATGAACAAGGTCTCACCAAAATCCCAGGATGTGAATGGATATGAGAGCTGGCATCACATCAGTCTGGGTTTAAAGCACCACCTGCAAGTGAAAATGCTGGATTAAAGGCCTTTCTTTCAAAGGAGCAGTAGGCACAAGCAGCTGATGACAGCTTCTATCAGCATGCACTAACCACGGGGCTGCGGCGTAATCTGCATCCCCCTTCTCTTTCTTTGGGACTTACCAAGTAATTATTCTGTGTAAAGTGAAATAGCTTCAACACAATGGAGAGTAAGATGAAAATCAATCCTGTAAGTCCTTAATGGTAGGGTAGGTTCAAATGTTGTCAGGCAGAGGAAGAAACTGAAATTAAAGCTGCTAGGAATGGATCAGTTATCTGATCAGCTCAGTTAAGTGGAGGACTATGGAGAGCTCTCCTCCTTTTCTGAAAGCACCTATGGGATCATTTCAAAGAAGGGGACATCTCTTTTCTTTGGGAATTCAACTAGGTCCTGGCTTTCAACTATGGGAAAGAAGTGTTGGAAATATCTTTTATGACCCATCCGAGTTTGTAAACACAAAAGAAGCAGCACCATACGGTGTCCAGCTAACTCCGATCTGTAACAGATTTCCTTATCTCTGAGGCAGCTCTGGGGCTGCCAAATGTTTGATAAGCACCAGAGCATCTCCAGGCTGGGCTGCAGAGCTGTGCATGTCCCTGTTTGCTCTGCAGGTGACGACCTCCCTTCCAAGAGGCAGTTTTGTGTTTGCCACAAGCAGGCAGGGACTGGCTGGAGATGTCTCTACCAAAACCAGCAGCAGCATATCCAGTGCTTTCTTCATCACTGGATATTCCCAGAGAGATAAAGTGAGAAGGGAGAGGAGCAGACGTCTCTCAGCTGCCAGCATGATGGCCAGCAAGGCTGGCTCTTCTCCTGCCTCCTCCTCACAGCTCTGAGAGGGTCCTGCTGGCTCTGCTCTGGAGGTATCTGCTTCCCAATTTATCTGACAGGTGGTTAGCTATTAACATGAATGAAAGTTGTGACCTGTCTGCCACTTCCAATAACTCAAGTGCTATATCCCCAATCTGTCATGTCCTTGGCAGCCCTTTTGTTTATTAGGAAATGAATTATTCATCAGGAAAATTTGTTAGAGAAATGTGCCTTAATTTTCCTCATTTTCACTGTAATGCACTGCTATCCCTGCAGTGGGGCTGTGCTCCGCTGCAGCCTGGCTGCTCCAAGGCCTGGGTGCTGGCTTGGCTGATCCAGCATGGCAGGGCACAGGAGGCACGAGGGCACTTTGTCACTTCCTGGGACGAGTGCAAGATGTGCAGGGGTAAAACAGGTTGTACAGCTAAATCCTTTCAGGATGGAGAAGTGGGCGAGGGGAAAAGTGGAGGAGACAAATACACGTGCATTTGCCACACGCTGTAGCCACATTAACCGTGCCTGTTTAGATGTGAAGGAAAAATAACACCTTGGGGAGTTTAGAGAGGCACAGTGACTCACACACCCTTCTCTTTTCTCAGGCTGCTTACTCACTGCTCCACACTCAAAATGGCCTTCTCCTTTCTTCCTCTCTCTCTACTGCAAAAATTGATTTATCCCTAACAAGGAAGAACGACTTCCTTGTTTCCCACAACCAAAAAACCCCAGTGTTTGTACTCTATTTACAGCATAAAATTCAGTGTTGGAATTGTTAAAGGCTCACTAACAGCACTGGCTCTTAGAACAGCAGCAGCCCTTGAACCAGATGCTCATCCTCCATCCTTTCTGGAACCAGTAAAAGATCCTAAGGAAGTACACTGAGCACAGATCCTGTTTCCATGAGTTAGCATTGGGGTAGCCATGCTGTCCTCATGTTAGGTTGGAAATGTCTCATGTAAATTGGACTGTAGTGCTCACAACACCTGTTTCTATGGCAGCATTTATCCAGGTTAATAAAACAGCAAAGTCACTAATAAGATATCATCCTATAATGTTGGAAAAGGAAATTACCATTATAAAATTTCATCAAATGGACGTGATGGAAATTAGGAAGCAACACTTACACACTGGAGGTGGGCAGATAAACAAGGATATGTATGCGAGGCTGGTCCTGCTGTGTGTGGGATCAGATGAGGTGGAACAGCTCAGCCACCAAAGTTATTCCAACCCAAGTTTCCTTCCCAAGCAGCCATCTGTCTTCCATGCAGCTCAGATCACATTATTTTAACCTCAGAGTTCACCTTTTGGATTGATAAGTCTGCCTACCTGAGGGGCGTGGAAGGGGAGTAATTTGTTGTAACCCTCTTCCAGACAGTTTTTGAAATAATCTTTTATACAGGTGAAGTCTGTGCTCTGTGCATTTTTCACTCCTGGGCTGTCCATTTGTTTGCTTCCGTTTTCCAAGCCTGCGTGGCTTTGCAAAGAACATGTCAGAGACTAATGGCACAAGTCCTTGCTAATTACTGCTAAAACTCCCATGTCTAAAGTCACTTAAGGCACAGAAAACTTGTGGGACACAAGACAAATTAAGAGGTAAACCTGCCAGATCTTAATTGAGGGGTATTTTTTTTTTTTCCTGCAGGCTTTGCTGTGCTTTAACTGAATTCTGGAGGACAGAATTTCCAGTGGCTGTGCAAACTGTCACACTGAGAAAGATCATCTGTTGCACTCCAGTCTGCAGCTCCACAAAATAGCAGCCCATTTTTCATGATTGCAGCTTTGTGTGAGCTGCACTGGGGAGAGGTTCTTCTGGCACATTATTCAGGAAGATGTTACTGGACAGGTAAGAATGTTGAAGTTAAATTCAGAGTTAAAGGAAGGGAGAGAGAGAGGCAGAAACTTTTTTATACCGGTAGTATAAAGAATCCAAAAACTCATTTGACATTAGATGAATGGAAAAGGAAGAAAGTTGAAAGGATGGAGGATAGAAATGCAGTTCTCAAGTATTGTTCCTGCTCAGCCTAAGCACTGTAAATGCATGTCAATTGTCAATTAACCTTGCCTGTTTAAATACAGAGATGGGCAGATGACTCTTCTTTAATTTCTGCTTTTTTTTTCCTCATTCAATTTCAGAAGCTGATTTTCAATGTATGAACATAATGGGAACTACAGCGGGACAAAGCAAAGGTCTTCCTAACCCAGTGTCCCACCCCTGCAAGCAGCTGACACAGAGCAGGCTCACAGCAGTGCTTTCCCTGATATTTTTCAGCCTCAAATGATTTTAGCTCAAGAATGTCCCACAACAGGGGTCTACTGCATTCAGTAAGCTTGTATCATTTTTTATCCCACATTTTTTGCCTGTTGCTTTTAACATCCGTTCAAATGTTTAGCTTTTCTTTGGGTGCTGTAATTTCCCACCCAGTGCAGTGGCTGGGACAATTGTCTGGCAAGGATAAAGCAAGAGCACGGAATTCCCAGCCTCACCTGTTCCGTGGGAGCAGAGAATCCGAGGGGAATTCCTGCAGCTATTTCAGCATGGGGGAGCCAGCTGCACCTTTTCCCCAAGTCAGCCTTGGCTACATTTAAAGAAAATAACATTAACCAGAGAGACAAAGGAACACAACAGTGGAAAGGTGACTGTATTTTCTGTGAGGCTGCAGGTCAGGTCTCAGGTAAAGAATAAACAAATAATTATTAAGCACCAAAAACATTCTTCAAAAGTTGCCAGATGGCAGCAGCTGTAAGGTAACTTTTCAGCAGTCCTGCCAAGAGCGGAAGCGAATGCAACACAGTACAATATCATTTGTAGAAAAACCCAAAACCAGAGAATTCCTGCCATAATTGTTCCATGATTCAGCAATTCACCCCGCTAAGTGCTCCCAATCCCACATAAACTCCAATAAATTTGAGGAGAGATGCACACACATGCCATATGTTAGGATGGATGCAAAACCCCAAGGATATCATTGGGGAGCTCATGACGCCTATGCAGAACTCAGGAAGGAAAAGAGTGAATGCAAATTTGCAATGTGTGTTTTTAAGAGGAGGGGCACGGGGAGTAGGCTTTTGAGGCTCCCGATTAACTTGCAGCAAGCAAATGCACAGCTCTTCCTGCCCAGGATTGCCATCAAGGCAGCAGAGCAGCTGCCTGCTGCTCGGGCAGAGACGAAGCAGGAGGTTCGAGCAAGGAGACAGGTTCACGCTCCAGATTTGTGCCAGCAGCTGCCTGACGGCTCACTCGGGGGACACCACAAGGCTCTGCTCCTGGTGCAGCTCACAGGACCCACGGGCAGACCCGAGCCTGAGTTACACTTTGTGGGATGGGGATTCACCACTCCGGGCTCCTTCGAGCCACTCCTTACCTACAGTGGCATCACAGATCCGAATCTGGCCCCACCTGCTTGGATTTAGACAGTAAATGAGCTTTAGCTGAAGACAAGAGCTATTAATTCTCATCTTTGCTCACACAGAAAGGCTGATAAACGCCTTTGTGCATTTATGTACAAGATAATACAGCTAGAAAGTATTCAGCATGTGCATAAAACTGCAGAGAGCGATAGCAGATGATTTTAAATTCCTTCTTAATAATTACAATTAAGCATAAAACTATATTATGATATACAGTGTATTATTTCCCTGTTTTTTCTCTTTCCTCAGTTTTTTACAAAAGCTTAAGGGGATAATTGTTCTTTGGGTGCGTGTATTAAATGTTACCAGAAGTTTGGTTTTGAGACTATTCATTCCCTGCAGAGTCTTCAACACTAGCTTTTTTTAAAAGCAATATAAAATAAATTCCCCACATAATTAAGCTCATTATAGCAATATTTTCAGCTGATTTAGTCCTCTGTTAGCCATCTTGCTTTTCATGTTTCAGGTTCTGAATTCTGTTTAAATTTTTTTATTAGGGAAGGGGCAGCTTTTCCTCCTTCTCAGAGTATTGAATGGAATAAAAGTTGGAGAAAGAACATTCATTATTAACTACTGGTTTCAGAGGCAATGTATTTTACCTGCAAATGTCTGATGGTAATTCACACCTTCATATGGTAAGTGCAATTCTGCTAAAAATAGTGTTTATTTTTTTTAACTCTCCTTTTCTCATCCCTTTACAAGTGGTTGTGAGATTCCCAGAGGATGCTGACCAACAACTTGGACACCACTGCTGGTCCAAACTCCTGGCTTTTGGACTGCTCACTACTTTCCCTTTTCTTCCAACACCCAAGCTCTGGTTGTATCCCTAATTTTAGTGACAACAGGAAAAAGGAGCATTCATTACTGTGTTTGGAGTATTAGCATTTTTAAAGCTCCGCTGGAAATGCAACAACCGCTTTTTATTAACAACTAAATTCAGCCACCAAATAAATACGAGGAAGAACGTTCTGACTTAAAAATTGCTAACCCTGCAGCTCTCGCAGCAGGAGCTCCAGCAGAGACACGCTCGGTGGAGCCCAGGCAAGGGAGAGGTGCTCTGAAATGAGGACGCTCTCAGACTGCAAGCTAAGACGTGGCACTCTCAGCTATTTAGAAGCAATTAACCTTCTTCTGTGGATGCTGCAGCTGGTCCGACCTGTTGCCTGTTTGCATACAGCTCCGAGGGGCAGAGGGGATGGACAGTGACCTGCCCGTGACAGCATGTGGGCTCCAGTGAAACCTCACCAAATATTCACCTGTATTTGCTCTAGTGAGGAACGGAAATGTGTGAAGACAAAAGACAGGGTCTGCAAACATCACAGGAGCACCAGAGAGGCAAGTCAGCCAGCCAGGGCCAGATCTCTGCTTCATTTCAATAAAGCAGCTGATCCCTCAAGCTATTCTGGCCTGATGTTATTCAGAATCTGCCAAACCAAAAAAAAA
>WEKY01010884.1:0-55918 GCA_013390045.1 Picathartes gymnocephalus | reverse complement strand
AAAAAAAAAAAAAAAAAAGAAACATCTCAAATCGGAAATAAATTATTAGACACAATCAGGCTCCATTGCTTGGATTTTACCAAAAACTGTCATGCTCCACACCTAATATGACTGCCACTTGTCAATCCTCTGCTTTTTGGGGTCGAATTCCCCGTGTACAGGAAGTCACGTGAGCTGGGAAACACCTGCAACATGGAGAAATAAAACAAGATCTGGGCTTTCATTCAGAGGGCTGCAGTTGGGCAAACGGCTCGCCAAAGACATGATTTAATTCTGACATTGTCATCCTGCCAGAGAGAAGGAGAAGCTAAAGGGCATAATATGGAGCCAGAGATTACCACTAAACTGACATTTTCTTGAATTAAGATGGATTAAATTTTTAAGTGGAAGAGCTATTATTGCAGTAGGGCTGATAGAAAATATAACTCTCAAATTAGAGTGAGATTCAAGAAGGATGGGACTGCTTGAACCAAACTTCAAGGGCAGGATTTAAACCATATTTGTGGAAATTTAGGCTGTTTATAAAAACACCAGTTGATATTCTTATTTAGGTAATATATCACTTGTTCTATCTAGCAACCAGTACCTTGTCACCCTCTCCACTTTCAATCACAGGTAGAGTACTTGTCAGAAATCAAAATGTTATCTGCACCTCTGAAAATGAAAGAAAACAAGGGAATATTTATACTTCCAAAGACCCTAAAAGACAAGTTAAAAAATGGCATTTATGGGCATCATTAAGCACAAACATTTTGCCATCAATACTGAAGAGGCCATCACTGACATGACAAAATCAGTCTGTCATTCCACCTGCTAAAGAACACGGTCATAAGGCTCAGGGCAAAAAGGGAATTCTCTTTATCTGCACATTCAGAAGGTGTCTGGGTGCAAGTTCCATGATCAATGCAATTTCTGCTGTTCCAGGCAGGGTTCTGGTATGACTGAATGAGTATTAAAATGGTCAGTTTATGCAGTATCTTGCATCCTTCAAAATGAGAGCTCCTCTGGCCAACATGGATCCATCCCACCGGCTTCCTTTCAAGAGGAAAGTTCACTGGAGCCTGGATCCTCAGGGCCAGATTTAAAGTTGGATGTTGGCAGAACAGATGCGTCTAAGTGTAGAATTCTAAAGCAGGATTTTTTCATTCAGCTGCTACCTAGCCCTGGAAATGCCTAATTTCTCCAGGTGAATCTCCCTCTAAACTTTCATTTCTTTCACTGAATGCCCAGAACCTCTGTGATTTGAGTTCTGCCCCTAAATTTCAAATGAAGACCCATCAAGATACAAACCCAGCATTTTGCTTTGGCAAAGTCCCACAGGGGATTGAAAATTCAGAGGCACCTCTGGAACCACCCAAGGAAGCCAACAGTGACTATCTCCTTCTAAAATGTGCTGAGACACGTGGCATGCCCATATTTACATGGATGAGGCCACCACCAGCCTGGAGGTCCTTGGAGCAAAACAGAATGGCTAAAGAAAATGGTTCAAGAAAGTGAGATGACATTCTAAAAAGAAAATCACTGAAATGGCTTGTTATAATCAGAACAAAAACCAAACCCTTTTAGATTTTTCCAGTTAGTGGTTGCCACATTTCTGTTCAACATAACTGAAACTGAAGTGTTTGCCTCAAGGGAATGTAGTATTCCAATGGCCTGGAATAAAATTCTTTAAAATGTTTCTCTTGTAAACAGTATGATTTATGTTCAGAAGCCATTCAAAACAAAACCAAGTTCTCAATATTGTGTAAAAGTCAGGGAGTTTTGCACCATTCTCATTCTCTGGCCCTTAAAGGACTGCAGAAATGTTACAGTTGCGAGAAGTGCCTTTAATTTCAGTGGGTGGGAAGTTGACTACAGCAAATATGATTTGAGTGTCTCTGCCACTTTCAATGCTCAGCTGGTTAGCTCAGAAGATTGACTGTGGCTGCTGTGGATTGCTCCTGCTCCACGTTAACACCTCCTTCCTCTGCACCTTCCCTGAATTCTCCACACACCTATCCATCTTTCACTTGCAGGGGAGCCTCATACTAATTACACTTCTCAGAGCATTAAGAAGATGGAGATGGATTTATTGAGTGAGCAGGCTCAAGGAAAAAAATGGTTGGGAATGGCTTGCAGGCGTCGATTTTTTTCCAATTATTAAGAGCATGTGATCAATTTGTTCCTCTGAATGTGCAGGTTGGATTCTCCAGAAGATTTTATAGGACAGCTTAATGTTGTTGCCATCCTTTTAAAAAATGTAAACAAAAAGTAAGGAAAAATGTCCTTAATAATGCAAATAAAAACCAATGTCACAATATAAATAAACAGATGTGATAACAGAAAAACCTTAATGTAACACATGTGCCTGCCTTCAGCAAAGCACAAATGCAGCTAAAATGGAATGCTCCCACCTTAATTATACAGACACAGAATTTGATTTCTTTCTTATGCCCACTGAACCGAGAAGCAAAGAAGTGATTTATCTACCACTAAGGCACTGTTTGTAATACTTGGGCCACAGTATCACAGCCTCCCTAAAAAATCCTGATAAGGGTACAATTTTCCAGAAATTAAGTTATTGCTCTCTTGGAAAACAAACAACTTTTGTGATACTGATTTTTAAGGCTTATTATATCACAGGTATGGGAATTAGGCAACTATTTCATCCCTTGCAGGAGAATTATCCTCAGAAGTAGAACAATCCATTGTGACAATTTCACCTTTCCTTTTTTCACTCCAAAGAAGCCAAGCTTGGCACTGTTTGTCATATAAGGTGAAGACCCAAGCCATGGAGCTGAGTTGACCAGAAAAGAGGAATCTGCTAAATGAAGGAGTAAAATGGGATATGAAATAAAAAAGATACTTCCAAATCAAGCTGAAATCATATAGGTAATTAAATATCTGTATGTACACAAATAGTAATATCTAGGCACACGAATGTCATCCATCCACTTGGGTATTAATCAGTTCACCCGAGCTTTTATATGCAAAGGGAAATGGAAAATAGAAAGGTTTTACATCTACTAATGGTATTTGCAAGCCTCTTGCCAACACATCAGGAATATAAAGTTAATTCAGAGGTATTTAAAATCTGTATCCACTTTAATCACTTTATATCAGTTCATATTATTTGTTGTTTTATTGCCTGAAGTTGACTGTGTCACTCGTGTACTATTTACAATCACCAGACTCTTGTCATGTTTAGAAATATTAAAGTGTCCCAGAGCACATCTCTAATTGAATATTCTTTCTGATACTCATGAATGATTAATGGCAGGCCCTCAGCCACTTACTGCTGAACTGTAGATTCCTGAAAGAAAAAGAGGCCACGTTTTCCTGATTTACAAGATCTACTTCTGTGTGGCAATCAAAATTTGAGTTAAGAAATGGTCATTCTCTGGAGACAGGCCTGCTTTACACCTGATCTGTGGCCTGACTGGGCAGCAAAATCATTAAAAAAGCACCCAAAAAATTAAAAATCGATGGTGCTCCAATCACACAACAGCAAAAGCTAACCAGAATGCTGTTAGCAGGTGTGTTTTACACTGCCAATATAAGCCAGCTTTGATACAACAAGGTGAGGAAAAATGCTGAAATATTTGAGGGAAGCTTTGGTAAAAGGTCATCAGCTGGACACGAAGGAAATATACCCAGACTGAAATATTGTGTGTCCTGTGCGTATTTTGGCACCTCATTTCATCTGCTCCTTGTCCTCCCTCTGGGAGGGACAGCTGGTATGGCCTTAAAGTTTCCTCGTCACTTGCACTGCACTCATTTCCTGACAAAATATGGGCTTCCTCAGCGAGATTTCCAGTGTGATACAGAAATGACTCAGTTAAATGTCACAGATAAAATGCTCCCTTGCCATTTCCCAGCACAGCACAGACATGGGAACACTGTGCCTGGCACAGATCTTCCTGGACATCAATATCTATCTCTTCTTCCTGCAGTTTTATATCCTCATTTGTAAGCTGCTGGGCAGGATGCTGAAGAAGGCAGCAGAGTACTCTGGACTCTAATTCGCAACTTAATGTGTTCTTCAAGGGAAGAGCCCTTTGTATTCCTGCTCCTGTACTCAGGTAAGACATTTGTACCCTTTCTGTCATCCCTTTCTGCAAAATGTATCAAAGCAAGCCTGTCCTATAGAAGGGATGAATAAAAAAGCGCTCATAGGATGGGAATACTGAGATGTGCACATGGAATAATTCAATTTCACAGAATGATGGAGTGGCCTGGGTAGGAAGGGACCTTAAGGATCACCTGATTCCAACCCCCCTGCCATGGGCAGGGACACCTCCCACTGTGCCAGGCTGCTCCCAGCCCCAGTGTCCAAGCTGCCCTTGGGCACTGCCAGGGATCCAGGGGCAGCCACAGCTTCTCTGGGCACCCTGTGCCAGGGCCTGCCCCCCCTCCCAGGGAACAATTCCTGCCCAAGATCCCATCTAACCCTGCCCTCTGGCACTGGGAAGCCATTCCCTGGGTGCTGTCCCTGCAGCCCTTGGCAATTGTCCCTCTCCAACTTCACTTTAAAAGGGAATGTCATAACTTCACTTTAGAAAACAAAGAAGGTGAAAGATTTGGCGTATTTTATACTTATAAAGACACCTCAGAAATCTTACTAAATTATATCCTCATGGGAATCTTTCAAACTACAGAATGTCCAAACAGTAAGAACCCTTCAAAACCACCAGATTTACAAATAATTTGCCACTGAACCTCATTCCTTTCATACCTTTAAGGTGTCTTCAAGTACCCTAAAGTCTTCCTGGTTACTTTTCTTGAGCTTGCAATAAATGGGAGAGAAAGGACACGTAGATACTTCCTAAGAACACCTTCCCTCTATAAGTGCAACACTGAGGCTATCATGTAAATGTTTAAATTTATGCTCTTTCTATTCAGAAGTTTGCTCAGCTCATGAGCAGGAGTTACTTTTTATGAGCATCATTAAATGTGTGAAAAAATAAATTGAGACTTTTCCATTTGTTGAAGCCAAAGGTACCACCACTGTTAAGAGCCTGAAGGAGTTTGTGCCTGGAGGGCAAACATCCTCCACACAAGAAGATTTTAGGGAGCAATATGCATTTGACTGCAATCTATTTACAAAACAAATATTTCTGAACTCAAACTTTTCATTTTTCTGTGATCCACAGAACCTACACAATGTGATGGATTTTTTCCTTTTAGGGTTTGGGTTGGTTTTCTTGCTTTGTTTTGGCTTGATTGGGGTTTTGTTTTTTGGTGGGTTTGGTGGGGGGCAGGGGTTGTTGGTTTTTTTTGGAGGGGTTGGTTTTTTTGTGGGGTTTTGTTTTGTTTTGTTTTGTTTTGGGTTTGTTGGTTTGGTTTGTTGGGGGTTTTTTTTGGAGGGGGGTGTTTTGGGTTTTTTTGTTTTTTTTTTTTTTTTTTTTTTTTTGCGGAGTTTTTTTGGGTTCTTTGGGGTTTTTTTCTCCTAAATTTTGATACTTTCCACACTCTACAAGTCCAAGTACAAGCCTTCATTTGTTACAACTGCATGGCAAGCCATGTTTTTTACTGACAGAGTTCTTCACTTACTAAGTGAAAGGAGTTTTGGCATTTTGAAATTCTCCAGTAAATTGCTGATTAAAAAATTAGAGTAAATGAAGCTGGGGAACCATCTAGGGATGACAGGAAATTCCCAAAAATGCTGCAGAAGAAGCCTTGTAAAGTGACCACAAACATACTACATTCTCACACATTTTTATTCCCATCCCCTTAACAAGGTACAGCAGGTAAATCTAGAATTATAATTCTACAAACAATCCTGTTATTTTTAAGCCTGAAAAGTATTTAATCAAATCTAATTTAAACAATATTAGATGTGGTAGCAAATTCTGAAAATTAATCTCCTCTCAAGATCCATTCTTCTGAGGCAGTGGCTTAAATGTGTCAGATTAAAAAATGCTTTGCTAAAGAAGTCGAAAAGCTTCTTTTAATTTAGATGCCTATTTATTCCACTGCCCTGTTTTTGATCTAGGCTAGAATTGTCACACAAATACAATAAAATCTGCACTTCACCTTGTTATGGTCAGGGAATGTGTGTGTAAGAGAGACACAGGGAGAATGGTCTTGATCCCCTTAGGCTAAAGTACATTCCCTAACATTTATTAGGCCTTTATAATGTACTTTGCTGGATTTATTATCTCCACCTCCATCTACTTCTGCTTGAAGAGAACAGTCCTAAAATTGCCCTTAAAAGAAGACAATCATGATTCTTAAAATAGAGTATCCTTTCACAGCAAATCAAAAGTGGAGAACAATAGCGAGGGGGCTGTCTTGCCAACCTTGCTGTGTGAAGTTTTCCTGCTGGAAGCTTTAAATGAAATAAAAATCAGCCTTTACAATGAGCCTTTACAGATAATAGCGTTGGGCAAGGACTTTGTTGGGTTGCCTCTTTTTAACTTGTCTCTTACCAGGCTAAATGAAGAAATAGCCTGGTTGAGGGAGAGCTAACTTTATCCAGGTTACAAGCAGAGAACCACATCTAACAACCAGCAGAAGGCAGTGCCACAGAGCCTGAATTATTTCCTCAGCTCTCCATGTGGTCTCCTCTGAACACATCCCTTTTTTGCACCCCTGGGTAACCCAACTGACTCACAGGGGAAGGAAGCCTGGGTCACTTTGTGACTTATTTATTGTCATCACTGCGTTCTGCCCTCCCAGGCTCCTCAGGGTTTAGCTGAAGAGTCTCAAATTCAGTAATGAAGCCATGAACAAAGGTTCTGAGACTTGGCTGAAGGAAGAAAAAAATAACTTATCACATGCAGGTCTAGTATTTACATGGCTAGGAATGTCAGTCTAACAATAGTTCCCCCCTGGAAGTAAAGTAAAAAATATTATTCAAATTAATTTGGGGTTGTTTTGATTTTGGGGTTTTTGTTTGTTTGTTTGGGGTTTTGTTTGTTTGTTTGCTTGTTTTTGGGGTTTTGGGGTTTCTTTTCTTTTCTTTTCTTTTCTTTTCTTTTCTTTTCTTTTCTTTTTCTTTTTCTTTCCCAGATAAGTAAGAATGTAATTCATAGAAAATGGTGGCTTTTTTAGAGGTTCATTCTATGTTCACTCTCACTCTCTCTAGTGTTGAAAGAAATAAAGTAAATAAGTTTCTGCTCTTGGAAATACTGGACTTCAATTGGTTTGCCCCTGAAGCTTCTCAAAACTTAGAAGTGTATTCTGTAGAGTGTCTCAGATTAACTCTCCTCTTGCTGACATGGAATCAGTCAGAAAGAATTCTGCTGAAATCACTGGGCCAGTATCCTACTGCTGTCATCCCATTTCCACTTTATTCTCTTCATTGGATTTATCTTAAATGTGTGATACAAAATTTGACTAAAAGATTAGTTTTGTTCCTTTCCTGCACTTTCCTCATGTGCAGCCACCCAAAAAAAGTGTTGACCAGTTCCCTGCAGGAAAGTTGTGCACAGCCCAGAATCTAAGGGCAGATAAAGATTCTCAGATTCCGGTTTTAGCCAGGAAATCTGCATTTTGCCCTCCCAGTGCATTGGGTAAGTCATGCTGTCCTACATGATCTCAAGTTTCTGTTTGCACTGCCCAGACAATTCCCACAGTTTGTTGGACCTGGGAATAATCTCCAGAAACAGCATGTTTGGAGTACAGAAACACTAAAGGACTTCCTACAACTCTTGATTTTCAGCTTACTGCTCTCACATTATCACACCCCAGATCTCAGTATTAGCAAGTCCATTTCAAATTAGTTTCAAACCCTCCACTTGTAGGTTATTTCTGGCCCTGCCTCTTCTAAGAGAGGAGCTTTCTTTGGAATTCCAGCTGAGATTAATTGATGGCCTGTGTGAACACACAGCAATGCCTTAGGCAGCTCCTTTAATGCTGCTCACCCCTCTTGCAGCCAGATGATGAACTTACACACAATGTTGTAGAGCATCATCTTTGGATTTACAAATTTAAGCAAAGGTCCTTAAGTATCAGGGAAGTGGAGGGGCAGTGACTGTCTCAGCATCTTCACTTGCCAGAGCTCATCAGAGAAATCAGACACTCAGCTGTTAATAAAGCTGGCTTGAAACTGGCAACTTCTTAAATTCAGGTTTTGTGAACTGACCTTTGGAAGTGAAGGCCTGCTCCCCTCTGCCTGAGTGAGCAGCTAAAAATTCAACAGAGAACGAGAGGAAAGGCACAGTGAGGCCAGGAGATGAGCAGAGGTGTCCCAGGCACAGCAGTGGCCACACAAAATAAGTGCCTTTACCTAAGGCATGGCCCAGCTCCTGCAGTAAAGCAATGGAAAGGCTGCAGCATCCTGGAGCTGCACGGTATTTTCCAGGAATACTGGTGCATTTTTAGGCAGAAGTACATTTGGAAGGAATATCTGCCACGGAGCCTTGACTAGCATATTGAAAACATATGAGAGCTCCCTTGAGAGCTCTGAGAGTTCTGCTCAGTGAGGCTAAATGATGTCTGGAGCCCTCACAAGCTGGTTCCTCGTGATTCCAATGCTGGCAAACTGTTCCCCCTAGAATTAGCTGCAGAAGCTCCAGAATTTACAGTCATTTTCCTTCCAGGCTACAGATAAATTGAAACTCTGAGAACTCTTTTCTTCTCTCAAGATTTCCCCTCAGAAATTCAAATGTCTTAGGAGAGGGTGAGGCTGACAGCAGGATGGGAACTGTACTCATGTAAGACATTCCTGGGGACAAATCCAGAGACAGGTAAGGAAAACAATGGAGAGTGGGATGCAGACACTTAAGGGATTGATATAAGGACAGAAATCCTGGCTGTGTACAGGAGCCAATATAAATTTAATCACTGATTCCAAGGGCTACGGCTTTTTCCCAATGTCTGTGCCCCACTTAATTCCCAGATAAACCCACAGTGGGAATCAAAAGCTTCATAAACCTCCTAACCTGTCTCAGAATAGGAAATTCCTCTGGAAGAAGCATGTCCTAGTGCACAGTGGCAGATGTGGCACAGGACTGTTTCATTAGCTCAGGAAATTTCTAGAGCTTTACTACTTCCCTTCTTCCCAGTTCCTATCTTTCAGTTCAATATAATGACCAAATTTGCATCCAAACAAGTTTGCATATTCTTGAATTTTCCATTCTGTCTTCAGTGTTGCCATATTCCACAGAGGTCTCATCTTGCACTATGACACATTTATTACCAGATGATAATTGAAAAATAGAAGAAATGGCTTGGAGAGTAAATGGAAGAGAGGCAGATAATTTTAGGATTCAATTTTCTCTGCATTTTTTACTGGTAGGCATAGCATAATACTGCAATAGAATCCAATCAGAACTTCTCTTCTGCACTTGTCATATTTCAGTGAGCTAACCGTGGCATGTCAAAACAGCTACAAATCTGGAAGACTTGTTTTTGCTGGAATTAACAATAGGACAACCAAAACTGTGAAGAACAAGTATAAAGAGAAGGCAAAAAAAAAAAAAAAAAGTTAAACAAGTATAGGATTTCAATTATGCTTATTGCCACCTTAATTTGCTTTTCTTCCTGTGTAGCAAAACCCTCAATATCATATTATACACAATTAATTCAACTGCTGTAATGAAATTAAATAGATTTCTATAATTTGTATGTTGGAAGAAAACAGTAGCATTAATATTGCCTGTCATTTGGCAAACAGATAATAAAGCACAAATCTAGTTAAGAAAGCTCAATAAAATCTTTATGTGGTAACAATGAACTATGCAAGTGAGGTGCTGTTTGTACGGACTGGGGTGAACACAGTGAGCAGGGTGCAAACAAGCAGAAACCCCCAACGTGTATGGGGGGTTTTCTTACAATCCTCCGAAAAGAACAGGTAAGAAAATCCACTTGCTTTTTTCTATCACAGTGACTTTCTCAGCAGACTTCGGTTCACTACCTCTTAATAAAGATTTTGAGCGAAGTTGGCCTCAAAAAACCAAAAAAGTTGGAGGGGTCTGAGCAGTCCTGGAGAGCAGGAGAGTGTGTCAGGATTTACCTGTGCAAGCCTGGCTGCTCTGGGCATGGGAATAATCACACAGGGTGCAAAGACCCTGCACCATCATGGAACATAACTGTGGGATGGGAGCCTAAATGTTCCCCTCCCTTCCCTGCTCTGCTCTCAGCACATCCTTCCTCTGTTCCAGGGGAACACAGCCCGTGTGTGCCACCTCCACCAGCCAAGCCACAGCAAGAGTTTGGGCTTTCAGGACTTCACAAGTTTGCAGTTCTTCCAAATTGCAGTAGAGAAACTGAAAAATTCCATCCACTGTTGGATGTGAGCCCAGAGAAGGCTCCAGCATGATCAGAGGGATGGAGCAGCTCTGCTGGCAGGAAAGGCTGGCACAGCTGCCATTGCTCAGCCTGCAGAGGAGAAGCTTTGGGCTGAGCTCAGGGTGGCTTTGCAGGGCCTGAAGGAGCTGCAGCAAAGATGGAGAGAGACAATTGCCAAGGGCTGCAGAGCCAGGACCCATAATAAATTACAGTGACAACAATTCCTTTGATGGCTTTAGTAAACTTCTAATAATTTCCCTATCAATAAAAACCCCACCCAAAAAATGAGGCATCAATGAATTTTAGATTTTGATTTTGATCTTTAGATTAAGAAAATCTCAACTAACTATAGGCCAGGGCAGGACTTGTATCTGAAGTAAAAATAGCTGGTTTCTAATGAAACCTAGAAAAAGCATGCCCAGACTCCATTGCAATGGGGCATTCTAGGTTGTTGTTTTGATTTTTTTCCAAATGATCACCTTCAATTATTGCTTCCATTTTGTAAAAAAACTTCAAAATTACAAAGCCATTCAAAACCTGGCCAGATTTTTACCTTTTGTGACAAAAGTCTGAAAAGCACTTGCAGGAGCCCCTCCGCTCTGGAGCCAGGCTGGGAGAGCTGGGCGTGCTCACCTGGGGAAGGGAAGGCTCCAGGCAGAGCTCAGAGCCCCTTGCAGGGCCTGAAGGGGCTCCAGGAGAGCTGGAGAGGGGCTGGGGACAAGGGATGGAGGGCCAGGAGGCAGGGAATGGCTTCCCAGTGCCAGAGGGCAGGGTTAGGTGGGATCTTGGGCAGGAATTGTTCCCTGGGAGGGTGGGCAGGCCCTGGCACAGGGTGCCCAGAGAAGCTGTGGCTGCCCCTGGATCCCTGGCAGTGCCCAAGGGCAGCTTGGACACTGGGGCTGGGAGCAGCCTGGGACAGTGGGAGGTGTCCCTGCCCATGGCAGGGGGGTTGGAATCAGGTGATCCTTAAGGTCCCTTCCTACCCAGGCCATTCAGTGACTCTGATTACTGATTTTATGTATTTCACTATGTACACCCACGTCATTTATGGACTCAAGGCACAGGCACTTTGATCATGTGTTGGTGTGGCTTAGAAATGCAAAAATCTTATGATTTCAAGGAAGAAAAGGTCATCATTTAGAAATCCAGTTTGGGCTGCTTGCCAACCACATCTTATCCCAGGGTTCCCTAGGCTCATCTATTCTTCATTTGCCTTTCCTATAATTCTACCTATGATCTCTCTTGTAAACATTTATGAGCAGACATTTCAGAAGCTTCATATTTTCTTTAACAAATGGTTTATATCATCTTTGTGAAGAGTGCTACATAACGATGCAACATCATACATTAATATTTAAAACTGAATGAAATAACACCTCAACAAGGATAATTTTTTCTCAGTTTGCCAGCTGTCTTAAATTTATTTGTGAAATGAATTAAAACAAGGAAACCAGAGAGATGAAGTTTCCTTGCATTTTTATGAATAGACAGCAAATTCATTTTTAGAAGAAATATTTGCATAAATGTCATTTTTTTTTTCCTTCTGAAAGGGCACCTGTTTCCACAAATTATAATCTGAAGCTCATTAGATGATTAGATGTTCTGGAAATATGATTTATAGGCCAGATCTCCCAATCAAGAGAGAAAAACAACACTGCACGAAATATATTCTTGAACAAAATTCAGCAGAATTGTAAAACGCAGAAATTGAATATTCCATAATTGCTGTAACAAGCAGACACCACTTTCAAAGGCAGCACTGCAGAAGCAGTAAGCAGAAATAAAATTCAACAAATGGCATGAAAGGCAAATTGAGGAGTAGGAGAGGTTTGGAGGTCCCATCCTGTTGTAGCTCAGGAGCCTCTGTGGGCACATTTCTGGAGCTGCCTGGCTTTGGATTCAGCCCCGGAGCCCTGGGGAATGTGTTCAGCGAGGGATAACCGGGCACCCAGGTGCTGGAGGAGACACTCCTGTGGCCAGCCGAGCCAGCCCTGCCTCCCAGCCCTGCCTGGGCCCGCGCTGTCCCTCTGCTGAGCTCCAGCATTGTGACACTTTTTCTACCTGGTCACATCTGTGTTTGCCTCACCCCGCTTCCAAAGGAGGGGACCTCTCGTGATTTGCCTGCTGTCACCTTCTAATCCTGTCACATCTCGTTTCCTTGCTCTCCTGTCACGGGCCCCCCTGCTCCAGGACCTTCCCAGGAACAGTCTGCTGTTGTTTGCAGAGCTGCTGAGAATGCCCACAGCCATGGATGCTTATTTTTATATGCAGACCTTCTAGAAATTTCTTATCACACTTAACCCCTTCCTCTCAACTTTGTATTCTTTTCCCTCTTGAATATTTTTCACACCAACTTTTCTTTTCATTTCCCTTAGGTTCCAGCAGGATCACTAAACCACAATTTACAGCATTTGAAAACCGAAGGTACTTTCCTCCACTCTCACTTAGCTGCTTTGGGATTTGTAACTTATTGCCTCCTTTTTCATTTTCTTACAAAAAGCAATGTGTCCCTTACAAGATGGCCTACATAAAACAGATTTTTATGGACCTGGGGTCAGCAGACAGCTTTTTAGACGGCATTCAAATTTGGCTTGGAAACTGAAATACTTGTATGCTTCATATTTAAAAAATGGAAAAAGCATCAGTCCTCATTTTTAAAAGAAAATTTTCTCAAATCAACAAGCCCAGACTTGGAAGTTCAGAGAGCTTTGTGCCCATAAAAATAACAAAATCTCATCTTACTTCTTTACTTTTGAAGAACTGAACAAAAATCCCTCATAGAAGTTGACAGGGTCGGCATGAATTGGAGGCAATCAAAGTCTGTGGGATACTTTTATACTGTTGCTTGTCCTTATATACACAATAACACATTCCAGGAGTCTCAGCTGCAGTCCTTGCCATGGTACCAACCCTCTGAAGGTACAATCCAACTGGATAAAACAAAAAAATCACAGAAAGGGACACACAGCATTAGGATAATGAAATGGCTTATACAATATCATGCAAAATCAAGGAAAAAACTGAGCTTACCTGGATCCCACCTGGTTTAGTGTTTTCTTTAGTGGACAATCCTATCCTCAAATATTTTTCTAGCCCCTCTGGATTTACACAGAGCTGTAATACACAAGGAGACTGCAACTTGCATGTTCACTCCCTCATGATACAACTGAAAATAGCGTAGGTTCTTTAGCTTAACATCATGTTTAATAAGAGTTACACTTTAATAGGTCTGATATTAAGTGCCAAATGACAGCAATAAGATGTGACAAATATATTTTGAGCCTGAGAGACAAGACTGTTCTATATGTCACCTGCATTACTGTTATGCACAAGGATGCAAATAGCTGCTGACATTGGGTAACACGTGGGTGATACTTAGTAAAATTATGTCAAGGTAAATTTGATTAAGTGGGAGTGACACAGCCTGATTTATGGATTCCATTGACACGCTATTTCTTCCCTGGCAGTGGGAATAATGTTATTTATTTCTGCTGAATATAACTTTCCCCATTTACCAAATTCTGACTCCTGTATTAAATGGGCTCCATTATAATATTATTTATATGACATCAGTACCTGGAAGGCCCAGTTAGGTCTTCTCTGGGGCATGCATAGTAAAGTGCTACTGCCAAGAACCATACGTTGCTGAAATACTCAAGTGAGGCAAAGGGAGGTTAAAACAAATGGATTTTCATGTTCTACACTCAAAGACACACTGATATCTTCATGCATGATTTCTTCATCTGCTCAAGTAGCTCTGGAAGACTTTTTCATCATGACTGACATGCAAGGTTCAGTCTGTAACTGGTCTTGCTCCCTTTATTTCCCCACTGTTTGTATCAGCACCGATTTCTCTCTCCTGCAGCCTCCTGATGTTTCCTTCCCACCATGTGTCACAGCCTGGCACTAATGATGCCCCAGACTGGCAAAAACACAATGGGGCATGTTTTCTTATGCCCAAATAAGCATGCTCCCAGATTCTGTCCCACTAAACAATTTTTAATGAGACCAAGCTGTGTTGTAATGTATTTTATGTTTATATGTGGGAAAGAAATAATTACTATTGAACAGGATCTTGAACACAGCTATAGGAGAATTGTACAAGGTGGGGATTTTGGAGGTCTCTAATCCAGCCTCCTTCTCAAAGCAGGGCCATATTGCTGGGCACAGCCCTCGAGGTCCCTCAGCAGGGCCAGCACAGGGGACAGGCACTGCCCTGGCCCTGCTGCCACCCCAGGGCTGGCACAGCCCAGGTGCCATTGGCCTCTGGCACACCTGGGCACAGCTGGGCTCGTGTCCAGCCCCTGTCACCAGCAGCCCCAGGGCCTTTCCCAGCAGCAGCTTTCCAGCCCCTCTGCCCCAGCCTGGAGCGTTCCATGGGCTTGTTGTGACCCCAGGGCAGGACCTGGCACTTGTCCCTGGTGTCCCTCATACCACTGGCCCCATCCCGTGGATCCAGCCTGTCCAGATCCCTCTGCAGAGCCTGCAGAGATGGTGCAGTCTGTCAGTGTTAGCTCATTTCAGGATGTTAAAACAACATTTGACATCTTGGGCTGGTGCACACCCTCAGGTGAGGAAGAGCTCCCTCACTGGGGTGGAAGGTGAGAGTAGAGGATCGGCCGGAACTTCCAGGCGCTCTCTCCATCCAGACCCTGTTCTAAAGAGTGCCAGGGCGAAGAGGAGCGACCACAGCTCAGCACCCCGGGAGCTCTGCTTGCTCCCTCGGTGTGCGGGAGCACAGGGCAGCAGCCATTAGCAGGGGGCTCCAGAGCCAAGGGACAGGCCTCGTGTCCCTGTGGCACCCTGCGAGCGGCGCAGGGAGCAGGGAGGAACGGCAAACCGCTCCCGCCACCGTGGCTGCACGCCTCTGACCTGCCGAAGAGAATGCATTCGGCCCGAAAGGCTGCCCACTGCTGCTGCACCAGCCAGCAATACATTCTTCATAGAAATGGTTCCACCAGCAGCTGAGCCCAGCCCTGCCACCACAGAGAGCTGTGCAGCGCTCCACCAACAAAAACCTGCTGTAAAAAATGTGCTGATACATATTGTAAATAAGAGGTTTAGTGGCAGCTGTCAGATTACCTCTGTTGTAAAGACGCTCCTTTAAATTTACATCACTGCAATCACAAAAACTGTAATTAAAAGCCAAGTAAATTACTGTTTGCATTTCTAATGCAACAGCAATTTCAAAACAATGTATCAATACGAAGCAACAAAGAAATTGTCTGTTTTCAAAACCAGGGAGAAGAGATTTTATTCTGTGATACATGTGTGTTTCCCAGCGTGATTTTTCTTTTAATGACGCCTCATAGCAAAATAGTCCACTCTACTTACTGATCATGTTAAGCTGTTGCCATGGAAATATGAAGACCCTACTATACTCAGATGTTAACCCTTAAAGCATAGCTTTACACTTCCTTAATATAAATTTTTGTTTAAAAAGAGAGCTCTTGATGATGCAGAATTCAGTTATTTTCCAGCTGTCTACACAACAGCTGTGTAAGGAAGACAATGGCAAGGGCCTGTTTCAGGGATGTTGTGAGAGAGTACAGCCACACAGAAATATCCCCCCCCATCATTTCCCTATGAATAGGGAATTATGAGAAAAGTGACAAACAACTCCACAGACAATGTCAGAAATTCTTAATCAGCCAAGATCATTAAGGAAGAGAAGAAACGGAGGTATGACTAAATACTGCTACAGCTTTGTCTAGCACCTTATTCCTAGGGGTAAAAGAATGATTACATTTTCTCCTTTCCCATCAGATCCAGAGTTTCTTTTAGAAACAAAAATCAAAGTCATAGGGAAACAACCACTTTAAAACCATTGCTCATATTGTCTCTCTCTGGGTTTTTAGTGGGGATTTTTTCCTTTTGTTTTGGGATGAGGGGGGTTTTGTATTTTTTGGGCTGGATTGGGTTGAGTTGAGGGGTTTTTTAAGAGGTTTTTGGTCATCAAGGCATTAAAATAAGAGCAGCTGTAAATGGCTGCCTTGAATTTGGGGAAATGAGAGAGACCCAGGCTGTGATTCCAGCCACATCCCCTCCTGCCATCCTGCTGCCTCCAGAGGTTGTGCAGCTCTGCTCCAGCTGGCCGCCACTGCCAAGGCAGATATTTGGTCTCGAGTCAGCATGGCAAGGGATTTTGTACAGCAGCTAAATAAATTCCACAATTCAGACAACTTTCCTTTTTAAATGACCAAAAATGGCACAGTCATTTTACCTTTTTCCACAGCTCCTGCCTATTTCCAGACAGGCATTTCTGAAGAAATAATTCTCATGCATGCAAATGCAACTGAGTTGTGAGGAAAGTCATTCCAGATGTCCAGTTCCAGTCAGCTGGAGAACCACCTGACTCTCCAACGTACAGCAAATGCATCCTGTTCTTGGTAAATACCTACAGAGGTACATTATTATGAACAATGCTCCAGCAGGTGTTTTTCTAAGCATTGACAATGTAAGGATAATAGCTTTGTATTCCTGGTACCTTTAATCATTTTTAACACTTCTGTTTGCCTGTGGTTCTTCCTTGCCTTACAAAAAGCAAGCACGTGCTCATATTACTTCATTTAAACTTGCACTAACCAAATACCCAGATAATGCTGAAAATATGCACCAGTTTGGTGATTTACAAGTGAATTACACATCTACTGTATGTAGCAGGTATAAATCAAAGCAGTAGTCCCCCTGATGCTCAGATAACTTGTTTTACAATCTTTATCTTCCTGAAGATAAAGAAGTTGATTTAGATGGCTCTAAAAGCTTAAATGAAATACAGCCCAGGCAGGTAGTTTCTAATAACATACATCAAATCTTTATACACAGTAAGATGACTAAATCTCAAGTCTACACGTTTTTCCTGTGATAAATGCATTGCATTTCTCTTCAGCAGTGACAGAATGCAGGCCAGGCCTCTTGCTTCCTGCAAAGAAGCTCAAGTGCTTGTGATTTGGTGTTGGATATCTTTAAAAAACAGCAGTACCTAGTGGGGTTGGCAACTGCACTGTGCCTTCACTATGATTGATGTCATCAATGCCCAAACACAGCACTGGGGGCCAGGAACCCTCCTGTGCCCTGTGAACCTGGATTTGTCACTAATTCTCTCTGAAGACAGAGGCAAAGTGATGTGTGTGTCTTTGCAGCCCCCTGAGTGAGACAAGGGTCGATTACCTTGCACAAGTAGGTAGAGCTTTGGTCGACTAAATAATTGTCTCAATAAATGTCAAGTGTCCTTAGAACACATCCCTGCTTGGTGTGTTTCAGCTGAAGATGACAAGCTTTAAAGGCACTCCCTGAAGAGACATCTAAATATGTCAATGGCTGTTGGCCCTCTGCAAGCCCAGCTGAAAATCTGGTGTCTGCTTTTCTGTTATTTCTCTCATGTGTTTATTATTATTATTTTCATATTTCCTGGTTTAATCCTTTGCTGTGTTTCAGAAATATCCTCCTTCCTCTCCCCAAGACAGAAGAATGCTCTTGCTTCCATCAAAGGTAAGCGACAGAAGATCAAAAAGGTCAAATTATCTGTGCAGCCATTATGAGGCCTGGTAAATCAGGGGCAGGAACTCAGATATTTCAAAAATTAGTCCAATTTATCAATCAATTGTTAGATGTCATCCCTTTCCTGTGCTGTCATCCCCTGAAACCATCACAGAAATATCTGATAAATATAGGAGGGCTATCACGGGAAGGATGAGACTGCAGTTTTAATAAGCATCTTTACATCCAGCTGATACCCACTGGAGCTAAGGATCAGAGCCATAAAAGCTGGAGGATGCATTTAAGTTTCTCAGCTGCTTTGCAACATTGTCAGAACTCGTAAATTTGGCTTCTTAAACATGTCTTCTTAAACATGTCTCTGAAAAAAACTGATTTTTGCACTGCGAGTTTTATGATCACTTAAAATTAAATTCAAATCACCTGACAGGTCACTAAATAGGCCCTTAAATTTGTCTGAAAACCCCATCCCACCTGTTCAGATTTTCTTTTAGTGTTCACCCCAGGGCTGCCCAGGCCAGGTCTGGGTGAATGCCCAGGGGTTTGCCTGCAATTCCTGCTGGCCCCAGGAGGGCTCTGTCCCTCCCCTCTCCCTGGGACAAGTGCCAAAGGCTGGGATGGAGCTGGGCAAAGGCACACACTCCTCCAGCTGATATTAAGGCTACTTCCCAATGAAATCTGTGTCATTTTTACTCAAAAGATGCTAGTAAAAGCAGAATTGCTTAACAAGGGGGAAAATTTAAGAGCTAAACTAAAAAAATTGGGAGCCCTAGTCATTAAAACGTTAAAGTGTGGTGTCTTTAAAATGTCACTAAAACAATAGGATGCCAAATGATAACTGTAATACTTGGTTTTGTCTGGGAGAAGTAATATAGAAATAAGGATTTCTCTGACTCCTGCATTATGTCACAAAAATTGTTATTTACTGCAGAGGATCACCTAACATTTTGGTAGAAGTCACTGAAAATTCAGTCTATATGAAAAAGGAGGGAACATAAATCCTTTTAAATATATTTAATTAACTAAAAAAAAACCTACCCCAAAATCTAATTTTGAAAATAAACCCTGCAGCAACTCTAGCATACAAATCAATTACCACATATATTCCTTAAGAGTTAGTCTAGATGCCAAGTGAAAATCGATGTGATTATTTGACTTTACTATAGGACAGCACCAGCTTTATGAAAGTTCAACTGAAATTTTGGTATTATTTGTACTTTCGGAGTCAAAAGAGATAAACCAAATATATTTGAATAGGATCCCATTATCAAGGAGTTAAACGCAACTCAATGTAAATAAGTGAAATTAAAGATACACAGTGTCACCTAATCCCAGAATAATGCAAGTAGCAAGGGACAGGACCTCAGGTTAGTGCAAAAGAAAGCTAGCTGCTTTATTTTCTCCCTGCATGACTGAAAAATGAACCAAATCTATATGGGAAAGTGTGAGAATTTCTCAGAATGAATAGATAACATGCTTCCAAATTGTACTTTCTCATGTACAGCTCTCACCCAGCCTGTGTTTGTTTTGAGGTGTGCAAAGGTCCTGTGGGTCAATATTTTCAGCAGCAGAAGATGCAGGTATCATGATATAAGGACAAGACTCTGCATAATCTCAAACTCTAGAGGTACCTTCAGTGAGAAGTAAAAACATTTTATTTTGCATTTACAGGTCTCACAAGTTGGAGGCCTGGAGAGATACTTAAGATATTTTATTTTAGAGAGAAGGTGTAGAATGTACTTCCAAGGCATATCAAAATTGTGGATTTTGTGGAAAGGATATAATTAAGCGCACTAGCAGTAAGATAATGTGGATTGAAAAGCAGACGGGTGCATATATCTGCAGGATTTTCCAACAAAGAAAAATATATTCCGAGTGAAATGCAAGTGACTGATGCAGACATGCCTTTATCCTCACCTGCACTTATCAGCTGCCAACATTTCAAATTGCACTGCTCTTACTCCGGTGAAACTTCGCCTCTTCTTAGCCTGACTGGAGCTTATCTACAGCACCAAGACACAATGGGTCTGCTTGAAAGATGCAGATCCTCCTTTAACAGTTCTTAATTCTGTTGGATTTAAGTCAAACCCTCAGGGTGAGCACCTGTTTCTAACAGCTCATCAAGGATGAAGCAACACCCCGCAGCATCAGCAGGCTGATATAGGAACTGTGCAAGAGGCTGATATTGTGGCAGGGTGTTTAAGCAAAAAGGGACGCATTTCCAAATGGCTTTTCGGAAGAACTGACCAAGGCAGGCACCTCCTGAATGGAGGGGGAATGTGCTCTGCAGTGAAAGGGAAATTAGCTGGAGAAGGGCCTGAGCAGCCTCGCCTCCAGCAGGAGATCCACTCCAGAGCCTCTCCCATTAAACACCCTTCTGGCTCAAAAGAGCAAGGAGCCAGTTCGGAACCAGCCCCCCGTTGCCTGAACTGTACTTGGCTGCGAGTCTGCTTTTAGGTTTCCATGCTGTGATTTTTGAGAGGCAGTCTGAGAAGGCAGCGCCTCTGCTTAAAAACCTCCCCATTTTTTGTGATGTCTGGGCTGCAGCATGCAGGCAGGTCCACAGGGGAGGGAAAGGCAAAAGCACTCATCCTACCCCAAAGAAATGAGCTCCCCAGGAAAGGAATCAGGCACCGTCTGTCTTTTGTACCGGGGAGAAGAGGAGAAGCTTGGATACGTAGCTTGTGCTCAGGGTTTCTTAGCCAGTGTACACAGAGCTTCCCAAATACAGAAGGACTTGGTTCCCTCAGCACTGCCTCATCTCCTTGGCATCTGGAAAATGCAAATCCAGTAATGCCCCTCTTTGGCACTGACCTCCAGGCTGTCAGCTTAAGTGTACCTGAGGTAAATTCCCAGAGCTGATATCGTATTACAGCGAGCAATACCTGTGCTGTGGAGCTGCTTCGGTGTTTTCAAATCACTTTGACACACTGGATAAAAGAATTTCCATAATTATAAATCAAAATACAATGGATTTCACTGCTTTAATTCTCTCCAGCACACCAGCTAGAACTGTGTAACACTGGAACTGAGCACAGCAGTTCAGCACAGGAGAACAGCAAAACTGCCTCAAACAACACAAGTAATTGTCTATTTTGTATGGCAAACCAATAATGGGTACAATGGCCCACCTTACTGCCTCCTTTTAACTTGGGCAAGAGCTGTATCTGCAAGGTTAACTGACATTTGCCTTGCATTTGCCTTTTTGCCCTGTTAATTTGATTGATGTAACGCATCCTTCTCTTTCCTTCTGCTGCTGAAAAATATTGCAAGAATATGTCAAGGTTGATGCACTCTCAGTCAATCAGAGCAGATTTCTGCATATAACTTCCCTGACAATGCCTTGTTTGCCCTCTCTGCAAACTTGCAGTGTTGGGAATGCAGGCACAGGCAAATTAAAGTTTAATTATTCACTCAATCTATTAGGGTGGAATTCAGGTTAGTGCATAAGGCTGCCTGTGCCATTTCAGCACATCACAAGGGAGGCTGCAGAGGTAGCAGTGGATTTGGCCAGGTAAAACTACCTTGTGAGATTTCTGCCCAACAGAAGGCACAATTTCTCTGCCTGCATTTCTAATGGCTAAAGACTATTTATTCTACTGCAGATGATCCAGTGCACAAAGTGGCATCACTGAGCACAAGGTCTCTGCCAGAAGCTCTGATGGTCAGTTCTCACCGCTGGGAATTCAGGCTGCTGACAGAAAATATCTGTCCCTGCATGTTTCTCCTTCCTGCCCTCAAGAACATTCTGCTTGTTTCCACATTCTCTCAGGGCAACTTCCTCTTCCTCACCCTCAAACTTCAGTCAGACTTGATTTCACAACATTAATGAGAAGATCCTGATTTCAACAACAGTAGAAAGCCTTTGGGGTTTAGATAAAGACAGAAATGTTTTTCCTCCTGAGGATTTCACCAATCTTTTGGAGACCTCCTCTTTCCTCACAGCTGATTTTTAACCAGTTGCTCTGTTATGGCTCTGGACTTCCAGGTGGTGCTGCAGAGGGGGCTGATGGCCTGTTATCAGCCAAAAATAATAACATTTCCAAGTCCTTCAGCTTTCCAAAATGTAACAGTGGATTGAGCACTGTTTGTATGACCTGAGGCATGAGCCTTCAGCTGTTGCATTTCTGTGAAAGTCAATGCAATTGCACCAGCATCAAATCAGTGCAATGGAGTGGTGAATTGGGCCCTTAGACTTCAATTCAACATGGACAAAATGCAGCTTTGTAGGAGCTGCAGAGTGATTATGATAACTCCTACCACACCTGTAAGACTGGTTGAACAACAGCATTTATTATTTCTCAGACTTTGTCAACTCCCCTCAGATATATTTACCATGATATTCCCTAAAACCATGGAGCAAAGCTGAGTGTGTATCAATAAAGCACACAGGCGGGGTTTTAATTAAGACTGAGCAGCAATATCAGTAATCTCTTACTGCAGCTTCACGTACTGCAATGGCTGTGTACAAGGGCAATGGGAAAGGCATTAAAAACAGTATTGCAGCTTTCAAATGACTTGTGCTGCAGGTAATATCTCAGGCCATTACAGCTGAAAAAACATTTTGGAATGAAATATATTTCATGATTGACCTTTTATTCCTTGGCATGGCTTAGCTGTGATTCTGTATTGTATAAGTATTTTATATGTCACTGGTCTTTCCCAAATCACATTGGTAGATTTTTTTGGTTTATTGTGGAGTTTTCCTGTATGGTTCTATACAGCTGCAATTATTTTGTGGGAAATAACAACACCAAAAGAGAGAACTAAGAATTGGTTTAGACCCACTCCCAGCAATTCTGCAACAATTCTTAAAGATTCATAAAGTATCAGGCATGTACTGAACCCAAAGCAACGCACAAAAGAAGTAATTTCTGGTCTTGATCCTCTTTGACCACCTCAGAGTGGTTTCCAAGTTAAGAAGCTAAAAAGGAAGGATGTTAAATATCCAGATTAGAAACACATGCACACATAAACAAGGAAATGCAGCTCTTTTTGTGCCCAGCTGGCCTGGCCCTACGTTTGTGAACTTCTCAAAATCGTTAAGGACTAAAGCTGAAAAATCCCCACTAAATTTTATTTGCTCTCTTGGAGGTTTGAAACATTCAACATACGCTGACAGCTGGACTTAATGCCCCTGAAAATTAAGAGTTTAGGGTCTCAAGTTGAACTTTCAGAAATAACAATCCTTAACCTGAAGCAGGTTGAGGAAATTGTACCTGGTGTCCTTCTGGGTTCATCAGACCTCTAAGTGAAGGATGTGAAAATTGCATCAAGGATTCGTACCCAATAGAACATGCCAGCACATTTCTGCTTCTATGCAAGAAACTCATACAATGTAATTTTAGTGGCACAGCAGGGTGCTAATATTGCTCCTTTCCTTTAAAAATAAACAGAAAACAAATATAAAAGTGTTGAGTAAACATTAAAACAAAGATTAATTTCAGGATTCTCTGAGTTCCTGTCAAAACTGTATTCATATGTATTCAAACATCATCTGATAAATAACTTAACTGGAAATTATCAACAACAAAAAACAAAAGGAATGGGAAAAATAAAGATACCTGGAAAGATTTCAGCAAAGATCTAACTCTTGGAGTGTTTCCAAGAGGCAGCCTTGATTTTGATTAATATTATAATACAGCCTGCCAAAACAGCACTTCATAAATATCCATGAAGTGGTTTATTAGAGATGGCTGTAAATACTTAAAATCTTGTCTTGCAACCCATCAGAGTTCAGGAAAAAAAGGCAGTTGAGAACATCAAAAGGTGAAAATAAGAAGAATTCTTAGAAGATGTTTTCTTCCTCTTAAATATTACAACATATCGGTCCAAAAAACATTATCCTGGAGAGTGGAAATACTACTGGAAAATGTGTGGGTTGCTTTATAAGTATGAATAGCAGAGATCTTGAGAGAGAGACAGACTGCTGGGGAAAAGGAAAACCAGAAAAATATGAGATGGGGAATACACAAAAATTACTCTTACTCTACAGCCTTCTATTTTCTTATTTCAAAACCAAAACAAAATGACTACTTGTAAGAAAATGAACTTGGTGTCTATGTGAGGAGAGGGTGGAAACTAGAGAACTGAGAAAAGAACCAGGGAAATATTGGGGCATAAGCAATTTCCTTTTGCAATCTGTTCATCTTGGAAGTCTGATTTTACACATAGCCTCTTGCAGTTGTGGAATAAAACAACTTTAATTTAAGTTCTGTTATATCTGAGGTTTCAATCTTCTATCCTCCAAGTTTTTGTCTTACATGCAGTGTTGATGTGCTCATAGTCAAAGCCATTCCAGGCAGCACTTTTGCTGCTTTCCAGCATTCTGCTTCCCTCAGAATGGATTTTAGCTCGTGAAACCTCTAAGGCAGAGAACTGAAGCCGTGCATTCAGAGGTGGGGAGCAACAAGAAGGAGAACAACATTATAAAATGTGGCACTGATGTGGCACCACAGCCACGTCGTCCTTGCAGGGGAGAAGACACCACTTTTCTGCTGGCTTCTGCATCTCCTGTGGGCAGGATGCCGGTGGGGATGCTGGGGATAGAGCTGTCCGGCAGGACAGGAGCTCTGAGCACAGCCCGAGACATCTGCCCCGGGGGAATTGTTAGGAATGGGAAGCAGCACAAGCCATGAGTGACCACAGACACGCTCCTGCAGAAAGGAGCAATCCTGCCTGCGATTGCTATTCCAGGCCAGCTCCTGTCCCAGCTGCTCCCTGTGGGCAGGCTGGAGTCACAGGGCACGCTCAGGAGAGAGTGGCAGCCCAGCAGTTTGTTTTCAATTCCCACTGCCTGCGCTGTGATGAGAATTTCACGTGTACCCAGCCCGGTGCTACAAGTCCCCTGTCCTCCCGGCTCTGGCAGGCACAGGTCCCCAGACAGGGCACGGCTCTGCCTGCAGCCCCCAGGTGTGGGAGCAGGGTGTGACACCGGCGTGAGCTCATCCCCCTGAATCCAAAATGGGGCTGCCTGTGCCCCTGGGAAGGAGTGAAACAAAAGAATATTAAAGGAAAATAACGATGGGCTTACTCTGCCCTCCTTCTCACCTCCCAGCTTAGCAAGTCCCTGTGAAACCATTTCCAGTGCTTTGCCAACTGCCAATGCTGCCAGGGAGGAGCTGCTGTTTTGCAGGAAAGATTGCACAAAGAAGGAGACTTTGGCCTCACACAGAGAGTTTTGGGTTGGAAACAGTGCCAGTTTGGATCACGGTGCTGCAGCTCAGAAGCTGGATGTTGTTTCTTCACTCTTTGTGCTGTGCTGCACGCTTCCATCTCCTTCTACTGTGGGAATTCATAGCATTTGGAAGACATTTTTCTGCTTCATTGGCATTTTGATCATGTTTGTTTCCAACATCTAGCTTTAAAGGCAAAACTCACAAGTGTATGAGTTATTCTTCTGCAGAACAAGAATTTTGGTCAGAGATAGGAGGCAGGTGAGACATGGAAAGCAAAAGGGCATGGTACAAAAAATAGACAACAGGAAGATGAAACAAAAATGTGGGGAAGGAATAGCACACACTACCACAGAAAGAATTTATTCATTGTTTCTCAGAAATATCATAAACTCCAGTAATGTTCTCATTGTTGCATCAACACAGGGGTCAGCAATGCTTCTGGAAGTGACTTTATGCTCACTAAATTGCTGAAATCCCCGTTACACACAGCCTTTTTGTGAAAGCACCAGTGAGGCATAGCATGGTTCGCTGGAAACAATTTTTGTGCCTCAGCTTCCCAGGTACCTTAGGTCCCACCATAAACTTCATCTCTTTCTTTTCAAACCCTGCGTCCTCAGGCCCAAAGGTGCATCCCCAGCTTCTTGGAAAGCCATTTCCAGGGCAGTGCAGCTCCTTGGCAAGGCTGTCTCTCACAGTACAAATGATCACAAACCGAAAGAATATTATTTACTGGCTCTCAGGTTCTATGGATAAAAACAGATTAATGGACTATTTACAGTGTGATTCCCCATATGACAATAATAAATACCTCTGTAATTAACTAATTAATTATGTGTCATAATTACATTGTTTTCCATAGATGGTAGGGTAACTATTTGAGACTGTTGAAATGCATGTTTACTTCCCCCTCCCCTGCCTTTTTTCGTTTTTAATACTACCCTTTTTCATTCAGATGAAAATGTAAGTATTTTTCCAACTTGTCAAATTTCAGGCTACTCCATTTCCAGGTGAAGTCTCCTTCAATACTAATAAAAACCCCTCAGGGAGATGAGCAGTAACTGAACACACCAGCTAAAGAGAAATGATGCGCAACAAAAATATACTTGCACGGTGTGGATGTGCAAGGAAATCTTATGCTGCTCTCCAGCTTCCACACAAACCTTATTTCCCACTGAACTGTATGATGCAGCTCTTCTCCCACCCTACTCCTTTCCCCCAGGAGTAATCATTCATTTCCAGCAGTACAGCTATTTTGATTGAGGTATTTTTTTCCTGCTCCTCACTGAATGTGCTTTCTATGTACTGGCTCACTAACCCTCTGTTAAAAAGGGAGAACAGGGAAGAGCTAATTCCTTACCTGGACAGCTCACACACTTCTAACAGAATATTTTGTTTGGAAACACAGCATCAGCTATCATTTATTACAGAAAGAAACCCAAAAAGAATAAACTCTAAGCAACCATCTTTATCTGAAATTAAAGGGCAAAAACTATAGAAATGATACTCCAAACTCACGTTCATGAGCCCAATCCTACACATGTTACCAAGACCTATTAAGTGCAATTTCACTGAATCCAAAATATTCAAATATTCTGAGATGTAACTAGGGCTGGTACAAACTCTATTTCAGCAAGCTCAGAAGCTCTGTGATAATCTGAGCACTTCGTTCAAAAATTACTTTGAAGATAATGGGGTTGTAAAGAGTGAACATCTGTAAAACTCCAGCCACTAATTGAACTTTTAAACAAGAAATTGTTAGCTAAATTCTTAAAGCCCTAACGCTTGAGAGTTCCTTCCTGGGAAACAGAAGCCTGTTATAGCGTATCCTTAAGGTCAAGAAATTCAGAGTCTAGGGCAGCAGGCTAGGAAATTGCTCCTAAATCCATTGCTCCCACATCCTTGGGGAAGTGTTCTGCCACCAGCTACTTCCCATTTAACTCAGAGATTGCCAATTCAAGCCCTTTCATTCACAAACCTGTGGTACAATTACATAGAAAAAGAGAATTTTTCTCCAGTAACCCCTGTGAGTCAGAAACACTGTGCTTGGAAAAAACATCAAGCGATTGATCTGATATGAAGGAGGGATGAACAATTTTAAGGTACACACCACAAAAGCGAACTCATGTCTCAGAAGCTCCAGTCTGACCTTGGCACATGGCTTGAGAGGCATTCATGGCTCTGTACTGCAAACCCTCAGCAATCTGGGGATGTTTTTCTTATTCCCATCTCTTAAAATAGGGGCTGCCCACTCCAGAAGGCCCTGTCCCAGCATTGCACAACCAGGTTTGCTTCCCAGGAGTAACAGCATTGGTAGGGAGTTCTCAGACTTTCAGTGGTAAAATACCCAGGACAGGATCTGATCAATACAGAAATATCCAGCTAAAAGCCACTCTGACCATTTCACCTCAAAAAGTTGTCACCATCCAGAAAAGTGTCCCATTCAGAGCATATACAAGATTGTTGGATATTTATTTAGATATGGCTTAGTATGACAACCCAGACATGGTCTGCTGGGACAGAAATCAGCTCCTAAATCCATAGTGCTTCGTGTGTGGTTGCACAGGAATTCCAGCCACGGGCAGGGTGTCTACTTAGCTTTGTGCACCTAAAAGAGCCCTTGTGAGAATGTCTAAGTATCCAGGATTTATACAACATTACTCTACTTTTTAGTGGTTAAAAGGTTTCTGGGTTTTTATCTTGCCTAAATGAGAAACTTGCACCTTTTAGAACCATGAAAGAGTAGATATTTGCAGGCTGATACAAATTCTCATATTTAAATAAAATCCACATTCAAGAGATTTTGTCTGAAATTCGTGCCAAGTATCTGAATATAAAGACTGTAACGCTGTGAGGTTTATTACATAAATGAGAAATCTTAATCATTTTAATCTCTCTGTGCAGTTCTATAGCCTGGCCTTCATAACTTCCTGTAAGTAAATCTAAAACCCAACATCCTTTCCCTTACTTAATCAAAGCAAATTAAAACTGATCTCAACTAGGGAACTGTGCCTTGCAGAACAGAGAAGGGCAAGAGCATGTCCTCCCTTGCATTTAGAACAGTTTACTAGAAAGAGGATTAAAACCTTTTAATCAGGTTTAGATTGGTCCCAAGCTGGTTGGGTCTATTCCTTCCATGGTGACAATATCTTCAGTGGAAGATCAGGTGAGGAACACAGCTAAATTTTGGCCCAATAGCTGTGGATGAGGCAAGAACTGATTCACGTGCATGGAATTAAAATTAGAACTGGCATAATAGTTGAAAATATGCCCTCCTTTCTTACTAAACAATATTCAGGGAAAGTTTTGCACACGGCAGATGTTTTCTCAGGATGTGAGGGAAGGTTTCAGAAAAGCATCTTTATTGGAGAATGGAAAAGAGTCATGGCATGGGAAGAGTTAACTCTGGCTTTTAGAGCATTGTAATCTACCAGACTGTTAAACAGTGAGAGGGAATTAAGTGACCTGAAAATGGCATAACTAATTGCAGAGTCTTGAAAAAATAACGGCAACGTGGAGGTTCATGAAATGTGTATGAACTGTATCACATATTCATGCCCTATTACTGTGAATTCTGAAGTGTCTTACTGTTCGAGATAATAGACCTTGATTCAATTCAGTCTGATGTAGGATGAATTTCATGTGCTAATTAGTAAAGCATTTCTTAATGATTAGGAAAAAGTAGATAACATCTGATTGAAAACCTAACTGTCAGAGATAAAACAACGACACATCTCGGGGTGGAAGGAATGCCAGTCAGGCTGAATTCAGGTGTCTTAATTATGATAATTAATGATTGTATTCCCTATATAAATGAACTCAACCAACATGAAAAGCATATTGTAATTAAAGTGCTTTTGAAAAGCAACATCTAAACAAATGCCATTGGTAATATTAATTACTTTTCTCATTTTCCATTTCACATTTGATTGCATTGGTTCACTATGGAGCTAAGAAGGAAAGACTTTGAGCTACTAGAGTTCCTACTGAAACAAGAACTTAGCACTACACAGAGAGAGGGTTTAAAAGACCCCGAACCTTTATCACTGCACATAATCAGTGATTTTTCTCGCATAATGAAAATATACTCCCCATTAACAAATTGCTGCATCATGTTTTCCACATCCAATATGCCATATTGATGGATTTCTTCCCAGGAAAAAAGCCAATCTACAAGTGGATGTAGTTTTGGAGAAAGCAGAAGAAACAGCAGCTGAAAGAAAATGTTTTTTGGGTTTATATCTGTCCAGGAAAGGTAATTTGTGTCCTAAAAGAGATGAGAGTTTTGCTTTTTCTCTTTTATTTCTTAAGTTGTGGCACTGAGATGAAACTAAAATTTGCTTGTGATTTGATTTTGGATTTTCATTGATTGTTTTTTCTGAAGAACCAACACCTTCCCAGAGAAAGCTTGATTTCATTCACAACAATGGAAGAGGTTTTTTTAAAATAAAACCAACAGCCATTTATGTTTTGGGTGCCCTAGGTTTGTTTGTCATCAGCTCTGTGAAAATAGCTACTTGTGCCCAGGATTCCTGCTGCTCTGAAACACATGGTGCACTCAGATATCCCTGTATAATGCTTATCCTGACCACATCTTGTAGAGACCCTGTGGAATCTGCACATGACAACAGATCAAAATTATATTTTAGGATAGGTAAGAGGTCTATCTACACGATCTTGTCATCTACACCTGCTGTACTGTGAGAAATGCTCAGTGACGGGACTTCTCAAAGTAGTGTAAAGTCAGCATATTAAGGGTAATTTAGCCTGATAATAACATGGTGGGTACAGAATAGCTCCCCTGGAAGCCAATCCTGTACTGATTACAATTCTACATAGGAGATAAAACATAAGTTAGAAAAAGTTTCACAGCTGCAGAGCAAAGTGACAAAATAGAAGAACAAAGAGATCAGTGATAATGGGTAAAATCCTGGCCTCAGTAAGGTCAAGAGCAAACTCCCATTGATTTTAATGACGCTTGATATTTCTAATTCATCACCTTTGAAGTGACAAATATACAAACATCAGTCAGTACAGAGAAGTGGCCTGCTAAATCACACCTCCACAAATGGGGGATTTTTGCTGTTTGTAGTCAGCCACCCGAGAAATTTGCCAGCAGGCTTTGAATGTATACTTTGAAGTGATTCAATTCCATTAAAGTGTAACTTGCTCATTTCATATTTTTGAGCTTCTTTAAAAAAGCCATCTGTAGTTATTCTTCCAGTCAGAATAACCATTTGCAGTAATGGAAAAATGAATTATCTAGGGAAAGCCTGGAAATGTCACTGTTCTGGATAAATACTGTGTGTTCCTTCCCCTTCCTCTTCTCTCTCCTGCCCTTTGCCCTGCTCTTTATGAAAGCCTGTTTCAGTGGCTGGATCGCTCCTTGTTTTCACTCTGATCCTGAGCCATGTGAACCCCATGAGCTGATACCACCAGCAAGAGCGGCCCAACAGGCAGAGTTCTGACTCTTTGTGAGGTAACTGCCGGCTCTGCATTGACCCGTGGGGTTTTAGAAAAGAAGGAATCCAAAAGAGCAGTTTATTCTCCAGCATGAAGAGACAGCAGCTTGAAAAGCCTCACTTTTTCTTCTGTCAAAGTCTCTGTCCCTCACCACTCAAACTCCCCGGCAGCTTCTCGTGTGCTCACCTGGAGCCTGTGCACCCCCACTGTTACCCACAGCACTGTTCCTGACTCACCCTCCCCTATTGTTCAGCACAATGGATGAAAATTCAATGCCATTAATAGCTCGGCCAGCACTCCTGTCAGCTTCCACCAGGCCGAAGTTCTGCTTGGTAAGTACAAGCAGAGTGGGAGTCTCTCCTGGAACCGGCTGTGCTGTGATTTCAGCCCAAGGGTTCGGGCAGCTTTCAGCTGGGAGCCACTCCAAGCACTGCTTTGCCCGCTGGACACAAGCCCAGGCTGTGACAGGCGAGTGGCACAGCCTGCTGTGGGACAGGGTGGCACCACAGTGCTCACCTGCTGCTCTGAGCCACCCGGGACAAGGACACCACAGGACCACCTTGTTCTCATGGATCATGTGGGCTTGTCGCTGCCCCAAACGAGGGGAACTTGTCACTGAAGTGGTCAAAACCAAACCAAGCCCAACCAAACTCAATCAAATCTGTGGATGCTGTTAAAAGCCTGAGCACAAAAATCCAGGCATATTAACTGCAGTTTTGAGACAGAGAGAAAGTTTCTCTTACGGTTTGTGGTGTTGTTTGTGAGATCTGTAGAATTCAGGAATGTAAACATGAGTGCAGCTCTGCATTTCCATAAAGAGGTTGGACCTTTGTTGTTATTCCTAATTAACCAGTAGGTTTAAGAGGGTGGCAATGTTCTTAGCCAATAATATGATACTTGAGTCCATGTGTGTAAAAGACGTGGGACTTTGAATAAAATCAGTTGGAACATCTCAAGATGGACGAGTGCCTCTGACTTCTTTATGCCGTGTCTCGGAGAGAACAGCAACACAAATCAAATCAAATCAAATCAAATCAAATCAAATCAAATCAAACCAAACACACAAAAGGCTTAAAAGCAACAAATCTCAAAGAAATCTGCTTTCCATATGATTTCTTTTACTTGCTTCTTTAGTTCAGTCTTTTCTTTCTTCATATTTTTTTCTTTTTTTTTAATGTGGTTTTTGGTTGGTGGGGTTTTGGGGGTTGTTTTTTTTTTTCTCAAGATTCATTTGTGAGAAGAGTTATACAAAGATTTAAATGAAGACAATTAAGAGCAAACCAAAGTTACCCACAGCACCACAGGAACAGGTTGTGAACTCTTAAATCAGACACTTTTAACCATGACCTCAGACCACAGCATTGTCCCAGCTGCTTTCACTGCAGGGAACATCTTCCTCATCTCTGTTTTAAGGAGGCTAATGTGACCCCTTTTATATTTAGCACAAATATAATAGAAGTTATACATGAGAACACTGCACATAGCAAAGGGACAGACAAGGAAACAGAGAAATTTCCTACAGAGAAAGTTTAATTTTCAGTTTTAGCTCCATGCCAGTGAAACAATCTTTTCCCTTCCCTCTAAGCAGGATGCTGTTGCCACACATTGATGCGTTATTAACATTCCTTGTTTGCAGCCTGAATCCCATTTGTATGGTACAAACTATTGTAAGTCTATTTCCTAGTGTAATGGCTACCAATTAAATACCACCCAAGACTCAACATTTAATCAACCTTTGCCTTTTTTTCCATAAATCCGATAAAATAGTTTAAGTTCATTGATGATTTGCATTTTAGAAGTGCCTCAGTGCCTGCAAAAGCACAAATGCCAAATTTATTGTTCACACATCCTTCCAGGGTTCAAAACAATGGAAGAGACAAGTAATCATGCCAGATGCATTAAAACAAAAAAAAAAAAGAAAAAAAATTAAGCTAGAGGATGCTTTGCAGGTTATTATCTTGATTTACAGATTTAGTGTGCTCTTTGAAAGTGGAGTGTCCTCTGCCCTTCTCTGTTGATGCTAGCAAAAGCCTGAGTAGAGAAAGCCAGGCATGTTTGCAGTAGAGAGAAAACTTTCTCATGGTTCTGCAAAGATTATTATGGGAATTCACCCACAGAAGAATATAAACATCTTGCACCTGCTGTTTGCTAGAGTTATTCTTATCCAGTAGTCTTAAAGGGGTGTTTATCTTGTTAACCAATGGGGTAATACCTGTCTGTGTTATTCTATATAAGACACCCATTTTTGAAATAAAGTTAGAATTAGCTGGACATGTATTCTGTGTTGCTTTCTTGACCATCCCCAGGATAACAGCGACACTTTTCCTCTACCCTTGTCCAAGGTGACTCATTTTGAGAAGTGAGCACATTCAAGGACAGGAAAGAATCTCTGAGCTCTGGTACTCTGCTATGCAATTCAGGCTACCTCTGCCTATCCCTTCTTTCCTGTTATGATACGAAAATTGAGCCAAATCTCTTAAATTTTCTGATTTGGAATCCAGAGGTGGTCGTGATGCATGAGTTACAGGCACTGAGTGATGGCAGTGTGCACGTCCCTCCTGGGAGGGGGATTGAGGCACAGTGCTGTGCAGTGCTTTGCTCTCCCATGGTCGCTGCACCTTTTGGAACCCCGCAGCTGGTGAGGTTTGAACTCTCAGCTTGGCTGCTCAGAGCATGCTGCTGCTAACACCAAGGCTGTGTGGGCATGGACCCAGTGATCCTTGTGAGCCCCTTCCAGCTCAGAATATTCTGGGATTCTGTCATTCTGTGGAGTTTGTGCCCTTTAAAGCCACCAGCTCCACTTCCATTGAAGCACCCATTGATCCTTGAGCATCCCCCCTCACGCTCCCCGGAGCTCCAGGCATGGCTGTGACCCTGAGCAGCTCTGTGACCCTGGCGTGGCACGTCCCCAGCCCTGCCAGCAGCAGGATTCAGCAGGGCTGCCAGTGCCCTGCAGGCTCAGAGCTCCCCAGGCCCCACGTCTGGGCTCCCGTCTGTTGTCGTGGCAGCCAAAGTCTGGGCTCTTTCAGAGGAAGCCACAGAGGTGGCTTGTCACCAAGGGGAGGGTGCCGTGGTGACAGACGGGGGACACGGAGCCTGTCCCGGCAGCCACACGGCCAGACACACACTGGGGCCTCGCAGACGGTCGGGATGGATGCAGGCTCTGTCCCACCCTTCAGGCCCAGCTCGGGGTTTGGCTGAAGGTCACATTTCAGTGCAGTTTGTCACTTGTGTGGCAGAGATGCTCGATGATTTAACACTGAGGAGTGGCAGCCTCCCACACCACTCGTTTCAGCTGAGTGCCCTCCCTGAACAGGATCTTATTGACAGATTTCTTCAGCAGCTCCAATAACCTGCCTACACAGAGACAGACTTTTTTACACTTCAGTGTTAAAAGATGATATGTGTGTTTAGGAAACACATGCATTTGTTGGAAGTCATTCTAGGCAGAGTGAGGAACTGACTGAAATGAATTAATGCACCTAGGAAACCTTTTTTAAAAAGTGCATACTTCTGAGAACAGGATTTTTTTTTTTTTTTTTTTGCATATTTCACTCTAATAATAAAAGAGTCACAGACCCTCTAAATAGAAATCAAATATATATAGGCATGAACTTCAAAAATAACTAAGCCTGAAAGGAATATAGAATGCATGCTCCTAAGGAGATGTTCTCTACTTATAATATCTTATTTTCTGAGGCAAATATTAGATTAGTTACTGGCTGGTACACGAGGAAAATGCAGAATGGAATTACAGTGATAAACTTTATGTCCTTTCTGAGATGAGATCTTCATTGTAACAAAGAACTTGTTTGAAACTAATCATGGAAGAATGTTTAGTAAGTGCTGGAAGGTATATCTGAGGAGCATGGCAAAACCCCAAAGGCTAAAAATTCAAAACTAAAGAATGATCATTTCTGTTTCTAAGTTACTGCTGTGAATGTCTCAAAGATGCTGAATCCAATTGCCCTGCAAATCTTATCGAGATGATATTTAGAATGTCAAAAGATGCACTCAGAAAGATAACGAGGACTTAACAAGCACTATCAATCACCTCCTAACAGCTGAAAGCCCAGCTGATATCACAAGGTTATGCAGGAGGACCTAATGAAGATATGGATTTCATTGGGCTTGCAGAGCTATTTTCTTTTTTAATTATTATTAATTTAAGAGATGACTTTATGTTCAAAAACATTTTTACATAAAAACTTAAATATGATCCTGGACTAGATGATGTCACCTCTTTAAAAGCCCTGTCATTTGAAATTGTGCAAGAATTGAATGACCAGGATTTCTCTGATCCCCAGTCTGCCCTGCAGCTTTGGATGGTGACTTTCCTCTTTCTTTCTTTTTTTTTTTTTTTTCCTAACATTATGATCTCACTTGCTATAGAACTGCTTTCAACTACTATGTTTTATAATTAAAAAATGTGTTTATGTACCCCAGTCCTCCCACTAAGGCTCTGATAATGGAAGAGAGGCGCTGAAAATGGTCCATCCACTCCTTCAATTGCAGGGAATGGGAGAGCAGGGCTGAGCAGCACAACGGGAGGGATATTGCTTTGGTGCTCCTGTGTGCAGTCTGGGGCCCTGATCCTGCAGACGTTTAGGCAGTTGAGCAATTTTACACAAGTGAATAATCTGATTTAGTTCAAAGGGAGCGCTCACATATGTTAAATGTCACCTGCTGTGGTGGTTTAACCCCAGCAGGCAGCTGAGTGCCACAGCCACCACCAGCCCCTGCCGTGGGATGGGAGCAGAGCAGGGAAACAAAGGTGAGAACTGTGGCCTGAGGCAAGAACTGTTTGATAACTGAAATAAAATAAAACATAATCATCTTTACGGTAAAATATAATAATAATAAAAATTTTAATGGAAAGGGAGACGACAGAAAAAAAGAATATAACAAGAGAGGTAAAACCCAAGAAGGACAAATTGTTGACAACAGAGTTGCTCACCACCCCCTGACTGATGGTCTGGAATATCCCTGGGGCCAGTCCAGGTCAGCTGTCTTGGCTTTGATCCCTCCTGGCTCCCTGTGCCCCTCCTGGCTGGCAGGAGGTGGGATACTCAGCAACACCCAAGCCATCAGTGTGTTATCAACATTATTCTCTTTCTAAACCAGCACCACAGCACTGTGGCAGCTGCTGGGAGGAAAATTAACTCTCTCCCAACCAAATCCAAGACCCACCCCCACATTTCCTAAACTGGAGACCTGCACTGTATCCAGGCTGTGGCTTCCTATGTAGGGAACTTCACTGGATAAAACTCTGTTTTTTAATTTCTCTTAATGGTGGCCAAAGGAACAGTATCACATTCCCTGGTCTACTTTTATGAAATACAAAACAAGCGTTTGCATTGCTAGAGTGCACATGAAACTTAATTGGACAGGGCATCTGTGCTTCAACTTCAGGAGAAGGAAACAGGGCTCAAAAGCAAAGTAAAATAGGATACAGAAAAATATTTTCTGTTACATGATGCATACATTCTGCTCACATGGACTTTGGCCATACCTAAAGGTAATGTAAAAGTGGGATGTTATCAAAAAATTACTCTGAATATCTAAGTTTCAACACCAAAAACTGTCCCTGTTATTTACTACACTTCTGGTCTGTTAATGTGTGTATGTATATGCCATTACGGGACTGTGATTCCATGTGAATTTCTACAGCAAACTCCCATAAGCAGATAACACAAAAAAGTTTGCCATAATTAGCAAATATTATGGGAAGACACAAGATTTCTGACTGCAATCAAAAGGCAGACAAACATTTACTTTGGAGGGTTTACTTCTTAAATCTTGACATTGATACTTCAATGAGTTAAATACTTCAAGGAGAATGCTGCATAAATACAATACAGATCCACTGTCTTCTAATAGGAATTAAAAACCCCACACACACTGCTGAATCTGAAATTTTAATATGCTACTGTCACACTCCTTCAGCAAGAATCAGCTTCTCCTCTTCAGAGAGTACCAATGGCCTCTGATATGACCCAAACTAAATCATCATTATTTAGGTATTCCTCTTTTCAAACACAACTGTAAAATCCTTTGCCTTCTGTTGCAATTTACATTCTCTGCACTGTGGGAACAACTTCACTTATTAACTGCAGAGTCTCAGACACAAGGAACCCTCTTTAATGCTCTCAACATTTTGTCCAAAGAGCATCAGAGTTTGTACTCTGGCCAGACATCACTGAGAAAACCTCTGATCAAATGGAATGGCACCAAGAAACCCCACGTCTCCTTACAGCTCCATGGACATAAAACAGGAGTGAGCCTTGTACATTAAACAGAATTATCATTGCCTGAGATGGGATCAAGCAAAGACCATTCTGTGTAACAGGGAATAGTTACATATGGTTAAGTAAATATTGAAAAGAATATTCTGAAATCAAGAACAGTGTATTAAAAAGAACAGTTACGTTGATTATGCTGATTAAAATAAAAAATACTTTGAATATAGTTCCATTTGCAAAAGCCAGAGTAATTCTGGATGGAAGGTGTTGTTCCCAGAAAAGCAGTGATGCCTTTTGTCCATATGTTTTGGTTAAAGGGGTTTGTGCTGCTATACACTTCTGTAGCCATTTGCTGGTTAATTGTTTAGGTTGGAAAAGACCTTTGAGACCATCAAGCCCAACCATTCCCCCAGCAGTGGCAGGCGCAGCCCTGAGCCTTGTCCCCAGGTGCCACAGCTGCAGGGTCCCTGCAGGGACAGGGACCCCAGCACTGCCAGCGCGGCCTGCCCTGGCCCAGCCTGAGGCCGTTCCCTCTCCTCCTGTCCCTGTTCCCTGGCAGCAGAGCCCGACCCCCCCGGCTGTCCCCTCCTGGCAGGGAGTTGTGCAGAGCCACAAGGTCCCCCCTGAGCCTCCTTTGCTCCAGGCTGAGCCCCTTCCCCAGCTCCCTCAGCCCCTCCTGGGCCTCCAGCCCCTTCCCAGCTCCGTTCCTGCCCTGGACACACTCCAGACTCCCCAGTCTGTCACAGACATTCCCGAACATCTGAAACTCCGTTTGCACGAGCATGAGGGACTGCACAAAGGCAGGGAGACTGCAGATCGAGGTCCCAGCTGAGGAGATTACCATCAGAGCAGGATGGAAGCAGCTCCTGCTGCCCTTTTTTAACAACAGACACATCCACACGTGGAACCCTTTGAACAATTTACCGGGAGGAAACAGATCAGCTGAGTAAAAGTCTCATTTTATACTGTAGAGAGGGCACTGCGAATCTGGCCTTCAGTGTTATACAAACAGCTTCTTTCCCAATATATTAGTGGAAATTATTTTTGTCCAAACAGAGAGTTTTGTGTCTGTGGAGTGAGACTGAAGGCTGTCCCCTCACTTCTGCCGTCAGCAGCACGTCAGCCCTACTCAGAGCTGCTGGGGAGCTCCTCCCGGCCCTCTCCGTGTGCTGGTTTGTACCCAGGCCGCGGCAAACAGCACAGAAGGAGCCCAGGAGATCAGGAGTGCTCTTTCCAGCAGGAGCCCTCCAGCTACATCAGCTCAAGCAGACCATGAAACTGGACCCTGAGGTACACAGTCTGAATTTTGCCAAGGGAAACTATAATGTGTTTTCTCCTAAGTCATTTTTTATGTTTATGGATATATGGTAAAAAAAAATTCAATGCGTCTGCCAAAATTTCCTGAATTTAACAGCTGAACCAGAGTTTTAAACAAGTCACCTCATATCATTAAGTTTAAAAAAAACCCTGAATATTAATTTAAAGGCTAAGTTAAAACTGAAAATACATGCATTAAATTAATGTTAGGGTTATAATCTTATTGCCCTCAGAAATGCCATCCTCTATCATATATCTCTCGTAATTTTTTCCTTATAGTATATTTATTTCTAAAGGAGGATTACACTTATTTGGTTTTTTTTTTTGTTGTTGTTGTTTTTAAGTCCATTGTAGCACCTTTGAAAGTAAGACTGGTAAAACATAAGACACATGTTAGCACTATATGAAAAATTAAATGTCACTACCTCAATAATTTTGGGCTTGAGTAAGTAATGCAAAAAGAAAGAGCTTTCCTTCCTTCCTTCCTTCCTTCCTTCCTGTCCAGTTCAGCTAGTTCTCCCTATGCTTAGAAAAATTCAGATTTGAATCCAGACTCAAACTTTAGGTTCCCAGCTCAGGCCATATGACTTTATTTTGCATTATCTGGGACATATCTTCAAAAGAAAGTCTGATATGTATAAAAGAATATTCTTGCACTTTTTTCCCCTTCATCCTCATAAAATGGACTTTTTTACTTACCAGTATATTTGATAATGCTAGATATATGCCTAGATAGATTCCACCATGTGTTTTATATACAACCAATAAAATGCTTTTTCTAATTATACACCAAATTGATATATTATAATCATCTTCTCCTCAAAATCAATAATCTTTCCTTTAAATGAAAATTTTCTCCTTCCATAGTTTTTTTTCCCCCCCCACAAATTTCTCCCAAGTTTCTGAATCCAGCTCTTCCTTTTCCAATTTACAATGTGAGATGTGAAGCCTGGAAAGAAAGAGGCCCCATTCACCTGCAGTTGTCCAGCTGCTTCATTTAGAAACCCCTCCTTTCCCCATCATAAGTAGGTCAGAGTTCCAATGTGAATGCTTGAATTTCTACACTTACCACACACTATTTTAGTTTAAATATAAAGCCAACTTCCATCAGAATTTCAAACATTATTAAAAACTAAACCAGAAAAAAACCCAATTGTCTTTCCCGTGATCTACAAAGAGAAATCCTCAGCACAATTTCATCTTCTACCACTACTAAGAAATCAAGGAATATGGACAGCTGCAAACTAAAGTTGTTTCTAAAGATCATGAAGCTTAATGGACTGATTTAATGGGCTTGATTACTGATTCAAATCTTAGCACAGCCAGCTCAGGCAAGGGATTTTGGAGATCAAACACAGTCCTGGATGCCAATCTGGAGCAGGAGAGATAAAAAAAAATATACAGGATATACATCTGGTTTGCAAATTACACATGTGAAGTATATGATTATTGGTGGTAGGAAGGACTAGACTTAATTTTGTAGTTTCTTTGTTCCAACATTTGATATCAGTAACACACAAATACAAACTCCAAACATCCCTGAAAATTCAAGGGCTGATTCACTCCTCAGTCTCTGGAACATCTGTGGTTACAAACACACCGTGTTTGCTCCTAACCCCAGCCAGAGCAGAGCCCAGAATGTTATGCTTCATAGCGAAGGCACAGAAGTGAATTTCACCTGCAGGGAGACTGGTGAAGGAACAGCCACACAGGATACCTACAATAATTCCAATAATTCAGCACTTATATCTGCAGTTTAGGAAAGTAACATTAACAAAAAGTCACATTTAGGGAAATTTAATCACCATGCTTCAAGCTGTGGTAAGGAGCTGCTGTTTTCCCTTTGTACTCAGGGAGGATTAAAAGTATAGAGATACTACTAAAAAGCCCTCGCAGATGAGATTTTTGTTGGCTGTTGCTTTGTGAGTCTGGTTTCTCCTTAAGAGTGGATGTCGTGTGTGTCAGAAGAATTTCAGTTTCTATCATAGCTCTTAAAATCAGGTCTGATCCAGCTGAGAATTTCTCACACATGACCTCTCCTGTCTGACAGCAAGGCTTGCTGCTCTCAGGCTAAGAGAAAACTTCAACTCACTCCCTAAAAGCTCATACGCAGCTTTAGGCTTCTGCCTAGTCTGGAGTTCATTAGTTCTAATTTTTTTTTTTGCCTCCAGCACCATCACTTCATATTAGACTGAAGAGAGAAGCCCAGGAAGCTCATATCCACATCGTTCTGCCACAGAGAGAGGGAACTCCAGCCTGGCCATGCACCCCGTCTCTGTCCTCCCTCCCCTCATTTCTCTTCCAATGTCTGTCTAGGTACTTTTCCTACTTGATATTATTTTAACAGAGGCTCACTCCTACAAAGTTACAACTACAGCCACCCATCTTTGATGTCCTGACTCAGTCACAACCTTTGACAACGCCTGGTTTTAGTTTTACCAGCACAGCTGGGGGAGGAAAGGAAGTGCTGCACAAATAATGCTCTGGTTTCTGCTACATTCTTTTTTTCCCTTTTACAAATGAAGTCTACACCTACAAAAAATTTAAAAATACTTGAAATCCATGCTGTGGTCTTCCTGCATTGTAATGGTCAAGGGGACAGGTAAAGGAGCAACTGAACTGTCATGATGGAACTGGCTGGGAGTATTCTCAGGTAAAACCAGGGGATGGGATCTGCCTTGATTTTTCCCCTACATCTCAACTTACTTGAGCCAAACAAATGCCATTACAGATTGACATGTTAGGGGAAAATCGACTTCCTAACAGCCTGGGAATTAGGACAGTGAATAAGGGTATGAACATGGGTGTAAATTACTGCTCAAAATAGGGAATAGCAAAGTCTGGAAGCTGGGTCTTCTGTGTTTCCTAAGAGCAGTCCTAACTCCAGACTATCTGAGTGCTTTTTCTCATACTTCAAATTAGTTCTTTAAACAGGCCCAGGGTTTGTCTTCAAGGAGAATAAGAACAAGCCTGAAATTTCAAATAAATTTTACAGGGTGCAAAGTCTACTTCTACATCATACCGACATTATGGCTTTATGCTCTAAAGGGATTCACCCAAGGTCACCTTTAGGCTCTGTGTCATTGCCTTTGCTATCCCAGCAAGCAGAATGTGTGGCAATAATTGGTTTCAGATACTGATATCTTCTTTTAGAAAGCAGGCTGGAGCCAGGTGGGGGTCAGGCTCTGCTCCCAGGTAATAAGTGAGGACAGCAGGAATGACCTCAGGTTGTACCAGGAGAGCTTTACTTTGAATATCAGGGAAAATTCTTCACTGAAAGGGTTGTCAGGCATTGGCACAGCTGCCCAGGGCAGTGGTGGAGTCCCCGTGCCTGGAGGGATTTAAGAGCCCTGTGGATGTGGCACCTGGGGCCAGGGGTCAGTGCTGGGCTTGGCACAGCTGGGGGAACAGCTGGACTCGATGGTCTCAAAAGTCTCTTCCAACCTAAACTACTCTGTGACTCTTTCCTGTTTGAAAGCATCCCTTGCATCCAGGATTCTTGCTATTAATGCCAGCCCAGGACTGAGACTTCACCAGTCTCCAGTGCAACTTCCAGCTCTCACTGTTCCCAACACTGCTCTCTGCTTGGATCTCACATTTCAGAGCAGGTTCCACAGGAGTTCTCCTCTCCCTGCTATTGTAATCAGAACTTCTTAGTGCACACCACATTTCCAAGTCAAAGAGAAATTATTCCATGACAAAAAATAAATCCTAGCAGAGGAAGGCTGGCAATAACTTAGGAAAGCAAAAATGCAAAGTGAATTCCAGGGAGTGCAGGCCCTTCTCAGCATAGAATACCAGCATACTGGAAATACTGGGAATATGTGTAAGCACCTGATCAGGGTGGCATCAAAGGATATTCTGCTGGGATTGTGCTTTCCCTGGTGTCCCCATGTCGTGGAATAGCACAGCTGGGATGGGAGGGGTGCTGCTGCAGGGGATGCAACCCTCGTGCTGAGCCTGCCTCCCCTCAGCCGCCCTCTGCCCTCCTAAGCTCTGCTCCCCAGTGCAATTAAACCTGATCCGTTTGCCCTGCTTATTTATAGCTTTGATCTCCTTATAAACAGTCTCTGGACATTTGTTCATGCTGAGCAGTTCTTTGATCCAGGAATAAAATCACTCCAAAGTACTAGTGCAGCAAGGTAGGGCTCAACACTTATGAAAGTAAAATCTCGACATAAACTGTTTCCACAAACTTGCATTCCTTTGGGACAACAGTCATGCCTTGTTTGCTGCTTTCCTGGCAAGTTGTTTTGAGTTAGAACAGAGTTGGAATGGTAATTGCAATGAAACAAAAGGAGGGGAAGAACAACACAGTTCATTTTCCAAGTAAAAATATCACAGACAAGTGATGAACTAATTTTGTGGACAATCATTCCCCTTTTATTTGTTTATCTTGCCATTTGATTTAAAGGCACTTGGCTTTGGGCCAGTTTAATCTGAAAAGGATCAAGTCCTGCAAATAATTTCCAATAAGTTGTGCATTATTGAGAACAGGTTAAGTAGAACCACTCAACCTGAACTACCTATATTCTATAAAATATGGTCTAAAATAATATAATGAGATTCAGAACACTAGTATCACAACCCTTTTCTTTTTAATTCCCTTGGGAATATTCACACAAAGAAAAGGAGATGTTTTTATACTTCTGAATGCAGTTTCTGAAGGGACTTCCCTTTTCTCAGAGTGGGAGATAAGGCTCTGTAGGACTCTAAGTGCATTTCTTCTTCTAGAATAAGTGTAGCAGAGTCCAGAAGGAACCTGGGGACATTGTACAACACTGCCTTTTTTACCACAGAGGAATGGATCACTTTGGATAAAAGTGATATAAGTGTCAATGTTATTGAGGAAATGCCAAAGTTAGTGGGAAAGCACCATTAAATGTTCTGTTTGTCTGTTTTTTATTTCATAGTGAGGCCACATTTGTTCACAAATTATTTTTGTTTATAGACAGTTAGCACCAAGAGTCATTAACTCTGAGTGCTTGTTTCTCTTTATATTGGATACTGGACATATATTTTCTTATTTTTGCTCAAAAATTGCTCTTATTAAACAAATTGTGTAGCTTGAAGTTGACCAGGAGTTACTGGCATTTGTACTCTAAACACAGAAAAGACTTTGAGTGCTATCAAATTAGTGAGTTCCTGATTCTTCATTTCCCAAACATTTGATTTCCTTGTCATAAATTTCCTTTAAACGAAACTCATGTAAGTGGAGGTGTTGCAGAAGAGATTTTCTAACTACTTCCAGCAGAATTCCAGCAATAATTTGGGTATAAGGATGTGGTTTGAAGTGAATGCATTATGGAGTAAGAAATACCACATTTCAGTACACACAATATATTCGGGTCATTTGCTCACATCTTGTATATTTGCAGGGACCATGTGCCTATGTGCACATGGTCCCTGCAAGTACTGAAGTAGCAACATTAAAATTAACATTAAAAAATCGGGTTATAAACTTAGATTTTTATTATCATGGATCTCAGATACAGTCTCTATATTCTGATGATTATCTACTTAAAATTTCCAAGCATTTGGCTCATTTGAAAATCCCTTCTAACAGATATGTTTTCCCCATCCAGCTGGGGAATGTGCATATGTAAAAGTCGCATAGGAAGCACTGATTTGAGATGGAACCAGCGATCACTGTCATCTCTGCAGGCCTTAAAATCTATAAACAGATGAAAAGGCTGCTCTATACAAATTAATCTTCTGTCTACTTCGGAATTTAAATTTCATTCAGCCATTGCTAAAGCTCTTTTTGGCTTCTTACATTCAAAGTTTTTCTCACCTTGTGCTATGAACAATTTTTTCTTTTTTCGAAATTATCTTCAAACTTTGTGTTTTTAATTTTAAAATTTGGTTTTATTTCTACCTACCCAGTAATTTCTGACAGCTAGCTCTTCAGAACTCATGGAAAATGCCATGTTATTTCATCTTCAAACTCAAACAAGTAAATTGCATGTGAGTATTTCAAGTATGCCTGCAAAGCAGGAAAATATTAGCACTCCTTATTAAATGTAAAGAAGTAGCAAAGTGTTTGAGCCTTCTGAATTCCTTGCCATTTACAAAATGTCTTGCTCAATATTTAAGATGTATAGGAATTCAGATGAAGTCAAATATATTTTAATCACATCAATCAAATGAAAATGTGATGAAATTACTGCATATCACAAAGGAATGTTTTATATTAATGTCATAAAAATGGTTTGCTGAATGAGGGTATGGAGGAGCTGCCACTTGAACCACTGCAGAACTGGAAGTTTGAGAATCAAGTAGCTAAGAATAACACTGCTCCATTTTCAACACACTAAAAGCTTTTTACTCAGTGGGAAACGAAGTTATTAGAAAGGGCAGTCTAAAAATGTACTGCTAGGAGATTTGGGAGTAGTAGTCCTTGAAGTGAAGATTTAGTATTGTAGATTTTACAATTTATCCATTTTTGGTGGTTGTGATGTATGAGTCACAGGGGTAATAAACTTCAAATAGGTTGAAGTAAAGTTAAGCACTTCCCAGTATCTTCTATTAATTATCTGTGGAATAGAAGAAAAGAAATTAATGCAGAGACATAAGCCCATCTTGGAACAAAAGAAGAACAGGTTCTTATTGTGATGATTTTACTGAGTCTTTTCTCAGAGAAGGATGAGTGATCAAGAGATATTTAATGTCTATAGATGACTTAAAATATTTCTTTTTTTTTTTTTTTTAAGTTTAAATTAAGAATGTGTTCAAAAAATGGAGAACGGCAGCCTAAGAATAGTGTAAACAGAATAATTGAAGATGCTGTGTTGTTCCCTGGGCTGGAGGTCAATCCTTGCTGCCAGGCTTTGCCACTGGAGTGGTTTCAAGACTATTTCATGCTCTTTGTTCTTTTAACCACAGAGTTCTTTTGAGAAGACTGAGGAGTGAGAGCCAATTTGTCACACAGCTGATGGCTCTGCGATGTAGCAGGGAGCTGATGTGCCATTGCTCAGGGGACTCTCCCAGCCTTTCCCTCAGCTACTCCAGAGCCAGCTGACCAAAATGATCTGTGCTTATGGTTTGATGGAGAAAGAGAGGCAGGAACAAACCCTCCACTCCCCACACAGGCCAGTATCCTTCCTAACCCTTAAAGACTGATTCCTTCATTTCCTGATGGCTTGGCACTCTGCAAGCTGACAGACTGTGGAGACAGAGTGGGAGATTCTTTCCTCAGGAAGGAAGGAATTTTCTATGTGCACAGTACAAGCAAGAGATTACAAACTTGGGGGGATAACTGCTGATTTTGGGTGGCTTCGATAGATGGAAGCAAAACATATTCAAGTTTACAGACTTTTAATAGCTCCAAATGCAATATCCGCAGTCAGGTTAATTGAAAAAAAAAATAGAAAACAAAAACAAAAAATGCATTTAATTCTCATTTAAAAAAAAAATATGATGTCTGTTTACACAAGTGTTGCCTGTGAGTTTTTAAGGTCAGTTCAAAGTTTGGCATTGTAATTTATTCTTCTGCTCATCAGCGTAGCCAAAACTTCCAGACCTCTGTCCCTTTGATCATTTCAGATTTGGACACCCTCCAACATATTAACTTTCATCTACAGCTTACAGCTTCTTGGCAGCAATAACACTATTTGCTTCAACCTTGCAGAGGTTCCAAGAACTGCAGATAAACATTTTTGGGTTTGTGCGGTAAGGTTTTGGGTGCTGGGGGCAGGGGGCTGCAGAGGTATCAGTATGTTTTCACGTTTTCTTTTCTTAGAAACATTAAAATCCTTTGCTCTTTTCTCACTGTATGAGGATCCTGTCTTAGGATCCCCGTGTCAGTATTCTCTAGGAATATCAAGAATCAACGCACTTGGAAAGCAAACATACAAAGGGAAGTGAATATCATTGATTTTTGCCCTCCTCTAAGAGGAAACACCAAGCATGACAATGTTTGTGCGACCAGAAAATGGCTTTGATAAATAGCAATTGCCAGACAAAAATAATGCATTTTTTCCAGTTCCATGTGCATACTCTGTATTTTAAGCTATGTAGTATCCACACTTGCCATGAAATGAATACAAGAGTTCCTAAAATTTTTCAGGGAAGGTACAGGTACAATTTTTTCAGTTAGATCTTCCAGTGAATGCTAGACTGACTGGTTAACACAGAAATGTCCAGTTCTAAGGTTTACAAAAAAAAAGCTCATGTTTTTTCCCCATGAAGTGAAAGTTCTGAAGGCTCAGATCAGCAACTTAGCCCACCAACAACTTTCACACAGAGCTGAGGCTCAGCTGAATGCTCAGACTTGTTTTCCCTCATGTTATATTTCCTAGATCACTCTTCCACCTCCCCAGCTAATGATCAACATCATCTCTGCAGATAATCTTGTCAGAGGATGACTGTGTCAGAAGATAATCTTTTTAGAGGATAATCTTACCACAGAATCATCTTGTCTCAAGATAATTGCATTACAGGACTCAAGAGCTTCAGTTCCTCCCAAGAATATTGTAAATTTTCAGAAGAAGTAATATAGTCTTAAGTTTAAAAGACATATTAAACTGAGTCAGCATAGCAGTGGAAATCAATGTGGAGATCAATGTAGAGCCCTCCTTTGTCTCTGCAAAACATCCTCCACAGAAACATTTATGAAAGAGAACTCTAATGAACAGCAATTTTAACAGTACTGTATATTAGAGATAAACAGTCTTTAGTTCTCTCATTGCAGGCGTTAACATTTTGTAATAAAAGCTTCTCCTAAGTGAGGCTCTGCAGGCATTGCTTTGCAGTAGCATTTTCTGAGCACAGAACTAAAAGTCTCACAGCACCGTTCTTAGGTTATACTGGAGAGTCCTTCATTTTTAGGGGTGGATCAAAACACAACCAGTGCATTAATTATCACTCACACTAAAAATATCCCCACAAACACTGCAGCCCTTGCAGATGTTAACAAAGTCCTGGTAATTTTCAATGCCTGTATCAGTCTGTCACAATTAATGAAATAGGGATAGCGATGGAATCAGGATTTAGGGACCTTGATCCTAAATCCCTGCCCACTCTCACACATTCCAGAGCACAGAGCTAACAATCAAACTCGAGCCTGCCTTTTCCCAGACAAAGGCTGGCTACTTCAGCATTGTTTCCTGTCCCTGGACCTGTCCATGGCTGTTTCACTACACATCCCCCTACACAGCTATCAAGGATTGCTTCCAAAATTCTTCTTTCTCCTGGTTTGACAACGTGTCTCTGTCAATAGCAGGTAAGGACTGGAACAAGCCCAGCAAAGTTAGAAACGGCAATATTCGTTTATATTTAAACAAAATGATGCTACCCAAGAGCTGCATCCTCAGGCTGCACAGGGTGAGTTTTGCAAGTGCCCACCCGAAGGGACTGGGGCCCTGACAGCACTCCTGGAATCCCACACGGCTGTGATGAGCTGCTGCTTTCTGGCAGCTGCTTGGTGTCCACTCCCTCCCAGTGGCAGCAATGCCAGACTGCTGGCAGGGATGTCCTGCACTGCCCCTGCACCTCCACTCCACCCCCGAGCCCAGCTTTCCGCTGCTTTCCACCTTCAGTTTTATTTAGCAACCTTTTATATCAGCTGCACTTCCTTTACATTGATTTTTATGGGTGGGTAGAGCAACACCGTTATCCTTTTTTGTTTGTTTGTTTTAACCAGTTTCTACTATCCCCTAACTTTTATTTCAGCCAGGCAGCAGCATGATTGTCGTGGTGTGCCTTCACTAATTGATGTTCTCCACTTCCACCACAGCCTGAGCCTGTTCCATGCCAGCTGCCTACTTTCAATTTATTTGGAGACATTCTTTATTCTTTTTCCTCCTGACCTCCATGACCCTATTTGTGCTGCTGCAAAAAGAAGGATGATAGTCTAACATCCATGAATCACCTCAACCTGATACTTTCAGACTGTTTAAAACCTCAGCCTTCACTATTGTCTATGTGTTTCGTGAATCTTTCTCCTGCCATGGAGGAAACGCTATTTCACTACATTACCAGTTTTCATTTATTGCCTTATGTTATGCAGTACACTCCTTTATAATGTTAGAAACTTTTATCAAAACTTCCATTTTTTATTCTGAATGGTAGTCCACCCCAAACGGCTTTTAAAATAATCTGGGAAGAAAAATAGTGCAATCTGCATCTGATACAATTATAATCACAAACCTCAAAGGTACTAATGAAAGTCAGGGTGTTTAAATATCTTTTGCACTTACTGGAAAACCTTGGAAAACCACTGCCTTCAAAGTAGGGTCAATATGTTTTAAATATGGGAAAAATAAGGTTGCATTCTTGTTTTAGAAATAAGCCTTGAAGAGGAAAATGTGGAATTCCCATCTCACAGGGACAGAAAAATGAGCTTGGGCTGCAGTTTCCCAGTGGGTTGGGTGCTAGGATGCAGCAGCTCTCTGCAGAAAGGGTTCTTCCTGTGGCACTCCCAGCCGTGCATCCTGCCTGGCCCTGGGGTCACTCCCAGAGCTAAATGGCTTGCTCTGATTTGTGATATTTTTGTGATCCTGTATATCCTAAAGCCATGTAATGCTTAGATCTGTTCCCCAGTGGAGGCAGGAAGATGTGATGAGTCCTGGAAGGAAAGATCTGCTCTGCAAGCCCAGTTTATTCTTACTTCTCATTCTGTTCGTTTCGGACTGAGATCTGTGTTTGCAGGGAGAAGGTTTTGCTTTTCACGAACCAGTAAGGCCTTCCACTAAAAAAATTTCAGTCTCTAATTAAATGCAACGGCAGTAACATACTTACATTACTATCCTGCAGAGTTTTTAATATGAGTTCACTTAGTGTGCATTTGAGTGCCTGTGATTTTGCATTACCAGCTGACTGTTTCTGTGGATGATTAACTGCCATTAGTCAGACTTCCTTTCACCCATCCACAATTTATCAATAATCTTAACATTCCCATCCAAAGGCACTTGGGGTGTATTTCTGTGCCAGCAGGAGGGAGTGAGGTGTCTGGGTCAAAAGTTCCTATGCAATGATACACATGAGTAAATGTTTTTATTTTTAATGAGGTGAAGCGTTTAATAACCTCAGAAAGGGGAGAACCTGCACCAAAGCATTTGCTCTGAGGAATCCTGAAGATGAGGAGTACAAAGCCTTCTCAGCTTGCACTGATTGCCACTGGACTTTCAGATATCCCAGATATACCCTGCCAATCAAAGCTAATGAAAACTTAGATTTTCCAGCTACAAAAGTAAACTTTCTAACAAGTCTTTTCTCCATCCTTCATAGCACAGTCCCCAGAAAACCACAGGTCTGCAGGAAATCTCTGTCATACACATTGTCCCCAAAAATTCAAGTCTCTTGGGAAGTTTCCTTTTTTGTCATTTTTCCCTTTCAGACAGAATAGGCTTCCACAGGTATCTTCTCCCTATTTTTGTGCAACACTTTCCCATTTGTCTAAATTCCACCGTGTCCTCTATAAGTGGTACATTAGAGTACAGGTGATTCCTAGAGTTATTCCTGCTAGAAACAGAATTCAGTATCAGAAGCATCTTTATAAGCCAAAAGCAATGAAAAGTTACATTTACAGGAAACAAAACATGCTCAGAATTTCAGTTCAACCTTTTGTGTGTTGCTCATCAATGTGGGCAGCTGGAAATGCTTCTGGCAAGAACAAGTTTTTCCGAAGGAAGGGGAGAAAAAAGAGGGTTTCTCTGTTGTTGTCTCATATGGTCTGAGTGTTTTCAAATTATACCCCATTAGTATGAAAACAGGAGTTCTGAAACGGTGTTTATTTACAAGAAAATATAATATTCATTCATTTTCTACAGCTTTGCTGTCTTTTCCGAGGTCCTTTCTGCATGCCTTACTAGCTTTTGTGCATGTTAACCAGTTTAAATTAGAAGTTTGGAAATGTAGAATAGGAAATAAATAAGTAATATATATTAATAATATAATTAAAAGTTTGTTATGACAACTCTGACACACTGAAAACTTGAAGAATTAAGGTGTTTAAAGTCATAACACTTGGAGCTATTTAGCAAAAGTTTCAAGATCAACAACTCTGCTTTCCAGAAACTTAAGTGTTTATTAACTTAAGTAGATTACATAGAATTTCTTTGATCACATTTTTTTACAATAAAGCTTTTGCAAAGCATGCATCCTAATTGTTTATTTACACAATATTAATATTCAGGCAGAAGGATCATGGAAGCACAGTTAATTAAATATAAATTAATGTGGTGGAATATTTAATTATCTATTCTACACCTCACAACTAATGATTATGTAAATGCCTTGCATTTAATCTTGTTCCCAGGAAATTAACTTAATGGCCTTCAACAAATGAACATTTTGTATGCATTGCAGGACACTTTATCTAAATTTTAACAGCATGGTATTAGTTTCAGATAATAACATGATTACATAATTTAAAATGTAAATGTATACTATACTTTTGTTTTCTTATTTTACTTCAGGATTCAGAGTGAAATATAGGACTATTTATACATTGTAGTTTTGGGGTCTTTGGGCTGGGGTTTGGCCAATATCTGTTTTTCTCAGGTTGCTCAACTCATCTTCAGGGCTCTCTTTGACCCCAACACGAAGCCTGTTCCTGCGGAGGAGAACTGGAATTCTGGCTCTCTCAGCTGCACAACATGAACCAGAGGGATACCAAAATACAGGAAAATGTCTTGTGCTAACACAGAGCTCGTGCTAAATTGCCCCAACCCAGGTAGAGGAATGAATATTGGAACTTATCGATAGCAGAGACTTTGCTCTGTTGATTGCAGAAAGAGTCTGGACCTTTCTGTAGATAAGAAAAATTTATATGTATGTTTCTGGTGGATGGTTAAGGCAATATTTACACAGCAAACCTCTCTTTAAAGAAACCACCTCAGCAGTTAAACATAGAAGATGAACAGTGCAAGGCAGGTTCCTCCCCCAGTTTTTTACTTTTAGAGTTATTAGGAACTCCTATGTGCTTTAACCTGGGAACCCAGAACACTTTGGAGTGATTCCAAAAGGAGGTTATGCAATTACAACAAGTATCCTTAACTTTTGCTAAAGTACATGCCAGATATAGTGCCTGGAAGAAAGGCTGCTTGCTGCTAACCAGTATAATTAATATACTCTGCAATCCAGGATTAATCTAAAGAGCTCTGCTGCTCAGACAAAGAAGAGAGAGGGGGATTTGGGTCCCCTAAAAAGGGACTGATGGTTATTATTTATTTGTCTGTAGGCCCAGGCATCAAACACTGCCTATTCCTGTCACTTTTGATTTTGTACAATAACCAGAAAAAGCTGAAATCTTACTCAGAGTCAGTGGAAGCCAATGGGAAATGATCAGAAATCAAACCAAAGGAATAAAAGTGAGGCCTCACAGTACATTTTACAGCTTCAGAGCATTTTACATATTTTACAAAGGCAACACAACACTGAGTTATACAGCCAGGGACATTTTACCAAGTGGTGGCAAAGGGCGTTTAGAGAAAAATGAGAAACTATTCAAAGAATAGTTTCAGCCAAAAGGACAAAATGAAAGTTTTCAAAATTAATTCTGTCATTTTGATATTATTTAAATTAAGTGTTTCGTTTGTGAAATAAGGAAGAGCACGAAGGCTTAAGAAGATAGAATCTCTGTTTCATTTATGAAGAATGAGAGAAAGAGAAATCCCTGGCTCTGACCAGGTATACTCATATGAATTAAACATTTGCTTATCCACAGTACTACACTTGCTAATCATCACTGTAATTGCACTCAGGAAAAAGGGAATGGGAATTTCACAGAGAACAAAAAATCTTTGAGTAATTTACCCATCCTGAATTCAAGGAGAATAGATATTAGTTTTAAGAGATTCAGCTTTAAAAAACTCAGCATCAGGAATTTCTGTTTGAAAGAAGAAAAAGACCTAAAAGTGTGTTTTTCTTTGTATTTCCAATGTGGAAAAGGAAAGAATTGCACTTACCAAATAGAAAAGCTTATAGAATCTATGTGCAATGAGATAACTCAGCACAAAGCAAGTTCTTTTGAACTCTAGGACACTCTGTACCCAAATTCTTAGGTGCTTGAGGTATCCTCCCCACAGCTAAAGCACACTGCATGTCAGAATGCTTTGTGCTTTGGATTCAGAAGAGGTGAACATTAATTGTCATTCACTCATCATCTGTCAGCCTGAAATCAGTTGAATAATCACAGCAGAGAGCACCCATAAATGTGAGTTGATCAAATTAAAATTAATTAGCTGATATCATGTTCTTTGTTTAGTGTGATCTTTTACAGTTGTCTTCTGCAGGGTTATATTTGTGTTTTCAAATAGTTTTTTTGCCTCTGTAAAGGAAATGAGGGATGTTATCCTTGGCATGCAAAATTCAGAATATGACAGGGGGTTTATTTTAATCTCCCAGTTTTCTTGCTGTTTGCTGCCAATACATTCAGCTTTTGTTGGGTGAAAATCCTTCTGCTTATGTTTCCTTTCCTATTGCTTATTGTTCTATTTGTCCATTATTAACATTTAGCCTACTCTTTTTCAGAGTGAGAAATAGGTAAAGCAGGGGTGGAAACCTGCAAGGAGATAGAAATTCTTGGAGGAATGTCAATAATGACATAGAACACTCAATTCCATCCGGGATCAGTGGTCAGGTGGGAAGGAAAGTGGGTGACAGTGGAAATAGCTATTTTTGCATAATATTTCAAAAGGCCTAATTCAACTCTCTCTTAAGTCAATGGGAGGTTTTCTACTGAGTCTAATGGAAAACTCTTAACAGTTTATACCCTTAAGGATTATGTATATAAACATACAATCAGGGAAACCTACCAAAATCAGCCAAAGGAGGACCACCCTGTAGTAAAGTCATCTTTCAGCACCCATTTCCATCAGGGAGCATCAACAGCAGACCATACTGAGGTCAGAGTAAGAAACAGATGAGGTGATCTAAAATTGGAAGAGTAAACTGGAAGTTTCTATGTAAAATGAGAAGTTTTCCCATTACTATTTGATAGCAGAAGCCTTTCCCATGTGTAGAAATCAAAAATACAATGAATTTTTACTTCCAAACTCTATAAAATACTCATTAAACTGTGGCTGGATCACCATTTCGTGTTTTAAACAGGATTTAGAAACTTTCCATGCCTCTATCAGACTAATGTGTTCTCCAGAACACCACCCATTTATGCTGAACATTCCCCTCCTCTTTCCTTCTGCCTTCATCTCTGCTGTCTTCCCCTTAAAACACCTTTTCATCTCCTTTCCCAGGCCTTCACTTCTCGATCTCCTTTCCCAGACCTTCCCCATGCCCTTCTTTTTCATAGTTATCCAGTGGGAAAAAAACCGAGCAGGGGTGGTGGGAAAAGAGAATTAAGAAGGTAGCAGTGGCTATAAAGTTTTTAGGGAAGGCGTGTGGAGAAGGAGCTCTCGGGGCAGAGTGCTGGGGATGGATGCAGGCTCCCTTTCCTGCTTCCAGGCTCCCTGCATTTCCACATGCAGGGGAAATGGATTTCCTCTAACGAGGAGGGCACGGCAGAGCAGGGCAGCCCCCATCGTTTGTGGTTATCTCTGGCACCTCAGACTGAAAAATCTGGCTGCTCTCAGCTCAGGGGGGCTCGGCCATCGGAGCAGAGCTCTGCCCTCGCTGCGCACCTGTCTTTGGCTGCCCAGCAGCGGGCTGGGCTCGGCTCCCTCCTCACCATCCCGACAGCCTGGGCTCTCTTCTCCTGGAACCAGATTAAATAGGATTTAGCCCAGAATCACCAACATCACTTCTTCAAATAGCTGGGCTTCACAGTCATAAAATAGCAACTCCTCCTTGGATTATGGCAGCACATCCCTGAGCCCATGTAATCTTCAAACATACATTGCAGGGCTCTAATTTCCAGTGACTGTCAGGCACCTGTTTATATTTATGTGCTGTGTTGACATTTCAGATGTCCTGCAAAGGCTTTCACATTGATTTGGACAGGACAGCTCACAATTTAAAAAAACTAAGGATGCGAAACATCATCACAACATGTCCCCACTGCAGTTTGCAGAAGGGAGGCAAACTTAACTCTCTGTTACACTAGATTTTTACATTTTTGTGAATAAAATGAAACCCGGACCATTCAAAAAGCGTTCGGCTTTTGTGTCAATCTGGTCCTGTTGGAAACATTGATAAATACCAAGAGTTTTTAAAAGCAGCACAATTAGTTCAGTGCTGAGCACCTTCACAGAACTCTGTTTAAATCAGCAGCTCAGCCCCTGTCTTGTCAAGGAACCGGGGCTTCAGATTTCAAAGCTGATGCCCTTTCTATCCTTTGTGGTTTTTTTTTTCCTGTGTAGGAAAGAGTTACAAAAAGAAATTACTGCTCAAGAGGAAAAGAAATAATTTTAATATTTGTATACTTTACTAGGTTTTCCCTTTTCATTTCTTTATTAGTTGAGAAACAATTGTAATACTTGAGCAGCCAGTGAGTTCACTTTATTAACAGTTCAAACATAACGTGAAGCCAATATATTTAATATTAGTTATTAACCTTCTGCAAATTTAAGCTGTATTTTGCTCACTTAATTAGGTAAACTACATTGTTTTTCTCTTACTGGTTCCTCACTTTAATATGAGAACATTAAAAGCACCATAGCGTGCACTGTATTTTAGTCTAGTATATAATTTTCTATGAATTGTAAATTGTTTAGAAGTTTTTTCACTTTCACTATTCTTGTGATACACAATAAAATATGTGATCCCTAATGCAACCTTTTTAAAAAGTGACTGCACCCAGCCTGTAACTAATTAATTACGAACATAATCTGTTCTAGTGACAGTTATTTTTTAACAAAGCTTTATAATGCAAATCGTGGCATTTACATTTCTACTCAAAGGATGTCTACATTTAAAGTCTCACACAGGATATTGCCTTAGAATCAATTCACTACTTTCTCTTTTTCTTTTTCACCTTCTACTCTCTCTTTTGCAGCTCTCATTTGCTTTTGAAATGGAACACAACATCACTAATTTGGCTGGGGCCATTCTCCTCCTCGTGGCATTTTCCTCCTTTAGTCTCTCTGCAGAGTGAGCAGATCGAGCTATTGAATGTAAAGGCAGAGAGCATTTCACTATACGTGAAATGAAGGAAGATCATGCTGGGACAGTCACCTTCAACATGGTGCATTCAGTCTGAATTTACAGTAATAGACTCGTACTCAGAGGACACTTGCTGTGTTTGTTTGCAAACTAGTATGCAGTACTTACAAGTCTGTGGTTTTATTGACATATTCCTTTCCTTTCCTGTGGTTTTTAATTGAAACCCCCACTGCTCAGCTGAGCTCTTGGAAGCCAGAGAACAGAAGTTTTGCATTTAGTTTAACATTTAGACAAGATGCACACGTACAGGAGAGTTCTGCTGGTCGATTAGGAAATGCAGAGTTCAGGGCTATCGGAGCTTTTGTTTTGATTAAGTGAGACTTATGGTATGTGCATGGAATTAGCACTATGAAATCAAATGTACATGAAGAAAATTGCTTATTGTATAGATCAACGTGCAAATGAAACAGCCATTTTAATAGCACTGGGTTTGGAAAAATTAAAATAGAAAAAATGAAACATCAGAAAAATATTAGAATAAAACTATTAGAATTAGAAAAATATTTGCTAGGGGGTGTTTGCTGGCTGCTGCTCCTGCACACTGCTGGCTGTGTCCCACCTGAGTGCTCGGGACACAGCCCCTGTGTCCATTCTGGTCACTCTCTGCATGAGCTGAGAGCGAGCCAAGAGTGCCCTGTGTATCATGGGGCAGGTAGCATTCCTTAAAAAATTACAGTGTTCTTCACCAATGCTGAAATAAAACAAGTTTAATACCAACAGATTACAAAGAGCAGATGCAAAACTGATGTGGACTGATAACCAAAAGTCAGGTAAATCTGGAATCTCATTGACAGGCCCAGGAGTACCCCCTGAGAATTCTGATAACTTACGCTTTTGCCTTGTGGCAGGAGTTAAAATCCATTGGAACCATTTAGGACCCCAGGGAATGGCATGAAGTGGTGTCAGGGAATATTTAGGTTATATTTTAGACAAAGGTTCTTCCCCCAG
>WEKY01010883.1:4971-48466 GCA_013390045.1 Picathartes gymnocephalus | reverse complement strand
AAAAAAAAAAAAAAAAATAGTTTAAGATCCAACTGCTGGAAATAGAAACCTGAAATATGCAGATTGGAAATAAAATGCTGCTTCCTAACAATGAGAGCAATATGCCACTGTAAATTTCTTAGAATAACTGATCAGAGAAAATGAGAAATTTGTTTTTACTCGCAATCAGTAGTAGAATCACAGAATGGGTGAGGTTGGAAGTGACTTCATGGAGGTCACCTCCTCCAAAACCCCTGCTCAGGCAAGGCTGTCTGGAACCACTCGCCCAGGACTCTGTCCAGACTCCACCACCTGAAGTCCTTCAGGTCCTGTCCTGCCCAGCTGCTTTCTGGACAGGTGTGCCCCAGCACTGGTGTGTGGGGTTGTTCCTCTGCACGTCTTGTTGAATTAGCCACCTGCAGAAGCTGGAAAGTTTTTTAATTTCTTTAAGTACAAGATTGTATTTAATTCCATAATTTGAAAGAATAATTTTTTTTTTTCTGTAAATTAAATTATTTGCTGAGGGTGCAGTGTGTAGGTTTGCCAATACAATGAGATTCATTTTTCTGGCCTAACAAATGCCAAAAATGTGAGATGCCCCACATGAATCAGCAGGAGTGGTTTGAGTTTTAGAAATATAACTGCATTTTAGTACTATTCTGATTTATTTTTCATTCATGTTCAAAAAATAGATCAAGTAGATATTACCAGTTAACCAAATCTGTAGATTAGTTTACCATTTCATGTCATGAAGTTCAAAGCAGAACAATAATTATGAGATGGTTAGGTATTGCAATGTTTTAAATGGTTGTTAAGCATTAATTGGCTTATCACTATAAACAAATTGTTTATAGAAAAATGTATATTAAACAAAAATAAAGTAGGTTCCAATTTTTTATTATGTTAATTATATCTTACAAAATAAGTAAAATACTCTTACTACGGTTGATTCATGTTTTTATTTTTTTAATTTCAACTTTAATTAAAATTTATCCATCAGATGGAAATTAAAGATATGTTATCCTGTCTTTTTCCTTCCAGGAGACTGGAAGGGTTGAAGGCAATACATAGCAGCTCTCACTCTAAAAGCAGAAATGTATTATTTACACATAGTTTAGAAGCAGTGTGAGTCTTAGTCTCCTGGTTTTAGGTATGTAAGAACATGTAATCCACCCTGAAACAGAAGGACGTCAGGTTTAGCTATTTTAATAAAAACAGAAATGATCAGAAGTGCTCTAGATCTTAATTACTGATGACCCCATTACTGACCTGGACAGTAATTGCAAGAAAAATACTGTTCTGCTTTCTAATCCAAACACTATTGAAATGCAACAGAGTGCCTGGCAGAGGAAACTGGCAAATTTTTGAGTGAGAAACTGGATTTCAACAACTGTGGCTTTTCCAGGTCAGCGAAAGATGTCTACTAGACGTGTGTAAAGATAATCTTGTCACCAGGAAAGTGAAAAATAAATATAAACTGAATGGCCAACAGAACAGTTTGAAACTGAATGCATGTAAGAGCAGTGAAAGCAATCAGAGGATAAGTAAGTGATGAAGAAAAAAAGACAAACTTATAAAGTTCAGTTATTCTACTTGAGAGCGAAAGCAACTTACAAGTGTGGTAAGGGCATTATCTGAGATAACTGCATGTCAAACAGTTCTCCCAGTCCTTGTGATACAACAGTACATCTTTTCTTGACTTTCCATTGGCATGTAACCCGGCCTTGGACCAAAGAAGGTGAGTTAAATGGATGCCCTGGGAGATGATGATGAAATAAGCAATCCTGCAATGGGTGTAGTGATCAAACTGTGTGTGCAATGTAACCTTTGATGACGAAGTGAGATGCAGAAACAGATTAAATTGTAAAAGAGCAGTACTTAGATAAGAGTAAGTTTCTTTTGTTGCAAGGAAATAAAATTTCTTGATGTAGTTGTCTTCTGTATCTGTGCTTATGTGTATAAAAATCCCAAACCAGAAGAATATGTGCTCCCAAGTACCCCAGTTGCACACTAATAGGAGCAAGGATAGTGTGGTGCAGGATAGCAAAGAGATTATTGAGTTTGTAAAAAAAGCAGTTCTATCATGCCTTAAGTGCCTTAGAACACCTGATTTCTACAATACATCAGAAGAAAAATTAGTATTGACTTAATCCTAATAAAAATGCAGGCCTTGAAAAATAATTGAGTGTGAGGAGTAGTATCCATAAAATAATTAACTTCTCTTTATGATGAATCACAAGTTAAAACTTCCTATCTGTCACCTCGTTTTTAAAAATAGGGATGTCAAGGAAATGGGGGAAGAGTTAAAAATTATACTAGAAATGAGAACTCAACTTAGTGTTTAGTTAATCATAGTCATAGAAATGTCGCAAGTGAGCAAACTTTTAAATGGTCACAACGGCAAGAACAGGACATATCCATGTGGAAATGATGACATTGTTTTGAGTGGGGACATTATTTGCTTTCTCCTAAGAGAACTTAATTAACTCTAAATAAACTCATCTACACTGAGTCATTTCTCATTTTCAGTTGCTTCCTTAGGAAAATGAGCAAAATGTTTGACAGTTGTGAGACGTTAAAATGTCTTCTTGTCTGACATCATTTTTTGTTCTTGCATTTCTGCAAAGTTATAGCCTACTTGAACAAAAATGCATGCTGAAGTCTTTTGTTTATAATTTCTCATATTTCCAGTAGTGGGGCATGGCATTTAATAATATTTTTAAGGCTCCCTGGTCCTTTTTGTCCTTCTCAACTCGCAAGTATTACGAAGATGTATATTAATTAGTAAAGTGACTCTTCCCCTTCATCAAAAGCCGCATGAAACTTCATTTAAGGGACATGGAGTCACAGAAGCAGTGATGTTATCAGGGGGGATGATAATCAGGAGCAGTGGATATGGACATTCCATGGTCTTCTGGGTAGGGATCCCTTCCAAAAACACCCAGACCCACTCTTTGATCTGCTGACAGTGGTACCTTGAATGGAGACTGCAGTATCTGTGCCCTTTCTAGATGTACTCATGCAATTTTAGATGCTTTTTTCCTCACAGAAACACACAGTTCCCCTCAGAGAACACTTTGCCTTTTTTCTTTTCTTGTGTGCCTATGACATTTCTAGAGAGCTTTTCACAGCTTGAATTCTGCTTTCAGCTATCTCTGAGAAAGCCCTATTCAAAGGGGCAATTACATATGTGGCAACTGCCTTCTCTCAGTAATTCCTAAATAGCCCAACAACAAATCCTAAAAGTAATGCATGGAAACAGCATTTTTCCCAACATTATTTGTATTAAAATTGTGTTTAAATCTACTGTTTTCTAGAAATGTCTGGAGTACAGAATTGTAGAATGTAATGCTTTTTATATTTGCCAATTTTAAAGGTCTCTTAAGGTAAAGTGTTTCAATTGTGAAAGTGTTCCCTTGATTACCCTGGTCAGACTTTGTTAGAGAAATGTGAGATAAAGGGTACCTCAACAGTTAAAGGGAATAGCAGTGCCTTCTAGACGAAATATCACGGAATACTAATGCCACCAGACAATTTGCAGGTCTCTTGCTTTTTGTACCCAAATAGTAAAATAAGTTATGCAAGCTGGTGCCTACCATCCTCATGATAAGACCAAGTACTATTGTAATCACTGTGCATAAAGTAATGCAGAAAGAAACAAGCAGTAAAGAGAATCATAAAACTTAGGAGCAGTAGGAAAAAAACCAGGTTTGTACTTTAATTAAAGCCAATGGAATAACTACTGAATTTTTTGGAAAGAAAAATTAATGAAAAATCTTAATTTCTAAGATAAAGCCATCAATAATGTCTCTTTTATTTGGTTTTAAACTGAACATGTTTTAATAGGCTCCACTAGAAGATTAAATGAAATATTTGATTAAAAATGTTCTTTTAATAAACGTTTATTTTGGGGTTAGATTGCAATCTGTTAAAAAGAGCAACTCTTCCAAAACTGTCAGAGCAGATCATGCAGGAATTTTAAAGATGCAGAATATTTACTTAAGAGGAAATGGCCTAAGGAATTATTGCTAATTTTAATTAAGTTTTTTGCATACCCAATTGGTCTGCTATATCTGGACGTCCTCGGAACTACTCGTTTCCTGCAGAACACATTGCTTTATGGCTGCAGCGGTACCTTCTGGTAATGCATTCACAAAGATTGCTTGTCATTTGATCTTTATTAATGCAAAAGTAGAAGGAACAATTTATTTATAGTATGGTTAAGAAAAAGTATTTTGTGAAAAACTAATTATGGTGATACTATGTCTTCAGTGAACTTATTGCAGTCATAATTTTTTGCTCTTTGCTGCTTGTGTATCAAATGAAATATCCTGACAATTTCTTAGTGATGTCTACATGTTTTTTTTTCGTGTAGAAAGTAGGTGGCCATTTGAGAGGCCAGCTGAGAATACTGAAGCACAGAAATTTTTCTTCAAAGTGACCTGTGTAACCCAAGATGCACTCAAAGACAGTTTTCTAACTGACCCATGACGTTTATGAAGGACATGAACTTGCTTAACATGCCCTATAATAACCAGTAATGGTCCATTCAGGGTAGCTAAGGCATTCTCCTCTTGTCCATCTCTTCTCTTGCATCACTGACCCTTTTTAGAAAATTGCTAAGACCTAAAGATCAGTTTAGTATTCCTGTAAAAAAAGAAGTGACAAAAGGCCCAATTCTTACCAAAAATCCCCCAGAAGCCAAGACAAAAAACCCCAACAACCTGCCTCCCCCAAAAAAACCCTACCAAAACAACCCAAAACTTCTCTACGCCTTTGCTGAAGCTCTATTTCAGTCAGGGTAGTGATACAAAAGAACAACAGTCCAAGCCGGGTTGTTCTGTTGTGGTTTTTTCTGTACATGTGCATAATCTGTGCAGCAAAAATCCCTAATCCAAAGAGCTATAAAACCACAGGTGCAGGGATATTATGAGAAGTCTCTGGGTAGTTACCCAAAGCATTGGTTTTGGGTTTTCCTGTTGTCTTCATTCAGTGGCTATAATTAGACTGCTTACTTTACGAAAAGCTTTTTAATGAGCTTCCCATTCCAGTTTACCTGGCAGGTGCCCAGTTTATCCTAATAGATTTCTAATTACTTCCACTGAGTTGAAGGGAAGTGACTTGCTGAAACTACCCCCATTCTCTGACCAGGGAACCATTCTAACTCAATGAATATAAGTTACTTAGAAATCAAAGTTCTTAAAGGAGCTTAAAATTCAGCAACTACAAATGATTCCTCCTGCTGGTGAGGAACCATTTTTGGAAGCCAGGAAATTGCTAGACACCTTGTAGTTCCTTATAGTTTGATTGTAAGGAGTTTATTGCCATGGCAATCACCTTTTTTTTCCCAAGTGAGATGCTGTTTTGTTATAGTCTGGTACCAGCAGCCAGTGAAGGTCACTTCAGAGAACCAAGTGGGGAATAAAGTGCACAGTTCTTTGGATATAATGCCTTTGATATAATGTCTTTATTTCTTTAGATCTTTTCACTCTTTCTCACCAGCCTAGGTGGGAGAATCTTGCTTCTTTCAAACAAATGGTTTTAACTTAGCATTCAGAATTTGAACTGGATTATTTCTGTTTGGAAAGAATGTCTGATTGATAAGAGATCGAGTGTGCAATGAGAGGCCTTTAGATCAAAAGAAGGCCAATCAACACAAGATTTTTTTGGGATCAAAAGTGTTGCTCCCATGGTTACGTTTGTTGTACAATAAGTTCTCTGTGTCCGTGACAGTGCAGCTTTTTGGTTTTCTGTGTTTATAGGGATCTGCCTGAAAGATTTTGAAAAAATCAACATCCACTTGACTGAATAACTGGACCTGCAAATTCCAGTCTTCCACAGGAGGTTTTTCTTTGGGCAAAACAGCTACAGATTTTGGCAAACTCAGGCACGAGTCTACTCTAAATGAATCAATATAACCAGAGACATCAGCTTCATTGAAGCCAATACACCAGCATTTCACCTCAGAAAAATTAAAATCCTGTAATTATTACAAGTCATTAAAAATGCCCTTCTGCAGAAGGATTTTGGTCACAGCTGTCCTGAACCCTGCAGCACAGTTGTCATGGGCACTTATTTGTGATCAAACAACTCAGCACCATGAGCAAGAGTTTGGCTGTTGATGATCAGAAAGCGCCTTTGTGGATAGAGCAGCATTTTCATCAGCCTCTGTGTTCTCAAGAAAACTAGACACAGCAGGGTATCTCTACAGGGGAGAGTATTTTCATTTGAAGAAACAGCAGTTTCCGTAATGAACATGTTTTATTCTGATGCAAAGCTAAGTGACATTGATTGTGACCTGATAACATTGAAATATAACTTCCTCTTTAAATCACAAGTAAATTTAGAACCAATACAAAGAGGAGGTGGGTCTTATTGTTAGGAATTTTTTTTTTTTTAATCTGTCCCATTGATAGCATGTTGCTTAAAAATATGCTAATATGTATAGTGCTTGCACAGTGCAGTGAAGGGTGTGTGTCTTTAATGACTTCTTAACTTTAGATATACTTTAAAGTTTCAGAGAGTGGAAGTGTCTGGAAGCAAATAGTTTAAAAGAAACAACTCTCTCCCCACTTCCTCTCATCCAGTTCTTTCCCCACTGCTATCCTATCTAACACATGCTGTGCATCCCAGCATAATTTCAGTTGACGTGATACATAAAACTCATTAAAAATGAATAGGGCAGTGTCCACAGATCTTCTTTTTACTTAAAGTACTTGTTAGATATTTTCCCTAAGGATGTAACTTGATCCATCTTAAGGTAAAGTGTTTCAGCCCTGAGAGTGCTCCCTTGGTAATAAGGAATGGTAATAAGAAATCATGAAACTAGTTAGGACATTAATACAAACAACGTGTGTTAAAGCTGGGGTCTAACTCTTCATGCCACCAAAGTGAATGTCTATGAGAAGAGCACTTTGGGTAATACCTTTTGTCCTCTCTTCCTGGCTGCACACAAACACAGAGATACACTCACACTCATTCCAGCATCCTGACCAGCACTACTAGGAAGGTAAAGAATATTCCCTTTAGAAAATAAAAATAAGATTATGGCTGTCACTCAGATTTTGTCTGGACCAGTGGACCAGCATTGATTTTGGAATTCTTAAATGCAGGTGGGAACTTAATCTTGTCAAAATACCACACTAGGGCAAGGCCTAGACAGGCAGATATTCCTCCCCTTATTTTTGGTGTGAAGGATGTCCAAGAGCATAACCTAGAAGGGAATTGTTGATCTCTGGCTGGGATGGACAAGACACCAGGGCTGACCATGGTGTGTATCTATATTTCAGCCTGTGTGTAGGCAGTCTGTGCTACCAGGCTGTCCTTTCCTCCATGGGATGTGTTGGATGGCAAGTCTGCCTCCGGTGTACCCTTGCTTCTGTGAGGGCTTCTTTCATCTTTTTGTTCTAAGTAATGAGGGATTAAAAGTCTTTGAGACAAAAATAAGGTCAGCTGAAAGAGCATTTTTATGACTGTACTTCTCAGTTGTACGAAACCTTAAATAAAGCATCTGACTTGGCATAAGAGCTCAGTGCCACGAAAGTTAATATCTGAGAAAGGTATTAATGTTTCCTTAGAAGTTAAGGGTGCAGTTGTAATTTCTTTCCTTTTAGATCTAGGTCAAAAATGTCAGTACCTATCAATGAGGTGAAGCCTGTAAAAGAAAAAAAATGTTGAAAGAAAAAATCACTACAGAGTGTGTGAATACTTTCAGGTACAGCATCACTGCCAGTCTTAAACAGGAGAGAGGTTCTGCCATACACCACAAAGGGTATGAGCATATATTATGGAAAAGTGTTTTTTTAAATGAAAATCTGTAGAGGGAAAATGCAGAGGTAAATTTCACTATCCAACCAGAGTTTGAATATAATTTAATATTTCATTCTTTTTTATTTCCTGAGAGGAAACAGTTCAAGTTTTTCATTCCAGACAATGGAATAAAAACAGCTTTTAGCCTAAGGTAATTACTCATTATCATAATCTTCACAAGAACTTCCTTAGACGGACATGAGTGTACCTGGGGATCTTTAATCAAATTGAATGGATATTTTCCTTTTACTAATTAGAGCTAGGAAGCTTGGTGTGAAATAAATTAGCAAAATCTGATTGTTCTATGAAATGTTAATACAGTACTAGCACATCTTAGTCTAATTGTGTCATGGTTTGAAAAAGGAGTTACCAGTTCCTGCAGACATAGCTTCCTTTTAGCTTTTACCTGTAAGGGCTTTTGCAGCTTCCTGCAAAAAGCAGCTTCCTGCATGTCTGAAGAGCCAATTAGTGGCTGGTTCTGAAATAGACATGCTGTCTAGCCACTGAGGGAAAGAGAAACGCCTCTGTGTCTCACATCTTGAGAGAAGAAATGTAAGTTTAGTCCTCTTTGTTTCTGGCTGCTGAGAAGGCAACAAGGGGCTCCCTTGTGGCCCACGGGGCCGGGCAGGAGGAGGAGAAGCTGCGCCAGAGATCCTCCTTCCCCCTCTCTTGGGGCAGCGCTGCTGCGGCTCCTGGCTGCTCCCACTCCCCCTCCCTCCCTGGTAGGGGGGAGTGCAGCTCCACGGGGCCAGCCTGATTCTCTCGGGCCGGGCCAAGCCCTCATGAGTGGGGCCCTGCCCACCCCACACAGGGCCGGGCTGAACTGGGCCGAGGAGGGCCCGCTCCAGGAGGGGGAACGAGTGTGACTGAGAATCCAGCTGAGCTGCTCCTGGATGCTGCAGCTCCTGGCTGCAGAGTTCCCCTGTGCTACCACCCCCACCACGGGAATGGAATGCATGGAATGCAACCGCTTTCCAACTGCTGTCCAACTGAACTTGGAAGGGAGATTAACCCTTTTTTGTGCACACATGGACTCAGAATAACTCTTCAGGAGTGCACAAATGACTCAGATACAACTCTTCAAAGTACCCAAAGGGACTCAGATTGTACAAATGGACTCAGAAAGAGTCAGGACACCGAACAAACCACCACCGAGGCACCGAGGTCGGTGAAAAGGGACTGAGAGTCCAGAGGGAAGGAAGAGGAGATGCTTTAAGCTGAAATTCTTTTGTAAAGCCATGGTTATGGATTAAGATCGTAAACTATTCCCTCTAACTCATGTACAATTGGGGAGATAATACGTGTTCTAACTATAACTGGAGCAAAGGCACCCATGTGAACTAAACAGAGGTTCAAGTAACTGTGGTAATGAGAAATCATTCCACCAAGAAGGGACAAGATAAAACCCTTAGTTCAGGCAAGATAATAGAGGGTAAATATCTACTCCCAGAAATAGAAGAGAATCCTCACTGCTGGGAATCTCCAGAGAGAAAGAGACCCTTTGCTTTTCTACTAGAACAACCCATCCTTAAAATGCTACCCCAATAAATACAGATGAGTCCTTGAGAAGCAGTTGTGGAAAGAACTGCATGTTGAGGGAACGGACTATCATACAGCGAACAGATTTCCTTTTCCGGGTGGGAGTTCAGTGTGATATTGAAACCACAAAAGAACTGTGTTCTTGTGGAAAAGTCTCCATGGTGTAACAGAAGAGACTATTCTTCCAACTGAACTGATGAAAGCCTATTTTAAAGGTGGTAAACTGACTACAGGTCTCAGGTTTTGTCTCTTTATGTTGTTGGTCGGAAAGAACTTGATGGAATGGGGGAAGGAGATATATCTGAAGTGTTTTTATAGTTATTATTTTCTTTTTGGTTCTGTTAATAAACTATCTTTTTATCTTTGAAGTTTTAGGCCTGCTTTGCATTTCTCCTAATCCTTATCTCACCACAGAAATGAGTGAGTAAAAGTAAGTGCACTGGTCTTCAGCCAGAGTACTTGGACCACTACACTAAATTAACGCCTGGTGTTAGGAGGCAACGTGAAACCACTACGAATTGAAACCCAGTATATCATATATCATAATGATTCTCTAGAAATGCACATGGAAAAAGAATATCTTTTTGAGGACTATAAAGTATTATATTTCATTTAGGAGGTGAAAACTCATGCTGATACTGCAGAAGGCTGTATATCACCACCTGTTCTGAATAAATGTCAAAAATATTAATGTTTCATAAAACACTACAAAAAAGTCCATGAAATTATATTTACTCATTGTAGTTCTATACAACATAGTTTTCCCAGTAGAGAGAGAGATTTCAGTGCAGTTGTAGCTCCTTCTCCCACAACCACTGGCCTCAAAGACAATGCATGTACTGGAGGCCAAATGTTTTAGGACTGTCTCCACTGCACATCAGCAGCAAATTCAGTGAAGGTAGGTGTCTGGTTCAGCCATTCAATTTCATATTTTTTTCAAATTTTCTACTATTAAATGTTTAGACTAACATATCTGAATCCATATATATGGAAACACAGCTTAGATGTGCTTCTGTTTTTTATCTGGTGCTTTTTTTTTGCCATTTATCACATACAGCAAACTTAGCTTTAGACAACAGTTTCATTTCAGAGACCTAAGCATCAAGATTAATTAGGCATAAGGCATTTTCATTTAAATGTTAAATGATTGCCTCCACAGAGGACTGTGAGAATTTAAATCCACCTGAAAGGATAAACATATCTAAGTAAAATCAGTTTAGCAGATAAGATTAACATTGGGTTGTTTAATTCATGCTGTACTAATGTTAAGGTGAACCAAACCCTGACAAAATACATCAGTCCTTAAAAAAAACTATTTAAGACCTTAATGTAGCAGAAGCAGTTCAACGGAGATTGAGCTTAAATCTGTGAGTTGTCCTATTGATATTAGTGAAACCATATACAAGTACGTGGAGAATGTTCTTAAATAGTTTTCACGGATAAAATCTGTAAAAAAATATATGGTCATGTGTAAGTATACAACCACCATGCTATCAAGAAGGACTGCATTTGAGATCTTATAAATGCAAATCCTACATAATATCTTCATTAATTATTTTTAAGATATGAGCTCTCACATGTGACGTAACTAATCAGGAGAGATTGACTCATTTGCAGGTGTGGGGATAGTGTGTTGTTTTGGCAGTATTTAAACATGCAGCCCAAAAGGATTTGGAAGTCTGCTGCAGCATGTTTGTTTTAAAAGCACATCCAGTCTGAGGAAAAATCTCTATTTGTGCAACTCTAGCAATCTATCCTTTCTTCATTAAGGCCACAGAAATGACACAGCCTCATTGATGCTCTGCAACTGTTCCTTTGCTGGAATTTCTGTGCAGTTCCTTTTCACCTCTGCTCCTCCACATAGATACTTGACATTCAAACTGTGTGAATGTCCTATGAAGGATTTGGGCATGGAAATACATAAAGCTCTAAAATTAGGCCACAATATTCAAACTCCCAAAGATAAGGCAATAGATTTCAACTAGTATATGAAATAGAAATTGAGCCTAGTTTCAATTTTATTATCTAATTTCAGTGCTGAATGAAAAATTAGCAGCTGAATGAGATTAGAAAGAACCTTATGACTGCCTGGTGTTTTACAGTTTTCCAATAGTTAATATTCAAAGCAGGATATTTCTTTTGTCACTGTTTAATAAGTGGATTTTTCCTGCTAGTGCGACAGTAGCTCTCATATGCCTTTGAAACCTATAAGCATGCTCATGTATTTCTGTGCTGTCAACATTCAGGTACCAGATGAAGTTCCAACAAGTTTAGTAATTCATCCACCATCATAAGGCACAATGAACTGTGATTGAGGAAGTGATGAATACTGTAAAGCTTGTGAGTATCATCTGGCTCACTCTTTGACTTCCAGTTAAACAGTTGTCACAATGTGCTCTGAAAGTGGCAAATTGCTGCTAAAGGTCAACGAGATGAGTAATAGCAGAATCTGAAACCTTAAACTGTAAAAGCAAAATACCATGGCCAAGAAATTACTCTTCATATTATTATTACTCTTCATATTATTCATCTGGACTAGGCCTAATTAAACTTGCTGATTTCTTTGAGGAAATCAGATTTTAAATCTTCCTTTACCTCAATGAATTCTTGTGCAACAACTAAAATCAACATAACTTTCTACATTATTGACTAAGCAATTATCTGTGCATAGACAACTTATATATCACTGACATTAAAGATATTCTTTCTATTTCAAATGCTGACAATTTCCTGAGGCTTTCAGATTATGGAATTTCCTTAAGCTTCTATTGTGAAGTACATGCCCTGGACAATACTTTTTGTATGATCTGTGAACAGTTACTGAACTGAAGAATACAGTCCTTCTAAGACAATTGATCAGGGAAATCTATCATTTTTTTATATATGGTTTGGTCTTCTAGTTCAATATGTCACCAAGAGACAACTTCAGTTTTTCAGCATAAGAACTTCAGGTCAATAAACAGACTGAGTAAAAGTAAATTAAAAGTTTACTTTGCAAATTCTCAAGGTAACAGCTTCAGCCACTCATCCAGTAGAGGGAACTCTACTACAGTACATGGCAGGTGACCTGGGATTGAAAGAGAGTAGGATCACAAATAGAAGGCAAAGTGTAAAATATACTTATGTTATATATCATGTGTAAAGTAAAGTACCTACCTAATTTGTACCATTAATTTTTTAATGAGCTTATTTCAGTTTGTTTATTTCCTTTCCTTCTTTTCCTTATATTCTGTGGTAACAGTCCATATATGTCTGCCAGATTTAAGGGATGAATTGCCAATGACAATGCCACAGTTCTAATAGTTCATAAATATTACAGATCATGCACCATTGACCACTTCATTGAAATTTGACCAGAATGAAAAAGAAAAAATTTTTTTTGTTAGTTTTCTAAAGTGCCACAGTGTCAAAGTGGCAGATAGTCTCTCTTAGAATGACTGGCACACATCCTTTGGAGGAGAGGGGAGCAGTTTACAATCCAAAGACACAGTAGTCACCAAAAAACCCCAATGTTTTGTTAAGCTGCCTTTCTTTAGAAAGTCCCAAAAAGGAATTAACTTTCTTTTTTCTCTTTTTTTTTTTTTTTTTACCTTTTTCAGCTGAATATGCTTTCAGCTGATGTATTACTGTTTCATTGTTTTTAAGGCTTGGTGTCTTCATTCAGTCATCATTCTGTCATTCGCTGCTTTCTTTTTGTTGTCGTTGTTCTTAGAGGCAAAATGTCACCACACTGGTTGATCACTAAATAGGCTTCTTAGGGAAAATTGTTTCTTGTTTCTTCCAAACTGCTAAAAGTCAGAAATAGTTGTAACATTTCTCTGCTGCAATTTGAACTTAAGATCCTTCCCAGGTCTGTCTTCTCCAAAGAGCCTTAGTTCTTCTCCTACACTACACTGAGACATTTTGTTATTTCTACACATTGAGGTAGTCTGTGGTCTTCTATAAAAGATTAAGAAATGTTTAAAAAATGCAAAACCTGCTGACATCACTGAACATTTTTCAAAGCTTTTTCAAAATATGTGCACCTAGGGTAGGGTATTCGATATTAAGATCTCACATGGAAAGTGATTGAATCATATGGTTTTAACAAGAATTTGTTCTTATAGAAAGGACAAATATCTCTGCACATATGATGTGTTGGCATTTCCAATGGCAGCATTTAGATCCTGTACGGAGCTGTGAAACAGAGCAAAAGTCTAACCCAGCATCTGCTGTGGACTTGACAAGGCTCTGGCTACTCAAGCACAGAGCAGTGGCCTCTGCTCTGCTTGAATGCATTTCCAGAATTAAAGTTGCAGAAGCACAGGCTTATTAGCTGGCTAATCTGCCTTTTCCATGAAGTGCCCTGCACTATTGCCATTTTCAGATGAAATTCAAATTAGCTTTCCATTATATTTAAGTAGTAGCTTTTTTTGAGAGGGAATCATTATGGGCCATCTAGAAATGATTGTTAATACAGGAAGTTTCAGGAACCTGAATTTATTTTGATTACATACTTATGGAAAGAGATTAGCTCAGTTGGTTAGACCATCATGTCAATAATGCCAAGTTTGTGGGTTCTGTCTCTGGGAGACTCAAGATTTGGACCCAATTACCTTTGTAGGTCCCTTCCAACTCACAATATTCTGTGAAAAGCCTGATCTTTAATACTGTTAAAGTCAATACAAAGCTATTGTTTAGCTTCTGCAGAACCAAGAGGCAAAAAGGTGCAGGAATTCTTACAAATTTTTACCAGTAATATTTTGTAGTTGCAGAGGAGTATAAATTTTCAAGAAAAGTGGAACCAAATGAAATATAGATATGATATGTAGTTTTTCTCATTACTGAAATCTTTTGCTGTATCCCTAGGAATATGTCTAAAATGCTAATTCTAAGTTGTAGCACAAGACCTAGGAGAAAATGAAGCCATGCATTCCAGAGATCAATTCAGAATGTCCCGAGGATGCCAGAAATAAGGAGGAATTAACTTCATGTTTACCTTTTAATTCATGGACACTCTTGAATATGTATTGATATCCAGACACAGAAAAAGATATCTCTGAAGCTCCAGGGTGTGTGCCTGCATAAATTCCCTATGTTTAGTGTTTTGTATTCACTTCCTGTAGAGTATCCTCCTATCCAATGTATCCTGAATTAAATATGCTAAATGCATCAAATCTTCCTTGAAATGTGTCTAAACACAAGGGGGAGAAATAGGTGCCTCAATTCATCAGAATTTGGCAGTGGTGTCATGCTCTCAAGAACATCACTTGGGCTCTCTGAATGATTACACTAATGCCAGATATTTCATTATATAAATTACATGTCTGAACGAGGCATAAAGTGGGCAGCCAGAATACGCCCCTTATTCAGAATACTCGTGCGATATGTTAATCTCAGGTTGGGTTTTCTATTCCCTGGTCGTTCAGGATGGCAGACCAGGATAGTTCTTTGTTTAGGAAAACAGTTTCAAAAATAGAAAACTGTAAATGCATATTTCTCCACCTAAACAATCTGAAAGCATGAGTCTTAACAGATGTCTCTAGATGATAATACTTGTGGAACCTTGATACACCATGTCTTGTGTGTGTTTACTTCTGGGTTTGGTTCAGAATAGTTATCACTGATTTTTTTGCCCTCTTTGTTTTCTGATCTATATTTAGAGGCAATTAACAAGTGCCAAACATCTCCATAGGATTTTTTTGATCAAATAAGCAGGTTTGTTGTGCAGGAAAAGGGCTCCCTTGAATTCTATCTCTTCTCCAAGATGCTGTGCACTGTAAATCGTAACTGGTATTGACAGAGGTAAAAGATATGAAGACTTATTTTCATTAATTTTTAAAAATTGATTGTTCTTTGTAAGAGTAATGATGTATTGCTTGTGTGGCTCTTGCATTTTCAGAACATTTCCCTTTTCTTGGCATTTACACCAATTGCATGGAAAGCTTTTGCTTTTTTTTTTGTTTGTTTGTTTTTGTTTTTGTTTTGCAATAAATACTTCTCTGTATATACGGTGCAAGGAAAGTCTGTGCAAATAGATTGCCAGTTTATGTTTTAGTTTTCCTGATACTGCTGGCATCTAAAATATTTCTCATTTAGCATGTTAGAAATTGATCTGGATTGTTAATACATTACTCTAAGTGATGGAATGGATAATAATTTCCTAAAGTAAATGCAGGACATATCATACAATATTAAATAAAATGTGTAGAGGGACACATGTATAGGACAGGGAGGTAATTTGATCTCTGTTAAATTATTTAGAACATATTTCCATTTAAGTAAGGAGTTAATGATAAGCAGCCAGGTGAAGCTTTGGTCATTGACCGATGGATTTGTATTAAAGATTTCACATGGTTGATTACATTTCAGCAAGTTTGCAGGGTTTCTCTTGTAAACAGATGATTTTATATTCTGTGTATTGAAATGAGAGTTTAGGTTTCCAGTGCAAACATGTGTAACAGGATAGATGTAAAAGGACAAAAGCACAGTCACTGAAACACCAGATTTCTTTTTTTATTAATAATACTGCTGTCATATACAGTGGTAGCAGAATCTCAGGAATGATACAGAGATTTCTTTAATGAATTCTTCAGGACATCAATATGCTATATTTGAAGAAATCATTGAGATGTTTTAAAAAAATTTACTATCTTGAGTTGTTTATAATGTTACTAATTAGTAGATTATACTATACCTAATATGCAGTGGTTGTCAATGATACAGACAGCAGAGTGGCTGGATCTGATTTATGGGAAAATATTCAATAAGCTTTTTTAAAGCTGATACTCTTAGAAGATTCAATTTGTCACTGAAGCCCAAACTAAGTCCAATGTATTAATCCACATTATAATTTTTTATTAAATGTATTATGACTAACTTGAAGGAGTTCATTTTCTACATTATATTTGTAACATAATATTCATTGAATATTCTGCATCAAAAGATAACTGATGCTGACCAAAGAAGAAGTCCACAATTCTCTTCTCTTTGAAGTGCAAGATGAGAGAGAAACCAAGTTCTTGTCTGGTCTGGCACCTTGGTGACTGCAGTACCTAAATTTGACTGGTGAATTTCTGATTAAGTAACAGTTTTAATTGTGCTTTGCTCACTTAGAGAATTTAGACTAGGTGTTCCAAGCAGTAGCTCAGAAGCAGTTCTTGGTGTTTGTTATCTATTTGCAGCCATTCTTAATCTTCACTTCGAATGCTCCTCTACACAACATGAGCCAGAAGGATGCACTAAAACTGCAAGGTGAATTTGTAGAGCTTGTGATGCCTTGAGCAATGCACCTGCTCAAATAGAAAATCCAGAGGGCATATCTGCTCCCTTCAACCCTTAAAGAAAGGCACCATAGCCCCAGGATCAGTGCGTCTAGAACTCTGCAAGTACAACTGATGGGGAATGCATGAGCATGGTGTTCCAGAATTTCTAGCTGATTTCAAGCCTATGTCTTTAACCATTAGTGTAAAGTTATTTTCTTCCATGTGCAATGGGATTACTCTTTTGTATAACAGATGAGAGAGAATTCAGTAATCCTTAATCTCTGCCAGCTGGTTCAACCAAGCAGCCTAAAGAGGTGTGTAAATTTCCTATATATAAAATAGGAAGAAGAAAATCAACATTTGATCAATGAATCGTGAAAGTCAGAAGGGCATTTGTAAAAATAGCTGATTATGTTCACTTTATCTGCTTGCCAGTCTGCTTGTTCCCAAATGTTTGCTTCATGGAAGATGATAAATACACAGTGAATTTTCTAGACATGTATGTGCAGACTTGTGCCTTAGCAGAAAGCAAAAATATGCATATAAAAGATTTAAATTTTTCATTTTTCCATTTCTGACCTTAAATGTTTACTATGTTCAACCTCCACATAATGATATAGTGCAGGGGATTTATTTCATTTCATTTTGCACCTTTACAAGATCATATTCAGGTAGAGCTGTATACATCTCTCGTATATGATTCCATTATCGTGTTATCTGGGTACTTCACAGTTTTTATTCTGCATCTTTGCATGCAAGAAAATGTAATTGGACCCATTATTTAATTAGGAACTTAGGTACACCCTTAGGGAATGGTTAAGGAAATAATAGTGGGTGTAGCATGCTTCGAAGTATTTTTTTCCCTTTTCTGCTATTTTTTGAAGTGACTTTTAAGTTCAGATAAACTGGAAACTTTTGTATCTAGTCTGTCTAGTCTAGCCAGATCTGTAACGCAGAACAAGATTACTCTCACCTATGTTTGTACTTTTATAATTTTGCATTTGAACTAGTTGTTAAACTCATGTTGTAGGCCCTCAGCAGGAACTGAGGGCATGAGTCGTCTTATTAACCACACAGGGAGTCTGGATAAATAGCTGAGATATCTACCAAGAAGATAAATAATTAAGCTAAATCTAACTTAAAGCAGCTAGATAACTTGGTCAAGACCACATAAGAGCAGAACAGGAAACTGAAGTAGTATTTCACCATTCCTAGGTCTGTGTCCCAACCTCTGACACAATCTCCTTCCATGACCTCGATTATCTCCTGATCTTGGTACTTGTCACTCTACAGCCATAAATTATACAATGAAATTCAACCCATTGAACTTACAGTGCCTATGATGTGGCCACCAACACAAGTACTGCTCACTTTAGGCTCTGCTTTTTAAAAATGTATTGTTGAGGTACTTATTCCATTGACTGTCAGTGGAGATTAGAGGATTATCTCAAGAGTGTTGACGTGGTCTCATTGTCAAAGAGGCTGAGCTTTGTAACCATAAGGAGTTAATTTCAGACAGAACAGATGAAGGCAACTGAGAAACCAGATATTTGGGGGGAAAAAAACCACTAATTAATTTTCAATATTCAGAAAAAATTGTGTAGGAGTCTTGTGCCATGATTTTTTTCAGCTTTCAATTGATGCCACTGTTTGGGATTTGATCCCATTCTTTCTTCCTGAGAACAGTAGTTGCTGTGAAAAAGCATTTGTGTGTGTATGTTATAAATATCATATACTTTCAGACTACATTCTTCTTACTGTCCATTTCTTAGATGTCACAAGTTCTGTTCTTTATGTGTAATTGAAGCACTGGGACAAAGTAATTGACAACAGGACCTATATTCATGATATAACTTGAAAGAAGTAGAACTTCGTGTACTCTTGACAAGATTATCCTAATTTATCCAGTAAGATTACAGTCTATAGCACATAGAATATTTTCTACTTCCTGGAGCAGAATTGTTTTATTGTATGCTGTGTTGTTTGAAAATAAATTCTATGTAAACCTGATAGGCAGATAGGTTTTATAGTTTTTGTGCTCCTGTCTAGTTAGAGAATCTGCTCAAGGTGATGCCAAGTCTTTTTTCTTTCTTTCTTTCTTTCTTTATTTGTAGTTCTATGAATGATATATGAAGTTTTGAGACACGAGATTTTGTTGTATTTCATGAAGGACCTTAGGTCAACCAAGGTGATAAATCGTGTGATCTAGAATATCTCTGGGAAGCCTCTGGTTTGCTGAGATTTACAACTTAGTAAAGGCTAGTCTGTACAGTAACTCAACATATAAATCAACTAAGAGATTTTGGGTTGTGTATCCTTTTTATTCGTTCAAACCCTAAATAGATCAGAGTTCTTTCTCTGCATCCCATTTCTATCTCTGAGTCTCACTGCAATTTCTGAGGCTTAGAAATGTTGAGATATGACCTGCTATTTTATTTCAGACTATCTTCTTTTTTCTCTCTCTCTCTATAAAGAGCATAACAAAGACAGCTCATAAATGTTCAGGAAATATTTTACAAGTTTAAAAGGGGACACAGCAGAAAGCAGTGATAAGTGGAGTGATTTTCTGCACCTGGGGTTTCTGCTGAGTACTTATTAATCACCTCTACTCTCTTTGCCCTTTGAAGTCAGTGAAACCACTCAGCTGAGTAATAGTGTAAACTTTCAGAAAAAACAGATGTCAACAGGACAGACATTACAATAAACTCCGATAAGTTATAATACCAGTGAGTAGAAATGAAAGAGTATTAATTGCAAGGGAAAAACAACAACAATAACAACAAAGAGAATGATATTAAAAACAACAGAAGAGTTAAAAGGAAAGGAATGGGATTGGGAATGATGAGGCTTTTGCTCATTTTGAGAATAAGCCTAATGTTCATTTTCAAAATAGCTATTTTTATAAAGAAAATCAAAGGAAAAATATGGAATTTGCAAGCTATGCTGTAATATTTATTTTCAAAGCTTTAAGGATTTCCCTTTTCTTTGTACTTTTTCTTGTCACTTGCTGATGAAGACAGAGTATCTGTGTTTGTAATCAATACAACTGTCAGAAAAATGTAGCTGTGCAAGCAGTTAGATCTGTGTTATGAAACGAGATGCATCCGTTAAGTGCATATGGAAAAGGGCAGGAAAGAATTCAGAGCTCTTGTCATAGGTAGAAGCTCTATAATAAGGAGTTGATAATGCAAATACATGGTCTTAAAAAAAAAAAGTTTTACTAGACACTTATCGGCGATGAAGAGAGACAGAGAGACTGACTGGTTGTGGTCAGAATCTAAATTGATTGTGGACTACACGTTTACATACTATTCTAGAAAGGCTAGTAATTTTTTACTACAGTGATTGGGTTAATAATCACATAAACAAACTTACGCATTTTACATCTCTTGCTTGCAGAAGTTGATGTGATTTTCTTTTCCAGTAAATCTTGATTTAATCTTCAGTTAGCCTTAATTCAGTCCTCACAGTTCTGTTTGCTCTTGCCAAGGCATCCTGGCTATCAAATCTCTTATGCTCATCAGGTCCAGAGTGCTCTCTGTCCTGTGTACCCCAATAGACACTAAATATGAACCCATGAGCAACTTGAATCAAGAACTTGAGTCTTGTAGTCCTTAGAAGATCCCAATGTGAAACAAGTACTGACTGTTGAGAACTCAAAGGAGTTAAAGTGTTCAGTATTTGCTGTACTGTAATACTAGTGAAGCTGCAGCAAACAGAAATTGGTATTTCATATGTGTAATGTGGGGAGAGAAAAGCAAAAGAAAATGAAAAGAAAGCAGTTGTATAAAAATTACTGTTCCTTCTATTTAGGTCAGCCTCTATATTACATGGAAACATCATGGTTTTGACATTGTTTTGTGTCAAATTTTGGTATAATTGAATAATTTTTATTATTCGCCTAAGGAAATAATGTCAAAAGGTCCGGTTCTGAATAGCATGCAACAATATTAAAATGTTAACTGGAACCTGTATTATGGTGATGGGGTAATAACAGTGTAGTTAAGAGATACCACATTTGTGGCTTACATCTCGATAAACAGAAGAATACCAAAGTCAATTTATGATTCAGAATTGAGAAAATTAGACTTTATCTGGGCAATTGCTGATCTTGTATCCCCTTCACAGAGGGCATGATGTGGGATCCTTATGCTTTTCCTAAGGAATAAAACCAGGGCCTCACACTTGTGGAAAGAGAAACAGCCCCAGGTTTGCTGTTTCTATGGAAACAAACTCCCACTTTGTTTACGAGGCAGAGGAAATGCTTTTTAATGCATGAATTAAGGGGATGAAGCACTGTGCAAAACAGTGAGCCTCCAAAAATCCTAGGAGTCAAGACCAGCAAAGCCAGTTGTGGCAAAAGCAGGGCTTAACAAGAGCTCATCTGAGCATTTTGCCTGTTAAACGGAGGAGAAAACTAAAGCATCAGCTGCTGCTTTAGGGAGGATGGATTGCTGCTATTACACCAACGAGTGTTTCAGAGGTTCCTAAATTGTCTTCTGTCTCACACTCAAAACTGCCACATTTGAACACTGAAAAATATTGTTTCACTTCCAGCTAAATGCACTTTAATGGCTTCTAGACAGCTGTAAAGCTGAGCAGCAGGCATAATTCTTCCAACAGGATATAACATCCAGTGTATTTCTTGATTATCCAACTCAGTCTGATGCTCTACAGATTTCAAGTGCTTCACACTTTTGTATAAAATATATTTCTAATAGAATGGATTCATTTACCAGTTTGGATATCTTTCCTTATGTTATACTGTGAGGATTTATCAATCCCCATCAATCTGTATATTATCGACCTACCCTCCAAATTTCCACAACAAGAAATTATTTTATTTCATGATCTCCGCTAGCTTGAAGGTCGTACTTGGCTTTCTGCAGCTTTTTTCCCAACCCAGCAACTTCAGGAAGTTTGGCTGAAGGTCAGTAATTTGGTTTTAGTTAGGCGCAGGTAAAAGGGAACATGAGGAAAATGGTGGCGTCTATAAATGCTTTGTAGAAAGTATTTTCTTTCTTGGACTCACTATGGAAAAACTCAGTGTCAAGCCTGTGCGTCCACCAGTCACAAAATTTTCACTGCTATCCTGTGAATACCTACTTTTACCTCCAATGCTCTGCAAAAAATCTGTACTAATAGAGTAGAAATCTCATAGAACATCTCAAGTTGGAAGGAAGCCATAAGAATCATTGTTTTTCTAGGTACTGGCTATTTTACTTTAATAGTTTACTTTACTCTGTAGTAAATTGATATTTTAGAGTAATAGTGGGATAAATGCTCTAAAACAGTACCTTCCACAAACTCACTGCACAAAATCATTTGCATAGGTGTGTTTCTACTCACTATATTAGAGTATACTCACAGTATTAGAGAATACTCACAGTATTAGAGTTAGTAATTCTGAGACTGCTGTGCTGTCTGCAGCCTTGTCTGCAAGGTTCAGTCATTGAGACTGGTTGTTTGGTTTTCATTCATATTGTTTATTCCTGTGTCTTAAGTGAATTGATTAACTTCAATGATTTTAGAGACTTTCCTGAATGAGGTGGGATGGGTTCATTTTCTGCAATAACTTGGAAGAATGCATGGTTGTAACATCTGGTGAAGCTCAAGCATGTGACAACAGATTTAAAAGGTAGGAAATGGATAAGTATCCAAAGAATGAGGTTAGGATTAACACTGTGGCTTTTTGTTTGATTTATTCAATCAACAACATTTGTAAGAATCTCTCATAACAGTTGTTTTTCAAAGCTACCCAGTAATCCCAAAGGCAGTGGCATTTTTGTTAGGTTCAAATACAGTTACATTGTTCTCTGTTCTAGCTCTCTGACGTTTTGATAGTCAAATAATTTTAAAAAAAACCCAACCTATAATCTTAGCCATCATCCTAGGGTCATGCAATTTTTAGAAAATAAGATTGGATGAAACATTAGGTAGCACTTCTACGCATTTTTGTTTCTCTCAGCCTTCCTGTTCAGCTGGCAGGTCTTCCTGATGCATGGTGGATACCCATTCAAAAATAAAATGAGGACTCATTTGCTGTGGTGACAGAGAAATGTATTAGTACTGACTGTGATAAAAGATAAAAAAGGAGAAAAAAGACCTGGACAATGTGTAGTATTGTCTGATTGCCCTGAAAATTTCATCATGTTATTTGGTCCTGCATGCTATTCTGTGACAAAAAAACCCCAAAACTTATTAGTTTGTTTTTCTCATTATTTTTTAAACCACATTTAATGCCAGGAAATCTGTTGAACGTTGCAAGTTGGAAAAATCTATTGGCTACATTTTGCTCTCACATATAGCTAGAAGTCTTACTAGTTTGATGGGGTCTTACAAGTCAAAGTAAAAACAGTTTATACATTGAGTTACTTCATTAAATTACATGCACAAGTACCCCTGGAGTTTTCCTTCCTGATGATGCTGTCTTCATTTTGAACCGCTGTTTTGACATTTGTAGAATTTTAGCAAATGCTTCAGGAAAAGGTCAGTTTATAGTGACATTTTCCCTTTTTAAAAACCTGTGGAGAGGACACTGAATACAGGTTTACTTGATAAGCCATTACAGATTTAAAAACAAGTCTTTTTTACTGTGTTTTTGAACACTTGTTTTTCACAATCTTTTTGTGTTTTTGAACTGTGTTCCACCAATTTACTGTGAAAGTTCTTTTCATAGAACTTAGTTCTGAATGTTTTCCTTGCACACTGTTAACTTTAAAAATATTTCATAATTTGGAGGTTTTTGATACAAGAATGAAATGCTTAGAAAAATAAGGCTGGGGTAATAATGTTACAGACTAAAGTCCAAATGCACTGAAAGAATAAAAACCTCCCTGCATGTCTGCTTGGTTGTGCAGTGTTTGCTCCTGGTCAGCTCCTGGAGCTATATGTGCAAACGGTTTTTTTCCCCATTTGATTGGGTCATTTCCATCTGTCAGTCAGTGCTGTAATGGTTTGAAATCCACCAAATTAATTAGATACTGTCTAGTAACATGAATCAATACTTTCCAACATAACCAGAGCTTCTGTCAGTGATGCCATTGAGTAATTTACTGTTTAAAGAATAAAGGTCCATTTATTAATGGGAATATGTCATAAACATTTTTTTCATATTTTCAAAGTTAGGATATTCCAGTAATTTCTCTCTGACATATTTTTCAACAAAAAAATATGGTTCTTCAAAAAAGTTCTCTAAATATTAAAGAAGAAATAGTGTACTTTTTCAAAAATAGAGAGTTACAGCATGAGAAAATATATTGAGAAATGTATTTCTGTCTGGATATAAGTATATTCCCTGCCCCTGAGAATTCTGTACTTTTAGTTATCCAGGAATTATATTGGTGCCTTAGTGAACACAAAATTTGTTTCTATCAAAGCAAGGCCTCTTAACTTCAAATAATAAACACTTAGAGAAAACATGTAAGAAGCTGTTCAGTGTTTCTATTGATGAGGTTGCTGTTAGGGAATAAATACAATAAAAAATGTGCATAAATATATATTTTTAACCATGGTATTAATACCAATGCTGTATTTTTAATGATGGAGGGAATTGGTCTTTAGTCATTATGTACTATACACTCTTTATACAGCAATGAGACAGAATATGCAAACTGACCTTTTCTTTGAATGAATTAGAATAGAAATTCTGCTGAATTCTCAGGACTGTGTGTCTGAAACTCATTAGAGCTGTCAAATTACCTGTGCTCACTGAGCTGATAGGACAGTATGATAGCCATATTTTATGTGGCCAGATGACAGAAGTCCCACAAGCAAAATGACTCAGTTCATCGTGGGTGAAAAGACTAGTTAGGATATGTCAATGACATATATTTAATCAAAAATTCTATAGCCACTCTACCATCAGAAAGCAGAGATTTGATTAGAAATACTTCGTGAATTTGATGGATGAGGAGGATGAAAATACCCGCACCAACATTGTCCCCTTTTCGAGAGTCAGCAGACATTCATGTGAATTTTCAGTCTTTATGTTTTCTATTTGTCAATTTCTATCATTTTATAGGGCATTATGTCTACATTGTATAACAAAAGGGTCATCAAATAAAATCTATGTTCATATATAGTAAATAAGAAGGATGTGATTATTAAACAGGTGCGTTATAACTAGGCTGATGCGAATATTCATGTGCTCCTCTGAGCTGCTGTTGCACTATTGTTTTTGAGAGATTCACTTATAAAATGATAATATTCATGGCAGAACACTTCACCATATCTTAAGTAGAAATAGCATAGATGTTTCATTAATTGATGCTTTACTTTAAAGAAAATACGTATATTTACAAGACATTAATAGCTTTCACTTTTTAGCTTTCAGTTGCAAAGTCTTGGACTGAAAATTGCAGGAAAATAGAAGTGCAAGTGATATGCAATATAACATTCAAGCATTAATGTTATATGCAATATTGAATTTTTAATTTCTTTCTCTAACAAAAAAAAAATTCTTCAACTGACCCATAAGAACTTGAAAAGATTTTTCCTTGCAATATTAGCCATATTTTTAAAAAGCATGTTTTATATGATTTGTGCTCTTTTCACCTAACTTGACTCAACATTGTTTCGTGGGTTTCTGTTGGTAATGTCTTCAACTATAATAATTTATTACCTTTCATTTTTTTGCGTTCAAGCCAAATGAACAGATTGCATGAATTATTTCTTTTCCATACTAACTAAATGATTCCATTAGATATTTTTTTAAGAGAGACTTTTTTTTCTGTTCTTCAGCTCAAAGTAGTGAAACTTTCAAAAAATTCCAGTTCAAGCTCTATCAATGAAAATCTCTTTCTTCTTTCCCTTTCCTGTCTTGTTTCTCAAAGAAAATTCAGTAGTGGAGAGAAACCTGTCAGCAGAGCAATTGCCCATCTGACCTAGTTCACTCAATCTGAGTCATAGTCCATTCTGTTCATAATTGACTAGTGATTATTTGGGGAATTTAAACCTTCTGTCTTTTATGAAAGGGCCTAACTGAATTTTTTAGCCTAGCTATCCAGTGGCAGAAGGTTTCAGGTTAGACTCAATGCTCCTAAACATGTACGTAAGCAATTAAATGCTAAATACTGAGAATACAGTTTAGTTTTGTTTTGATTTTGGGGTGGTCATTCAAAACTATATCCTCACCATAGGCCTGTGCACCTGCTGGGGTTAGGGTATGAGTGGCCCTGCTGAAAATAGTAGAAAAATAGTTGAAAATAACTATGCACAGAATTAAACATATATGACTTTTTGTTTTCCCAGTCCATGCCTTTAATGCTAAAATGAAAAACAGCTTAATGAGGCTTGTAAGCTGCCTGAAACAAAATAGAAGAGTTAACCATGCTTCTTTATGCCACTGCGTTTTTCAAAGCCTGTAATAGTTGTCAGCTGGAGTTACTTGGAAAGCCTAATTCTGGCTTTTCACTAGTGTAAGAGAATAGAAGTTTCATGACAGAAGTAAGAGATATATCCTGTTCAGTAAAATCTGCCTATTTGGAAAGTGTTCAGAAAATAACAGTAAGATAAGACTGATTCTAATTCTAGAAAAGCTGAGAGAATCCAAATAATCTGAACCTATATAGTATATTAAAAAAAAAAAAAAAAAAAAGAGAAATGAAGATCTGACTTGATTATGCAAGAAGGTACTTAAGTGGTAGTTTTGGAAAAAGTGGTTTCTGAGAGCAGAAGCATTTTGCTTTAAAAGACAAAGATTGATAAAAGCTATAGCTGGTGACTAGATGTAGAGAGATTGAAAAGAAATGAAGGCGAGCCGGTAGCACTGCAGCTCACTCTGCAGATCAGTGAATTCTTCACTTGATTATTCAGACTTCTATAGTCTTTTACAGTGTTGAATTGATTTCTGTTGAACATAATGGTAGTTAAAGAACCGGGTTTAAGTGTAAACACCTGTGTTCATGTTTCTCAAAACAAGTCATTCCCTTCATGTTTTTTCTTAAGAATAGTCTCTGGGTCAATGAGATGCAATTGATACAGGATTTACCATATGAAATCCTGTGTGGGCCATGCCTCTGAAAAGGTCAGGTTAATCTATCACATCACCCTGTGAAAGGTATTTTCTTACAGCCTGGAGCTTTCCTTAATTGCTTGCTGTGCCTACAACAGTAGTAGAAATAATAAAGAATTTTCTAGATGCTTTGTCCAATATATCAGCTGAGCTTTCAAGCTATTCTGTGTATTTCTGGATGGTTTTGGTGATGATCATATATTTCTGCACTTATGTTAAAGAAAGGAAATTCATGGTTTATCCTATAGCTAAGTACTGAACCTTGCACTTGTTTCTGACGTCTTCCCGTAGAGCAGGGAGGAAGGTGCAGTTGTTTGTTGTATCCCACAGGGAATGCACACACATGCACAGGGTTGATGCATCAAGTGAGATTTTGTAAAAGTCACGTGCTGGTCTGATGTTCCACTTGCGTTCCTGGATGATGGTGGGCAAGTCAAACACAATGACAAGGGTTTGTCAGCCAATTAGATGTGGTAAAGGTTGCTTCTGCATTAGAAGTTAGCATCTAAAATGCAGCTGAATAAAGACAAGTGGAGAGTTTATAAGAGATTTAGGCATAAAATATATGTCCCATAATTCACATCTGCTCTTTTAACTTGAAAAAAAAATCCTTCTTTTAAAAGGTTAAAGAAGTAATAAAATAAAAAAAAAAATACTAAAGAAGCCATTGCATTTATATATTTTCACACTATGCAAATGCTGATTTCAATGTGCCAAGTAATCAGAGAATTACATATCTAAATATTTCTAATTACTTTAATGCTGCATATTCTTTCATGTTAATGCAGTGCTATGCCATTTTCGCTATCTGTGAATAATATTATTTTCTTCTAAATGATTTGCAGTAAACTTCAAAAATTTGTTGCTCTAGTTTGATCACGCTAGTGTGCACTTATATTCTTCATGGTATCAAAAAATTTAATTTTTTTCCTATTTAGTCACCTAAAACTTACAGTGTTCCGTAAAAAGTATTGAGTATTATAAAAAAATCAATTTAGGGTCAAAGATATATTGAATGTGTTTTCTGCAAGGCTATAAAAAATTTCAGAGTGTAAATGATTGCTAAATTTTACATTTAGCTAAGAAGTTCATCTCTCTTCCTTTTAAAGTTTCATATCATCTCTCTCTGAGATATGTAATCACTTGCACTGGAGCACTAAAGGTTTGTAGTCCGCTGGAGCAGTGGTGGATGTTTTCTGCAAACTGCTTGATCAGTTTTGTTTCATTACTGTGTAAAGTACTTTGCAATACCTTAAGTATTAAAGAAACATTAAGAAAAAAAGTTATATTCTGTTATGTATAATTCTATGCACCCATTTCCTAGGATGTAAAAGTCGTTGCAAAGATTATGGAGTAGGTCAAACACAATGGTTCTCTTGAGCTGTAAAAAAAAAATTCTAAGACTAAATAACTAGTAGCAGTTTTCTGTGAAGAAGTGAGAAGATAAACACTAGTTTAGTAAATGAAAAGTGTTGCCTGGGGTTTTTTTTATTTGCAATAATGCTAAAGAGAAATTGCAGTTTTCTTTTCACTTATGACATATCATATGTATTAATCTCTTTGAATTTTGTTTATTCTCTTTTAGGAGGGTAAGTGAATAATTTCATCAATTTTGTGTTACTTCAATGTGTTTCTCCTCATTTTAAAGAAAACCATTGTAGTGCTCTCTAATAATTTACATAGCATGTTTTTACAGCAGGAAGAGAAACATCCTCAAGCTATAACCTCCGTTGTCTACTGTGAAATTACTATTATTTATTTAGAGTATGGAGTCTGAAAAATATAGCCAAAATTCTTATCACAAGAGATTGTCAGATGACCAAAACTTATCTAGATTAAAAATTTAGAAGTGGCTAGCCTATTACTTAGCTGAAGAAGTGTTCAACCCTTCTCAGATGAGATGTGAATGTTCTAAGACCTGGGCTACAAGCTTAACTTAACAAGGAAGATGGACATACATATATTTTAAATGCTACTTCACAGTGTAGGGTTTCTTCATTCATTTTTTTATCAGGAAGCTTTTAGGTTTGTTAGTTTAAAATAGATACCCTGATTAAAAATAAAGAATCTGACACTTTCTTCCATTACTGCAATACTAAATCTAGCTACATTTTAAAAAGGTTTGTGTCAAGGTACACAAACTTTTTTAGTCATCTAAAATATAAGGAGAACCTGCTGTTTCCTTCACATTCTTTGTATTTTATGCAAAAGGCAATCTGAAGCTGAACTGAAAGCCAAGAGCTTATTGGGATATTGGCAGTACTACTGTTGCCTTTCTGAGGAAAGGTAGAAGATATCAAGGACCTGTAAATCATTTTAGTGCAGTAAAAAAAGAGTAGTGTATACAGTCCTTCAATAAAGTTTCTTGCAAGCTTGGGACAGGTACATCTTACCTTCCAGAGATCTCTCAGTCTAACCTGACTCTCAGAATGAGTTTCTCCTGATGAAAGAAACTTCAGTGGAGCTGGAAGACGAAGGCAACAAGTGATAATCTTTGATGCTCACAACAGCTCCTTCCAGTTTAGTTTTTTGCACAGAAATGAAGTCAGGGAACTTCCCCCCCAGCTTGGACAGAAGGACTCTGCCAGGAAGATTAACTAAACAGATTAAGTGCAGCAACTTTTATGACTTGTCTAACAGAACCATGCAGTGACATTCACAATGCAATATGACTACAGTGTTGTATCTTTTAACCCACAGCCAGGAATCACTTCATGCACTCTCTCAGCATGGCATAAGGCAGTTTAATAGGGCATAGCAATACTAGAAAGCCATTTGGAGCAGGAATAAAGACTGTCCTAATTACATGAAATTCTAACAAGAATTTTGCTGTTGAGTAGAGCAGGAACTTAGGCAAAAAGACCACCACTACATGATAGACAGAAAAAAAAATAGAAGTCAAAAATTCAGATCATTACAATAAGTATTTAAGAATTTTAAGAATTAGCCAAAGTCATGTTGCTTAATATCATTCTCATGTTTATCAGCCTGAACAGTCTGTTTCCTGCTTGAGACATCCTTTCTCATAACATGATGGGAACTAAGGAAAAAAGATAACAGCAACATTGTCAGCTTTGCTCACAGTTAGTAAACCTGTCTTTTAGTGACAGAATTTTATCTCACAAAAGTGAGATCTGTCCCTTTAGTGCTAAGAATAAATGAATTAAAGAATCATCTTTTTGAGTTTTTGTGTATATGAAAAACCACAATGCCAACAAAAGTGTTCTTTGTGGATGTAGCTGCTCCATTCAAGAAAGTAAATTTTGGAACCTCTGACTCCTAAATTGCAGATGTGTGCAGAGAGAATCAGACCTAAGCATAATTGAAAATAATTTTAACTAATTGTAAATGACCATATGCCAGATTTCATCAGTATTATGGATTGGATTAATAGACACATTCATGTCTACTACATCTTTGAAAAGTCTTGTTCCAAATATAAACCACTTAGATAGCAACAGGATCTATGAGAAAAGCCCATCTACAATGTGTGATTTTTCTTGTAGTTGTGGTTGTGCCTCAGGGTGGCTTTGAAGACTCATAAACCCATCCTCCCTTAGCCAAACATAAGGTAGCTTGATTTGAAAACAACTATCTTTCATGCTATTTACCTTTCTTGTACTCTTGTGAGTATCTAGCAGGCTGGTTTTTACACTAATAAAACCCAGTGGAAGGCATGATTGGGGACCATTAACCTTTGGAACACAAAAAGCTTAAGCTCAGGGAATATTTCTGAGCTGCCTCATAGGGCTTTGAAGCCACTGCTTCCATCCTTCATCTAAACTGCCTGAATTCATTTTCAGGGCTGATAAACTGTCAAGTGAATTATGAGACATGGGCCTTGGGTTAATTTATAGAAATGCTCCTGCACCAATGCTGAGTAAATCCACCTTTCTTTGTTAAGTATACCTGCTTCAGCTTCCAGAACTTATTTTGCCCCTTTACAATCTCTGCATTACAAACTCTACTTTCTTCATTTTAAAAAAAAGTAATTTACTAAACAGATTATTAGGAGGGGCATTTTTCTATCTCATGTTTCACATTCCTTCAGATACAGCAGTAGCAATACAATATGTAAACAGATGGTCAAGTTGGCTTATTAATTATTTTTTTTAATAAGATGAAAAAGTCTGTCTCACTATACTGCCAGCACTTCACCTGTCAAAAATGAGTTCAAAGGAATAATTCACCTTTTTTCTTCCTGTATTCAATGGCTAGACAGACTGCAATCTATGCTTGTCTGGCTAGCTGAGTTCAGAGGGAATTATAAGGAAATTCTGCATTTGCCAGTTACCTTTCAGTGTTGGGTTCTGGCTCTTTATATCCATATGTATTTTATATAGGTAATGTGGAACTGGAAATAGCTTGGCTGTCCCTTTTTAATCAACTATTTTGCATATTTTATAGATGAGAGAGACAAGTACCTCAAGCTGAGATATTTAGAGTGTATTCCTATGAAAATTGCTAACAAAAAACAATCACTGACATATTTTGCTTACCTTTGGGTAGGTCTCAGATTGACATTAATGTTCACATTTAAATATTTGTATGATTGGACATTTAAAGATATCATAATAACTGGAGTATAAATTGTCTTACTGAGAGAAAAGTTGTGAACATATTTCTTTGGAAAAAGAGAAGAAAGTAAACTATTCACACTAGTTTGGGGTTTCTTTGCATATATCACAGTAGTCTCTTAGCATTTCAGTTTGGGTAAAATCTACTTATACTTCAATCTTTATAGTATATGCATGATTAGTTCTCAAATCCTGTATCAACAAGATCCTTTTCATGGTAATGGTTGTAAAGACCTTGCATGTATAGCAATTATACATAATGTGCCCCTAGAGAACGCTTAGATTTCTTAGTACTATGTAAGCATCTTGTCATGGTTTAACCCCAGCTGGCAACTGAGCTGCATACAGCTGCTCACTCACTGCCCCTGGAGGGGACGGGCAGAGCATCAGAAGAGCAAGAGTGAGAAAACTCGTGGGCTGGGATAAATACAGTTTGGTAGGTAAAGCAAAATCACTGTGCACACAAGCAAAGCAAAACAGGAAATTCATTCACCATTTGTCAAGGGGGGCCAGGTGTTCAGCAGCCTCCTTGAAAGCAGGGCCACGGTGCTGCCTTGGGAAGAGAAATGCCAGCACACCAAAAACCCTCTGCTTTCTCCTTCTTCCCCCTGCTTTGTGCTGAGCATGAGGCCATGGGGTCTGTCCCAGCTGTGTCCCCTCCCAACTCTTTGTGAACCCCCTGCATAATTGTTTGTGGGGTGGGGTGAGGAACAGAGAAGACCTTGATGGGGTGTGAGCTCTGCTCAGCAATAACTAAAATATCCTGAATTATCAACACTCTTTCCAGCACAAATCCAAATGATAGTCCATAACAGCTACAATGAAGAAAATTGTATCGCAAGCAAAAGCAGCACACATCTAGAAGCCTAAAAGTCCTGTGAATGAACAGAGTTTACCGGGCACTCATGAACTGTACATGGGGCTGATAGAAAGTATTTCTTGTTCAGAGAAGAGGCATTTTACCTATCACCGCATATCTAATTGTTATCAGATCCATTGTGGTCACTTCTGTACCGAGAAATCTCTGTCATGTCTGCACTCATTACAATTGTTTTCAGTAATGAAATAAGGATTAGTAAATATGCATCCTGTTTCCTGCAGCATCTCTTACTAAAAAAAGTACCGCATTGCTATGACATACTCCAAGTATTTAATATTTGAAAGTGAAATGTATACAATGGTAACATAAACCCAACAGAGTTTTTAGCTTCAGAGGTATTTAAACTTTGTTATATATTTGGCACAAAGAACTGTGAGGATCTGCAAGGAGAATGAATTGTTGGGTTTTTTTTTTTCCAATTAGAATACTTTGAAGCAAGTTACTTTTTTTGCTCTGAGTTTTTTCCTGACCTGAATAATTAGAATGGTAATGTGTTCATAGATCAGAAGTGTATTCTAAAACTTAATTCGCTTGGCACCATAGACAATGAGCATTGAAATGGCAAGCATTATTTTCTGAGGTCCTGATCTTACAAAGAGCACCATGTAAAAACTTGGAAAGAGCAAAGTCACTGTGTGTGGGGAAAGGGTGTGAAAGGAGATGAAGAAGGTGAAAGAGGTTGCGGTTGATTGGCACCACTTTCATCCCTGCCGTGGAATGGCTGTACTGGTAGGCATTTCCCACTCCTTGCCTTCTATACATACACAGGGGTTGTCAGCTGTCCTGAATTTCTTCACTTTTCTTCCTGTACATAATCAGAAAGACATTCTGTCCAAACACAGGTGCCTTCAGACCTTATTGTAGAGCCTTGATAGCCCCACGTAGAAGTGTTCTCTCCAGTCATAACACGAAGTTCTTTACCCACAGAATTATCCAGGTAAGACACACAGCTGCACATCCATGCAGCATTTCCATCCAGTGCAAACCACTGTGGCTTTACAGAGGTCACAGCCTCAGAGGAAGGACGGTTCTCTAGATTTTATGTTGCTCTCACTGTAGTGTCCAAGCACAATAAACAGAATGTAATAAGAAAAATTACCAAATATACGAGAACTAGGCTGATCAGGCATGCATATTGGAACAATGCATTTTTTTCTATTATTTACCTTTGGAAGATATATTTGGGTTATAAAGACTAAATTGATTGTGTTTTCTAATTAAGAAGAAAATGAGGAAAGGGGCTGAATATTTATTTCAAAATTGCAGTCTACAGTATTTAAAATGCATGACGAGCTACAGACTTGCTTCCTAATTACTTAGTCCCTGTCACTTCTCATTAACATGTAAATCATGTTATAAACATAGTAAAGGTGGAGTAAAATATGTCCTGAGGGGAGGGGGCATACTGGAAAATTGCTTTGGGCAGTGTGGTGATGAGAGTGTTTCATTTGCAGCTCATCTGTATTCCACTCCTATGGGAAGCTGCATATATGAGATTTAAGCAATCATATTTTCTTTGTCCTAGACTGGAGCGGTTGTTGCACTTAAACAAATCGATCTGAAGGTTTTGAATTATCTACAAGGAAATTAGCATGGAAAATCTAAGACTATCAAAAATATTGAGAATATATTTAAGGAGTAATTGTATTCTTCTTTAAAAAGAAATAAAATTTGCTTATGATTTTAGGTGATAGTCCTGAAAATAACATTTTTAGTAAGATATTTTGATTCACAGCAATCCACTAGCAAAAGCCTCTTGGCACCTTACTATATAAAAATGGATTATACAAAATAAGACAACATTCAGAATATGCAGAATTATTCACTTGCCTTTTAGTATCTAATATTTAATATTTGTATGAATAATTGTTTCAAAACAAATTCATGCAAATCATTAACACTTTTTACTTACTCAGAGGAATCTGCTTCTGAAAAGATATCAAGGCCTATAATTTTATTGAGAAAATCAGTTTCTTCATATGATTTTGCTCTTAATTTACTTACCTGTGACTGACTGAATGATGAATAAAGTTGAAGGTCTCCTCAAGCACTACACTCAAATATGAAGAAAAAATACATACTTCCAAAAATATATAATTTTGGTGCTTTTTTCTCTGTGGACAACTACTTTGGAGTCCTTTATCTGAATGAGAAAACTGAATTTGAAAATTTCACCTTCTTCATGTAGTCAAATCTTACAATGGCTCATGAATAGAAATATTTGGACTAAATTTTATAAAGGAGTGAGTGGTTTATATGTATTTAGCATAGTTAGTGATCTGATTTAGCTCAAATTTCTGTGAGCTGCTGAAACAGAAATAAAGGTTCTAGAAAGACAAAAAAGAGAAATGAGCACATTATTGTTTCATTAAAATTAGCCTACAGCACCTAATTATATGTATTATGTGTATATCATGTTATACTGTACTTTTCAGCACTTTCCATGTGAATATGGCAGAATATTTAAAAAAGAGACATTGGCAAGTGATTAGTGGACAGCTGGGACTTTTGGCATGAAGGATGTGTATTTCACACATCTAGAGCTTACTGAAACATTTAATATTGAGGAAAAGATGAATTTTCTGTCCCATCTTGAGAAAGGGGAAACTATTTTCTTTATTCTTAAAAGAAGGATTATCTCATTCCCCAGCTTCTGCAGATTTTTATGACAGCTGGTTTGCCTAGGCCATGCCCTGTTATCTGCCATTACATCCACTTACAAAGCATCAGTTCAATCATTCCACTAAAACTATGTAGGTGTTATTGTTAGCAATAGTGTAAGTGAAAGTAGCAGCTTTGATTAGAGCAATTTGCTTGCCTCTGAGTCTTCTTGTTTCAGGAAGCCAGTACTCTCAGGAAGACACTGTACTCACATTTAGTGTTTTCTTCACAGACAAAAGAGCTGGAGATATATATTTTAGTGAATTAATTGAAATTTTAGACACTTCTTTGCAGTGTATCTTTTTTAATTAGATGGCAATGACACTGTTCCCTCATCTTGCTTTGTGGTTTACTGGACACACAAGGCTCTCAAGTAAAAAGGAGATAATGGTTTCAGTGAACAGTAGATTATCTTTAAACTTCCTGAGTTAAGAAAATTGAAGAGATTTGAGAAGATGAAAATGGGATGAGAGTTTTGATGAGGGGAGAAAGAAAAGGGATGCTTCTCAGGATGGCTTTATGCAGGGATATGGGCTGAAATAAAGCTGTCATCACATTTTTTGGTAGAAGTCACTGTTTAAAAAAAAATCTGTTGATTATTACATGAAGTTAAAAGTAACAAAGGTAATGTGTCTTCAGCTAAAAGAACCTGCACATAGCCTTGCTTGAGCATACCAGGAGGCAAACTAAAGTGGGGTTAATCTTTGCATTGTGATGTTTCTCCCTAAAGAGATGGAATTTAGTTCACACCTGAAGCAGGATTCTGGCTAAAGGGTCAGAGTCTGTAATTTCACAACAAACTGATAATAACATGGATTTACAGACCCTGGTAAACTGAGTCACACAGGAGGAAATGTCTTTGCTCAGAGTGGTGGGAAGAGGGAGGAGATGGGAAGTGACAAGTTCGGTCTCTCAGTGGCGAGGTGCGGCGGTGCCGGGGCAGGAGGAGCCGAGGCTGCCGGGCAGCCCAGGAGCGCTCGGCCCCGCACGTCAGCAAAGCCCCGCGGGGCTGACAGGAAAGGCAGCCCTTGCTCTTCCCATCTGCAAGGGCAGAAGGGTCACAAATGCTGAAGAAGTTGCATGTCAGCCCCTTTCTGAGCCTCCTGGGGGCTCTGGGTCATGAGAGCCAGTACCTTATACAGAAAAAGATGCTCTTTAGCAAGGGTGGAGAAAGGAATTCACAAAAGCCCATGGTTTGTCCTCTGACGCGGCTATCCTTTAATTGCTCAATGGCACTCCAGCCCAAAGACAGTTCCCAGATAGGTCGAGCTGAGTACCCTGAGTGTCGATCACCCTTTCCTTAAGCCAATAACTAGTTACCTGCCATCACAGCAGCATTTCACTCTGCTTCATTGGCTTGTAAAAGAGCGTGACTCTAGGAACGGGCACTTAACCTTCCCTTTGACTCGTCCCCAACCCGGTTTCCTGAAGGCACTTTTGCTCCCAGAGTACTATTCCCCAGCCACCAGCCTTGCAGAACTACAAGTTTGCAAACTCACTCACAGGTTTTGCACAGGGTGTCATGCATAGGGCCAGCAGGAATCTGTGACCTGCTGGAAATAACAGGAAAGCACTGAAAAGGTGACTGTTTTCTCCAAAATAGAAAGGAGGATTTGGAGGAGTTAGCACAGAAGTAGAAGGTCCTAAAATGCCTTGTATGCTGAGGGCAAAAATGTAGAGAAAAAACAATTAGCCCCAAAAGCAACCTTTGGAGGACTGCAATAAAGAAAGAGTGGGAAAAGGAATGATCACAGAGTGTGGATGGGCATTACAGTGAATAGGTTCTCAGTGATGTTCTAAAAATAATTATTTTTCTTCTGTACTTGTCTTTTGCTGTCTGTGTGGTTTCTTAATGGTTATTTGAAAAAATAATTAAAAGACAAAGTTGTGTAAGAAATATCAATGAAAACTGTTAGTTTTACTCAACAATAACTAGAGAGGAAGAGTTAAGTAAACCAGAAAATGGACAGTTAAGAATAGTTTCCTGGTAATCAAAAAATTATGTGAAGCACAAGCCAGAAAACGAAAATTTAAATAGAAGTTGGAGAGAAGCTCCGCACTTTGGTTACATTTTTCCATTTGAATTCTGACCTGTTATTAAAATTTTCTTTGAGCTAGACAAAAAATTTAAAGCAGCCTGGGAACAGTGGTCAATGACAGTGACATTTCCTGACAGAGCAATTCTTTGCATATCACTTGTACTAATTGTATTCAATCTGACAGCAACAGTTTAACCCATTCACCAGGGGAATTGTCTCACTGTGAGACCAGTGATCTATGTTTTCATTTAATGTCAATCTAGCCTTGTGTTGTATATTTTAGAGGTAGAATTAGCCTTAAATGATTGCACTAATATGATAAACATCATCTCCCCTTGAATTGTTGCACAACAGAATCTTAAAAAAGCAACTTGTTTTCTGCTGCAGAAAACTTAGAAAACTAAGAGGTTTTGCCTTTTTCAAAGCCAGACTGAATGAAATCACTTATTTCCTAAGGCAGTTTTCTTTAGCTGACCATAAATGAAAATAATTTTGAGCATCAGAAAGTGTTTTGCCTCCAAATATATCCAGAGTACTTCATACAGTTGCAACAACTGAAATCCCAAGTGCCTGTGCCATTTTCTTCCAATATAAATGGGTTTTATTTTTACATGAGAGGCAGGAGACCTTATCAGGCTGGAAGACAGAAACATCAGATGAAAATCAGTTAAATACATCCATTCATTGTAGAAATTATGCTGCCCATAGAAAACTTAATCGTGGGTGGAAATGGAGAGAGATGAAAATCCTGTATGACTGGCCAAGCTCAGAGGGTTGGAAGCTGCTTTAGAAGCACATTCAGTTGTCCTTTGAAAACTGTCAAGCCTTATAAATGCTTCTCAGGCCTGTTTCTCTGCTTCTACAACACTGCTAGCTGCTGCAGAAAATATCACCAGAATAAATCTTCAGAAATTACACCCTGCCACTGAGTTGTACTGAAGATGATGGGTGCCTGAATAGACTTTTGAAATACAGCTGAAGTAGTCACTAAATACAGTTATGGTGTGCAAAACTCACTGATATAGGATAGTCTATTTATAGAAGGTGAGAGCTTAATTGCAGAAGGGAAGAGAAGAGGAGAGGTAGGCAGGGCATTGTATGCAACCTTCAGAACCTGAAGACCTGTAGCTTTTAACATATGACTGTTTTCTGCATAGTGCTACTGGCTTGAGTGGTGAATTGTTTATATACCATGTTAAGAATTATGGGAATGGCCCACTCTTCTAAAAGACTGGACAAAGAGAACAAGCAGAAAGTTTGAAGATATTTGCAGGAAAAACAAAAACAAAATCAAAACCGAAAAAAATTGAATGTAAGAGAAAGAGGGAGAGTTTTATAGAGATATTACAGACAGAAGGAAAAAAGAGATGGGGCCAAATAATGAAGGTAGTTTGTGTTTTGCAGAAAATCAATATATGTTATTTAAAAAAATTAATAAATTGACATAACACAGAAAGCTGCAGTACATCTGTCAATGGACAAGTTTTGCAAAGCCATGCTATGAAGACACCATTCACCCAGTAGCCCAGGCTCAATTAGTGTGGTGTAGATTTTTCTTTAGATGAAGTCTGACTCTTCTCATGGACCCTTGAGAAATAAAGGCTGTAGACCACTCCTCAAGCTTTTGGTGGAGATACTTCAAAATTTTCCTTGCAGAGAGACAAGAAACTAAATAAATAACCAATATTATGATGAATGAATGTTTAACTGAACGTAATGGACATTGATCCAGTACAAAGTTCTTTTAATAGACCTTGTTTGCAGGCTCAACATTAACTGGATCAATGTATTTACACTCAGGTAAGCAATCTGTGCATTACTGTATAGAATGCAATGAGACATCATGTTAGTGTTTAACTACTGTCTAAAAATCCTTGCAGATAAAAAAATAAATACAGTATTAAATGCATGTATTCCCATGCCAAACATTAAATGAAAGACAGATGATTTGAACAGGTTTAATTTTATGTAACTTCAGTCCTGTTAAAGAGTTCTCTAATTTTATGCTAGTCACACAGGCTTCCTTTCCAGTAAATGGAATAAATAGGCATAGCTGAAAGATAAATAATCTGGCCTACTTTAGAAGCTATTTTAGGATGAAACGTATTATCTTTTGGAGGTGCTTATTTCTCTTTGACAACAATGAAGAGAACCAACTGTGACTGACCTACTGTGATAGGTTTAACTTTTAGACCCTCAAACATGGCAAATCAGTTGCATTCTTTGTCAAATGAACAAGGGTCAAAGTAAAACACTGGTCTGCCAACAAGAAGAGTTTTAATTATTTTTTCACAAAACATGAGTGGTTGTCTGTTAGTAATTCGGATATGGGGTAATTCAAGAATCTCCTTTGTTCTGTCTTTGTTTTCTCACTGTTATCTACAACTCTTGCTGGTCTATGTTTCAAAAGCTATTTCATAGAAGTTTATGATGAGTCTGAATATGATGTATTATTTTTAAGAAAACAAGAATATTTTGTGGAGTATTTATATTTCCATATTTTGTATGCTCCACTGAATAGCATAGTAAAGCTAAAAATATCTTCCACTATGAATTTTTTAACATCTAAATGTCTTTAGATGTTTCTGAAAATCGTGTAAAAATAGAACAGAAAAAAAAAATCAAATGTAGAACAGCACATAGAAATGCAGCTTGATTGATGACTATAGATTGCTTATTGTTTGTTTTCACCTGGTGACTAGTTTTGAACAGGTTAGCAGCAGTTTCCTAGAAGCTGTCCTGAATATTTGTACCTATATTCAAGTTGTGTGCTTCTCACAGTACCACACTAAAGATGATGTTGTGCTCATCTTCTGGACATTTTCCCAGTGTTATGTGGAAGTGTTCTTGTACATGGATCAAAATATGGTATTTCCATAAAATATACACAGTCACCTATTTTCCTTTGAATGTTTGGAACTTGCTGTTGTGGAACACTGATTGTACTGAGCCCTGTTGTTTTAAGTAAATATTTGAGGTTCCATCTGAGCAGATCTCTTCTCATGTGGTAAATGGCCTTGTTACAAACTGCAAAGGAGATGCAGTGCAGAACATGCACAGTTGTGGTCCAAATACATGCAGCTGCACGTAATTCACTGCAGAAACTGAATACCTGATAATGTCATTTGTATGTCATCATTTTTCTTCTGATATTAATCTCCTTTCTACCATTTTGAAGTTACATATTCCTGCTAAGTAAACTGTTGGCTGTTTTATTCTTTTTTTAAGGATTTTACTTTACTGTTTATTGAAAGGGCTTTAAAAACAGGAGCCACTCTTAGCAGAGCTACTGTAGTGTAGCTATTGTGATGTTAAAGCTGTCAAGGACACGAAATAGCACCACAACATTTTGACTTAGTACAAGTGACTGTGCTGTAGTTTTGAGATTGTGGTTTGCAAGTCAAGTGTCAGTAGAGGTAACTCATTAGCTACAAGGCTTTCAGTAAAAGACCTCGTAGTGGTTTGGCAGTCACATAACGTTTGACTGTATCTTCACAAGTGGGGTGGGGCTTTTTTGCAGAACACAGCTTCTCAAAAGGTTTGCTTCTAGGTAAGCAAATGTATTTTGGGTCCCCAGACTTCAATCTCTTCCTTATTAAAACACCACCACCAAAGGAAGACTGCTACTTTTTCCAAAGCAGGTTAAACTTTTTCAGACAAGGCTAAGCCATGAGATGAGCCGTCGTCTTGGAGAAGGGTTCAAAATGTAGGACTATCCTGGGACTTCTGGTCTCTTTTTCCAGACCCAGTGTAAGGAGAGCAATGGGTTTTAATGAGCTATGTCGAGGACCAGATGGATGAGTGAAAATGCTGTGCCATGTCCAAAGGCAACTGGGGAATCATGAGAGCCTGCTGTGGAGGCAGGGAGTTACAGTGTGTCTGTGGCACAACTCATATGACAAGTTGGTGCAGTGAAGCCCGTGAACATTGAAGACTGGGGCTGTTTCAAAAGGGTGGTAAATGTCTGTGAATTGGTCCAAGTCAGATTCACCCTTTCTGTTTTAGATAAGGGTAGAAGATGAGGAAGGGATATTTCTCTGCCCTGACATAAAAAAAAAAAAAAAAAAAAAAAAAAAGGCAACAAACTTGCATGCACAAACATCACCCCCAACCCCACCCCAATAATAAGAGTTCACAGTTACTGCTCAGAGAATAATACAACTACATCCTGACTGCTTTGCTCTGGACAGTCATCATTTGTGTACGACACCTGATATTACCGCTGTTTTGAACTGATCTTTTTCACTTTTTTGTTTTAAGCATGATTTCAGATAATATTTTCTTCTGATGTTGCACGTGACCTGTATTTAAAATACAAAAGGAAATAGAGCATCTCACAAAAGAGATGTCTTAATAAAGAACACATGAGGAACTTCAGTTTTCTGCAGTCATTAAGGGTGCTGATCAAGAGTGCATTTTCTCACCCTCTCATTGGAGTCATATGTCAATCATCAGGAGAAAAGCCAGTAGTGTCAGAAATGTGACAGAAAGTTTCTTAAGAAGTTTTGATGTCTAAAAAGTGGATCTTTTTCTGTAAACTGCCATCAAGTATATGTAACGTCTTCTAGGTTCTGTATTCAACAGTGAAAACAACTGTGATTTCTCTCTTTCTAAGCAGTAAGTTTATATCAGGTTTTTCAAAGGTATTTTAGTAAAGAGAAATTAAAAGGAGATATTTTTTTCATGAAGTGAAAGAATCTTGTTTGAATCACCAAAAACTTCCTCTAGACTTGATGGGGGTTTGAATAATCTTAGAGACAATTTTAAGTGAGAGTGAAAAGGACTGTCAATAAAAAGCCTCCAGCTGAGGGTAAAGTATTTTACGTATGTGGTATGATATAGATGTCTAAATAGTATGAGAGCTGTTGGAAGATGGAGGAGCTACAACAATCTTATCTCAGTCATATAGGAAGGAGAAGAGGGCTGAGGATTCTTTTTCAGAAATACATTGGTCTGTTTGAGAGGAAGATTGCAACAAGACCATGAAACATTTCCCATTTAGATCAGTTAAAATCAAATAATAATTTGAGACATGATATGAACTTTTTGGGGTTTTGGGTTTTTTTATGTTATTAAGAAATAAATAACTGTTTTTAAAAAATAAGATACCAAAAGGATAATAATATTTCTCCCTGTATTTTCAGACTATGATGTCTTAAAGGCATCTAGAAAAAGTGTCCCATGCTTTCTGACTTCTTTTGTTATTGAATAGACACCATTGAAGACTTTAAGACGTGCCCATGCTTTTTAAGCAAATCAAATCTGGCTCTGGTACTCAGAGATTACAATAAGAAAACTATGACTCTTGGACACCAACATCTACACCACAGGAGCCTTACTAAATCCTGGCATGGGTATCATGTGTCTAAAACCTTTAAAAAAATCACGAAATGAGTGAACAATGTAACACACCAAACATGAAAAGATGTGTCTCTGTGAGCCACTCATTATATCGGTCTGCTAATTGCATGAGAGTATGGGAGGCAGAGCTCTTTCTAGCTTTTTTTTTTATCTGTCACCCAGAACAATAGTTTTGAACGTGGATGTTAAAGAAATACTGCTTACTTGTGTGAGAAAATTTGTCATTCATAGTCAGGAGGAATCTAGTCATCTTTTTTGAGCGCACCCTCAGCAATTTTGCCAACGATAACCAAGCTGTGCAATGCTGTCGACACATTGGAGGGAAGGGATGTCATCCAGCAGGACCTTGACAGGCTTGAGAGGTGGGCCTGTGTGAACCTCATGAAGCTCAACAAGGCCAGGTGCAAGGTCCTGCATGTGACTTGAAGCAATCCCAAGCACAAATACAGGCTGGGTGGAGAATAGATTGAGAGCAGCCCTGAGGAGGAAGACTTGAGGGTGTTGTTTGACAGGCTTGGCATGAACCAGCAATGTGCACTTGCAGCCATGAAAACCAACTGCATCCTGGGCTGCATCAGAGTGGCCAACAGGTCTAGGGAGGTGATTTTCCCCCTCTGGTTTGCTCTTGTGAAACTCTCCCTGGAGTTCTGCGTTCGGTTCTGGTATTGTCAACATAAGAAGGGCATGAACCTGTTGGAGTGAGGAAGAGGAGAAAGCAAAGATGATCAGAGGTCTGGAGCAGCTCTCCTATGAAGACTGGCTGAGAATGATGGATCTATCTAGTCTGGGGAAGACAAAGTTCTGGAATGACCTCAGAGCACCTACCTGTACTTAAAGGGGGCTTCAAGAAAGGTGGAGAGGGACATTTTACAAGGCCCTGTAGTGATAGAACAAGGAGCAATGGCTTTAAAGTGAAAGAGGGCAGGTTTAGATTAGATATTAGAAAGAAATTCTTCACTCTGAGGGTAAAAAAGGACTGGAGATACTGGAAGAGGTTGCCCAGAGAAGTTGTAGTTGCCCCATCCCTGGAAGTGTTCAAGGCCAGGTTGGATGGAGCTCTGAGCAACCTGGTCTAGTGGGAGGTGTCCCTGCCCATGTCAGGGGGGTTAGGATTAGGTGATCATTAAGGTCCCTTCAAACCCAATCCTTTCTTTGATTCTGTGACCTTTAAAGCACAGATTGTTCAGTTCAGTTGTTGTGGAACTTGCGATTGACTGTAGTAAAGACATGGTTATTCATTGTCATAAAGGAGTTATCATCCCTATTAGTTTAAGACTATAAAATGCCTTTGCAGTGGTTAACGTCCTTAGTATTGCCCTTATTAAAAAAAATCAATATATTTCTCGTATCTGTCTTTACACCAAGATTTTTTTTTTTCTTTTTTTTTTTTT
>WEKY01010877.1:30243-73833 GCA_013390045.1 Picathartes gymnocephalus | reverse complement strand
TCATTTTTATAATATTTCCTTCTCTGCAAAGGTTCAGATGGTGAATACAATTTTTTTTTTTTTCATGAAACTGGGAGTAGGCATTTTCACTGAAAAATGCTGAAAATAAAAATATCCACTTGCACCTAACTACAAGAATTTTTCTGGTTTGTTCTTAAGGTTTGATACAGCAAGAGGGAAGAGGGATACAGCAGGGTCTTAAGTGGTGATATTCCTGGGTCTCTCCATCATGGGCCGATTTTCTGGGATCCACAGCACACAAATAGCACAACTTGCTACCCCAGAAATAGTTTGCTTCACTACAAACAACTGCAACAACCGGGTGTGCAGCAGCCACAGTCAGAAGACCTGNCAGTCAGAAGGCCTGGCAGCCTGCTACAGCCAGCTGGCATTCCTCACCTCTCTGGCTTTACTTTCAATGTTTGCAGCTTTCAGCAAGTTGACATCTCTAGTCCAAAAATTAATTTGTTCAAGCGAGGCTCCTGCCTCAGGCTGACCTTTTTTTTACTCTTTTTTTTTTGGCTTCCAAACAGGGAGAACAGAGAAACTGGAATATAAAATATACAACAGAAGATGTTTTAAAATGACACCTAAGGAAACTATTATTTGCATGAACTAAATCCTTCAAGTGATCTTTCCACATTCTGAAAACCCACTTGATTTTGCCTTAGAAAACAGCTTGCACATGCTCTTATGGCTTAAGTATTAAAAACTAAATCCCTGAAACACTTCATCAACATTCAGTATGTAGCTGCTGCAACTGTTTTTGTCCAGGCTGGACACAACTGTGTCACCTGAACTCAAATTCTACCTCTCCTTTGGTCTCCATAGTTTCCTACCACATCAGTAAACTGGAGGCATAAATTTGTCCTGGATAGATAATAAAAACAAACAAAATTGGAGGGCAAGAGAACCATATAGTGAGAACTGACAAGCAGCAAGACACACAGATTATCAAGGACAGACAAAGACTAGAAGAATGAAAACCAGTCAAGCAGAGAAGGTGAAATGAGAGATAGAGTGACCATGAAAAAAAAAAAATAAAGACAGTATTAGTGAACAACCTAACTTGGGTAAAAACTATGTATAATGAGAGGGAGAAAGTAAGAGGCCACATACTCAATGACAAGTTACATGCAGAGCTAAACATGAACAAAGGAAGCAGAAAATGAGCAGAACTGAAAGCAAATGCAAACTATGTCTGGAAAAGAGCAAACGTGGAAAATAATAATGGCCAATGATTGGAAAAATAGGTAGGGAACTGGGAATGGCTAGATAAGGAGTCTGAAATTATGAAGTAGAAAAAATGGAACTGCAATAAAAAATCTGGAATGACATGAGGAAATACTGTATTTAGGGCACAAAGACAAATTCAACAAAAAAAGTGAACACAATTGAGTAAGAGGATTAGAAGGACACAGACACGGACGTTAGATCAGGTTGAAGTGGATGGAGTAGAACATGTTATAAAAAGGCAATAACACATTTTCTTTCCTGTCTGAAACATAGCCAAATTTGTGGAGTCTCACCACGTCTCTCACCTCAATACTATCTCCCTGAATGAAGCCAAATGATACAGAATCCAGCAGTCATTTACAGCTGCATTCTCTTGCTCTTCTCACCTGAAACAAACATCTTCCTGTGAGAATTTTCTGGCCATCAGGACTTATTTAAATTACACATAGTCAAGTCTGCAAACAGCACAGAATTAATGTTACCTATTAAAACTATTTTCTCCCAGTGACTCCTTACTGCAATCATTCCACTGAATAGTGGACATTTCATTTACAATATCTAATGTCACCACAGAAACACATCTCAGAGAACAGCGTATATTTCTATATAAAAGATTTTACTCATGTCTATTACAACTGGAAGCTTTCAGCATTTTCACAACTTAAACTTCTATGTCTCAATATTTGGATGCTTAATCCAACATTCCAATTTTTATGAAATTATGTTTAAGCAACATAAAATAGCAAAGAAATGCACAGACCAATTCTATATGTAGACCATGGATACAGTCTTTCCAGAAACATGGATAATTGGTCTGGTTTGCATCCATGGTTAATCTATTAGGGGAAAGACAGGCACTGATGCTATAGCAAAACTCAAGGTTTCCAGTTTCACTAAGCCAATACCTCCCCTGTAAAAGAACAGAGAACTGTACAGAAAGGCGGATGGGGGGTGATGCGTGTTTTCTTTTCGAGAGTACCCAAACATCAGCTGTCTCCTTTTGATGTTTCCGATACATAAAATGTGTAAAGGTCCAACAGGAATTCAACAATCAAAACAGCAACTTTCTCATTGACCAAGTTTTTCAAAAGTATGTCCCTGTGATGTTTCTCATACCTACTGCTTATAGTTCAGTGGACTAAAATTCAGTCCTTCACATGACCGTAACTCAGCCCAACTCATCCTGTAACTACTGAAACCTAATTTGTGGGAGGTGTATTGCTCTGCACTCTAGCAATGCCAACAATACCCATTCTCAATCCGTAACTGAAGCTATGATCTCCTATAAAAATAATTTATTACACATTTGCAATTGTTCTGTAACAGCACCTTTACTCTTCCCCAGATCTACACAACCATGTCGTTGGTGGTATTTTCTAACTCAACGAATTTTTCTTAAATGACTGTGAATTGTCTTTAACTGAGATTTAGAAAAAGCTTGGTCTGATATTTCTGAAGTGCAACTTCCCTACCATAAATGGTCATGTAAAGAGCCGAGTCAGCACTATGGGCAGGATAACCCTAAAAAGATATCCCCTTTAGCCAGTCACTTAATTGAACAGAACACAGAGTCCATGCAAATTACCAGAATTTCTGTTAAACCTTGGCCCAAAATGAGTATGTAAAACTGAAAGTACAATATGTACATTCTATTACAATTATACCAAATTTCCAAAAATAACAAATTGCAATTTCAGGTTTAATTCATAACTAATGTTATAATGCCAGAGGATGGTGCTATTTGCCTGCACATCATCCAGATAATTCAGAAACAACATCATGCCCTTTACACATTGACATTATTTAAGGAAGTACATTCCTGTTGATTGTATTGCAGGAGTGCAAGGCATTTTACAAAAAGAAACCTTTCCTGATCCACAACTTTTATTTATGCACTAAAACTACTTCAGTATGAAACAGAAGTTTAAATAAAGAAGAATGAACATGAAATACATAGAAGCAAACTAATAGTATTTAAAGAGTAAAATCATCTTATATTTGTTCAACTTTTCCACAATCATTTGGCAAATTTTCTCTACAAACTTAATGAGGTAGTCTTTTAAACTTGCAGAAGAAACTGTATTTACTAGCCCTGCATAATTGTTAAAGCTGCAAATATTTCTAGCATTTTAAGTTCCAGAAAATTGCAAAACTTTAGTTTAGTAAGACCTTCTAGGTAGGACTAGCTAAAGCCTTATTTAAATTTAGGTTCTCTGAATTCGCAACCCTCCCACTCTGCTGGTAACATTACAACTACACTAGATCCTGATCAGGCCAGAGAACTGACATATTTGTGGGAAATTAAACATTTTTTGTCTTAAAACTCAGTCAAATTTGAAAATTTTCACTTATCCATGCATTTACTCTTATTTCTCTGCAAAGCTAGTTCTGCGTAAGAAAAACAGATTCCTCATGCCTCTCCATGATTTCAAGGACGGCAGTGCACACAGCATAAGGCAGCACCACAGCACAAGGCACATTTCAGAGTGGAAGATCGGTGGCTTCAGAAGGCCAAAGCCTAATCACACATCAAAAATTTATCAGTTATTGAAAAAAGCAGTTCAGGTGCTTGTGTAAGATGTGATTTTAAAGAATTAAGTGTTCAACAGGTTGAGTATAGTTTAAAAGAAGAAAAAAAAAAATCAAGGTCCAGCAGTACAGCAATTACTCATAATACTGTGTATACACAAACACCCATCCCTTACTGTAAACTGAAATACAAATGCATTTAATAAAAAAAACTAGGAGTTGTTCATGAGTACAAGTGAGTAACTCACTGACTGACATTTACTTTTGCATTTCTGCTTGCAAGGTTACAGTAATCACACAGCAAATCCTCAGAGACAACCCTTTTCAGCTTGTGGGTTTTTTCCCTTAAAAAGTGAAAAAATAGACATATTCTACTTACATATTGTACAAAAAGTCAGCCAAATACTTCCATTTTGAAAGCTTTACCTATAATGAAGATAAAGGAAATGACAGTATTTACTAGAATTTCATTAAAGGTAAAGACAGTAGGAGTCGAGGTATGGAATCACCAGCAGAAATGGAACTGAAAAGATGGAAGCACATTATGTGGAACAGCTCATATTTCAAGGGTTTTTCCTTTGGTTTGATGAAACTGACTTTTTGATTGTCCTTGCCATACCCACCACCTCCTACTCAACATAGAAGAAGTTATCTTCCCAAGCCAGTAGTTAGGGTACTTCTCTAGGATCTGGCAAAACAAAGTACAGTCTTTACTATAAATGACAGAAACTGTGGATAGTGTGGGTATCATCTGCAGCACAGCAAATGTTCAGACACTTGATATTTTTGAAGGTTTTTGTTTCTACTTAGGCAAGAGACAACCTTCCCACTAAAAAGCATTTCACTATAACTACTAACCAGCTTTGGGTGTGAGCCTCAGTTCAAAACCATCTTTGTGTTCAGTATTTGTTCATATACAGGAATCAAAGCAGACCTAACTTGCGTTTTTGCTACAAATACTTAAAGTGTCTTGAATTCTACAGTCCATAGCCACATTGGAGATTTGAATTCTAGAAGAATTGCTTCAGGGCATTGTGCTGCTTTCACTATGAAAAAAAAATTGCTACTGAAGAAAAAGACAGTAATGAACCAAGATGAATAAAGTTCCAGAAATTTTTCTTCTGAAACACAAATAATACTCAAAATATTAATAATATAAAAAGCGTACCGAAGAGTATTACTGTTCTGTGTATTGACAACTACACTTAGATACAAGAACACACACACAAAAAAAACAACATTGTCAACAAAAAACCTCTTTCCAATACAGTGAAGAAAAGTGTGCTATTTTAAATCCCAAAATAAAAATCATTGAAAGGTGTTATTTTGACCAAATAAATTAGACACAGTCATTTTCCAAACTGTCACAAAACAATGTTTAGTGTTTGGGTTTCTTGACCAGCAGCAATTTTAATAAAGAGAAGAAATTGACAAAGAAAAAGCTGACAGTATTAACTAGAATGGAAGTAATGATGCCGGAAGGCAGGCTCCAGTGAAGACCAGCAAAACACAAAACTGACATTCTAACAAGCTCGCCTTCAGAAACATTTGTGCGCTGTGCAAGGCCTGTAGCTCAGTGAACCCAAGAACAAGAAGTGAAATAGGAACTAAGATGTTACACCTAATCCTTGCTCTCACTTTTTAAGGCAATCTAGCAGAATAAGGCCTGCCTGTGTGCTCCCAAGAAAATGGGAATTTTTTTCAGAGCAGGTATTTGTAGCAGTGCCCACAGAGACTTTAGGTAAGGCAAATATCTAACTACTGTAAATAGCTCACATGAACTAATAAAACACCTGAATGATGGAAAAGGCACCTCTGACAGGTGACAGGTGCCAATACAGAACTCCCAGACCTAGGAGCTGACAGGCCCCTAATTACCAGAAGGGTAATCAAAGATGATAGAGTAGGAGAGATGGTGTTTACAGTTTTACAAAACAGAATAGCTCAAAAGGTACTGTAACTTGAAAACCCTCTTTTGCTATTCCAACCCTCTTTTGCTATTCCAACTAATCTCTTAACATCCTAAACTTAAGCAGCCACTGAAAATGTACAACCTTTTAAGAAGTTAAATAATACATTAACTGAGTTTATTTTTAAAAACTGAATCTTTAGCAGTTAAATGCATACATTTAAAAGCCACCTGAACAATTACTTTGAAACCAAAAATGTTAAAATGTTCAGATTTTTACCACTCAGAAAGAATAAATGTTAAGAAAGGACAAATCAGAAACAAAAGGAATTAAAAGCACGTTGATCTTTGCCTATGTAAATTAGGTTAAGTGAAACATATCACACAGTCTGTTCAAAGGAAACATGCTGAGTGAACATACACCTTTGACAGTGCATGTTGTACTAGGATTAAATGTAAAATAATGAAGAAAAAACACTTCAGAGAACCAAGAAAAATAATTAACAAGGTGCTGTTTCTCCTTTGCATTTCTTCTCCAAATAAGACTAATATTGATCAATCCTCTCTTCCCCACCTTAACTGTTCCAAGATTTCAGATTAAGGGATGATACTTTATGTTATTAGTTCAATTTCACATTATTACTCAACATCAACATATTGAGTGGGAGGGTTACAAAAATAATTGCAGGATCACAATTCTTTCATAAAAATTTCAGAAAAGCTAAGTAAAGTTTAACACTTTTTCTTATATCAGACTCAGCCTAAAATAATTTTTAAAATACTAGATTTGTAAACCATTCCTACGTAGATGGGACAGCTTAAGTACTCTAGAGGTATTCAATTTTTAAAATATAATACCAGGAGAAAACACTTAAGATTTCCTCCTTCCAGCTTAATTTTGTGTTCCTACATCATGAAACCAAAGGTTGTAGGTGCACCATCAAATGTTTCTACAATATGCTCACAACCTACAATTCAATACTAGATTACATTTCACAATGCACTATTATTTAGAAGGGTGTTCTCCCCATTTTTTATCAGATGCCACTTAAAACATCTTCCCCTCTCTATTTGCTACTCATCGTGGAACATCAGAAGAGAAACAAAGGGAAATGAGGCTTCAAGTCCAGTCACACTCATATCTACTAGTTCTTGGTAATTTGTCCATAACATAATGGGGTATGTGAAGTTGTGTTACTCACATGTGACTTCTCTCAGTTGTAAGAGACCTTGACTGCTCATAACTATGCTGGTGAACCAGTATTTTATTCTACCTTACTACTGGCACTCAAAGCTCAGCTTTTCTGATATAACTAGCTACATCACCACTAGCATCTCTTGCTGGTAGATTCTCCAGATATTCCTGTGCTGTAAAGGACCCTTTTTTTATTGCAGATACCTCCTAAACACCAGCAACTACTGCCTTCTGGAAAAAAAGGGTGCAATCTCAGTTTTTCCTCAGTGCTACAGATGAAAGTTCAATTATCACACACACAAACCTACTCAACAGCAGCTATCTTTAAGAAAAGACCAGTAATAATTAAATACAACTACAGGAGAGGATAACCACATTCTCAAAGCTTGAGATAGAAATTCTTAGATAAAGAAGTTTGATTCTACTACGGCATACTTTACTGTCACAAAATTTTCTTCTAGTTCATTTTTGCGAAATTTTCGGTTTGTCTTCACTGTAAGATCAATAGGCTTCATTCAAAATACACTTTGGCTGCTTCCTTTAATTCTAGTGGAAGGCACCCTACTCATTTCCTAAATAAACAGAATTAGTTTACCACACTGTCATCTTGTCCTGTTCATAAACAGAGTACATTTGAGGAAGGGCAGAAATTCAGAGGAAGAAATGGCTACTAGAAATAAAAAGAAAAAAAAAAGTTTTAGTATTCTTCCTTATTTAAATATCTTACTGGTAATCCAAAGAGTATTTAAATGCTAGGTGTGAAACTGCTAATGGTCTCTGAATATAACTTGCAAAACAACCTTAAGCTGCATCAATGCAGTAGGCTGATCAAAGGTATTTAATTTATCTGCAGTCCAGAGCCTCCACAAGATCAAAACCAACACACTAGCAGAAAAAATATATATATATAACTGAAAAAAAGTTCACATAACTATTACTACAAATTTAATACTCAAGCTATCTGAAAGGCCACTAAGTTTTCCTGAACCCTGCTCTGCACTAAACAGTTTATACAAACCCCTAGCTACAACAGATTATATAGCAGAAAGACATAATTCCCTAAGCAATACATTACAGATGCTACCAACAACAATCGACAATACTACAGATTTAGAAAACCTACCATTAATTTGATGATTAAGATGACAGTAGGTCTTTGAGTGGCTAACTGATATAAATTCCTAGAATTAAGCTCTAACTGCATTTATCAGGGAAACCACTGCAAGGATGCACTGCAGATGCTGGCCAAGCTGAAGTAAGCAAGGTACAAAAAAGGCTACTTGACATACACAGCAGCACAGATTTGAGAAACAAAAAATACATTTAAAAATCCTATCTGTTCTGCATTAAAATTTAGGAAAAGTTTATAAAAATTGCACCACACTTCAGCACAAGAAATGTTTTCTCTTTCTAACTGCAGCATGTTTTACATTATCTCCATTACTTATCTACACTTCAAATACTTATATATATTATTACTCTGAATATTTATTTATATCACATTTTCTATGAACTCATCTGGCATCAGCCAAACTTATCTGAATTCCAGCATTATCAAAGATGAACTTGTTTAATTAAGAGTAGAAAAAATTGAGACCTAATATTACCATAACCTGAAAAAGAGAGACTCATATTTAGAAAATAACAACCTATATAAAGATGTGATGAAACAACACTGGAGACTCTATTCTTCAATGCCAAAATAGTTCAGAGACATTAACTGACTTATAAAGAGCTGCGTATCTGAGATTAGAAGCCAAATTGAATACAGTAAAATACAGCCTATAGTTTTAGACAAGCTTTGGAAAGTTTACCAGATGCAGATCAATGCCAGAAAAATTTCATTTGCCAGTCTGAAGCAGTGCATTTCACTCTATCATGACTTTAGAAGGGAACTTGCATGGACTCAAGTTCATTCCTCAATGTTTTTCTCTACAGTTCACATCTACAGTAGCACCTGTAAGCACACAGACAGCATCTACGATCTTGTAATAGTTTGTCTGCATACATGTTATAATAAAAATAGCATCAAAAGCATCAAATGTAAAGCACATTTCTGCCTTGAAAAATGTTTATTTAAGATCTTCGGTTAGCACTTTTTTTCCTTTTTTCAACTTAAGCCCGGTACTTGGTGTATACACAGTTACGCCATCTCACCTAGTGGACAAGCAAACTTAGTCATTTTCCTGTTTATGTGGGTCAGCAATAGGGAAGAGGAAACATTAAAAATAGGAAAATGTGATTCTAAAACCACAAAAAGTTGCAGCAGGGACTCGAACAAGGAGTACCCAAAATAACTTCAACTCATATTTTGGAATTAATTAGATACACAATTTCCACTTAGGGTGTGCTTTTATAGGCAGTAAAAATATAGAAAAAGAACTGAAGCAACAACCAGTCAAAGCTCTTCCATGTCTTTGACAATATGGCATTACAACTTCTACAGACACAAGTTTTTTCCAAAATAAAGTTAGCTAGTTTTCCAAGCTTTTCACATTTTAAGCATGAATTTCTACGTTCTGCCAAGGATTCTGACAGTAGACCCAAGAGTTTTAATTTTAATGGCCATTTCAATCATCACAAGTATAACAGAAGGGAGGAAACTGGTACTTCACTTATTTGTAATTGTCCATGTTGAAGACTGAAAGGCTACGAAAGAACACAGAAGTTGAGATGATGAAAAATGGGTATTATCTTGTCACCTAAGAAGAAAACAGTGGAAGTGTAATTAGAAGCACAAAAGTGGTGGCATTTCTGTTATGTCTGATATGTATGTGCCATAATACACTAGACTATGCAACTAATATAACAGTTCTGAATCATCCACAATACTGCAGAAACACATCCAGAAGAAAGCAGAGAGATAAAGTTTGCATTGATGACACAAATTTTCTAGGGAAGGAACAGTATTTGTAGTGAAAGACACTTAGCATAAACAGGTACTGTGAAGTAATTTTGTGTTTAAATCTTGCATCTTTACACTTTCCTGGCTTTTATTTTTTGACTTGTTTTCTGAATTTGCACAGGTTTCCTGTTAGCATTTAAGCACCCTTTTATCACTACATAATGTATTTTAAACTGCTTCTTTTGATCCTACTATTTTGGACTGGATATGCCACTTGGAACGCTTAGATGTCTTACTAGTTTCTAGAGCTGAAATGCCTTAGTTTTCAAGTGTGAAATACTACTGTGTCAGCATTCCCAACAGCCTTGCTTTGAGTACTCAAGTACAAATTTCAGGTAGGATTTAAAATCTTTAAATTGATACACAATAGCACTACAGCAGCAGTACAGCATTCATCCTTAAAACAGGATTTTTAAAAAATCTGACTCCAATCATACCTTCCTGCCACCACAAAAATCCCACCTGAGGACTTAGTAAATTCTTCATTTTACCTTCTAAAGACACTGAAAAAACCAAGTGATAGTTGATCTTTACTGTGATCTGAATGGACTGAGATAGAAGGACACTAAGAACAAGAGAAGCTAAGGTGTCCCCACGATCTCTAGTTCTCCTGGAATCCCAAAGTTCTAAAAAGGACACAATCATTTTTACTTTCATCCAAGTTCTCTTAGCTTCCAAGCAAAACATTCAATTTTCATACATAACACAGTCAGCTACGGAAATGACTGACTTTGTACTGGTTTACACTTTGTCCTAACAAAAGTAAACCAAACTAATGTTAGAGGACCATAAAGGAAAACTCAGAAAAAGCCTGGAGTGTCACTTTTTCCAGTGTAGGTGTGGAGTATGTACGAGGAGAATCTCAAGAATGTATTTCAAAGGATCTTAAAAAGCTTTTCAGTGCTGGTGACACATTTTTCCCTGAAATAAGCCACTTCCTTTCTAAAACCCACACAGTATCTCCGTGTAAAGATTCTGTAACTTTGCAAAGTCTGTGTATATATTTTTCTTACCCAAAACAGAGAAGTCTTAAATTCTCATTTACTTTCCATGATTTAAGATATATCATGTCAGATTTCAAACATTTCCACTGAGAAAAGAACACACTTTCTTTGTCACAGACTGAATGCATAATATATCTGAGCATAATTAAGTACCATGAGTCCTTATCTCTATAGCAGGCATTTGAGAACTGTAATGTTACAGAAAAGTTACCACAGCCAGCTGACATTGGGAATAAAAATTTTTTCTGGGATACCAATGTATAAATAACGGATTTTCAAATTAGCAAAATCAAAGTATCAGACCCGATATGATAAATGGCAATAAAACCTGAGGAACTCTAATTAAAATATATTGTACATCACCATTAAACTTCAGAATGTTTGCTCCTCTTTGGAATTCTCGCTATAAATAAAATTCAAAACTATCAGTTTTTCTGGTTTTGGTTGGGGTTTTTTTGGTCATTGAAGGCTCCCAACTTCATTTGTCCATTAGCCACAAGTAGAAGTGATAAAAGTTATCTGTTAAAGCACAATAATCTGCATTCTGACACTGCACTAGGAAGTAACTGCTATGACAATGTCCATCTGCAACATAAAAAGACAGAAGACAAATAAATATTTGTCCATGAAAAGAGAAACACCTATCATTCTGAACCAAAACCAAATCTTCCTGCATTCAACTGAATGAAAAGAAAAAGCTAATTACATCAAGATAAATTAATGTAAACATCACTACAATGTTTCTTTTTTAACTGCTACTGGTGTAAAGCAAAAATGAAGGAAGATACCTATACAGGAGAGGCAAAAAAAAAAAATTCACATAATGAAAAGAAATATTAACAAAATGCCAATTTTATTTGTGCTTTTCTTGAAACTGCCCACACTGTATTAACAGTTATGTCAAAATCCTGAATACATGCAGTATTAATAAAAAGCATAAATAAAAAATACATGCTAGTGAAGAAATACCTGTTTCTCTATTAGAATCTATTAACTGCTTCTCTATTAAGAAAGTAGTAAAGCCCAATATCTACAAATCTCGACTTCAATGTGAGATGTGCTCTATTCCTAGATTATCTGGCATGTCATGAGTAAGGCTTTTCAGCTTCCTGTGCATTACATTCACCGTTTACTCTTTACTGTGAAGCTTGTTTCTTATTAAATATTTATAAAAACAGACCTGTTCTTGGTGCTGTTCTTGAGAAATTACCATAAAACAAAATAGCCAGTGCCACCACAAAGACAGCTCAACTCTAGATTCCTTGCTGCCCCAACAACCAAACCAGATAGACTCAGTTCGCAGCACTTTTTATTTCCTGCAAGGACTGCACATTTACAGACATCTGACCTCCTTTCTTGTTCAAGCATCACTAAAATCAAAAATCTTAATGTCATAAAGTGGTTAACAATTTCGTTAATGAAGCCTGAAATGGAATAAAACCTTGCTCACTCACCAGTATCTGTTTGTTCTGTAACACTAACACAAGCAAAAAGAAATGAAAATGTAGTTTAGCTAGAAAAAAAACCATGCAGAAATGAAACGAAAATGCAGAAAATGCAGATCTTTTTCACTGAGGGTATTCGCATTTTCACACAAATACTTTTTAGAAATCTGAATTTTAAGAAAGATTTCTCAGAGAACCCATAAATACCAGCTACATTTCCTGAAACAAAAATCTTTGCTTATCTTGACCATAATGAGAGTAATTTATTACAAGTGTGTTTCAAATTGCAGTCTCTGAATATCACTAATACCAGAGCAAAGGACACCTGAGAAATGCTACACACATCAAGAATATATGCCACCAGTCAAAAAAGAGAACTCTGTATGAAGGTTTCATTCTTTCCTGTTATGGATAAAAAGACTCAAAATAGCCAAACGAGCTATCAAAATAATGTCCGTCTTCATCAGCTATTACCTCCATACAGTGACAAGATCACAAAATTGCAGAATATACTGAGTTGCAAGGGTCCCACAATGACCAAATCCAGCTCCTAGCCCTCCACAGCACCATCTCCAAGAGTCACGCCATCAGCCCGAGAGCATTGTCCAAACACTTGTTGAACTCTTTCAGGCTTGGTGCTATGACCACTGCCCTGGGGAGCCTGTTCCAGTGCCTAACCACCGTCAGGGTGAAGAACTTTTTCCTGATATCCAACCTAAACCTCCCCTGACTCAACCTCAGGCCATTCCCTCAGGTCCTGTCACTGGTCACCACAGAGATCAGTGTCTGCCCCTCCTCTTCCCCTCATGAGGGAGCTGCAGACTGTGATGAGGTCTCCCCTCAGTCCCCTCCAGGCTGAACAGACCAAGTGACGCCAGCTGCTCCTCATACAGCTTCCCCTCCAGGCCCTTCATCATCCTCATGGCCCTCCTTTGGATGCTCTCTAATAGTTTAATGCTGTTATGTTGTGGCACTCAAAATTGCGCCCAGCACTCAAGGTGCAGAGCAGAGTGGGACAATCCCCTCCCTTGCCCAGCTGGTGATGCTGTGCCTGATGCCGCCCAGGACAGGGCTGGCCCTCCTGGCTGCCAGGGCACTGCTGACTTGTATTCAACTTGCCATGTACGAGGGACCCCCAGGTCCCTTTCCATGCCACTGCTCTCCAGCCCCTCATTCCACAGTCTGTCTGTACTTCCATGGTTGCCCCATCCCAGGTGCAGAGTCTGACACTTCCCCTTGTTGACCTTCACTTGGTTGGTAACTGCTCAACCCTCCAATTCTTTGAGGTCTCTCTGCAGGCCCTCCCTGGCCTCAAGGGAATCAGAAGCTCCTCCCAGTTTTCTATCTCCAAACCTGCTCATGATCCCTTCCAGTCCTGTGTCCAAGTCATTTACGAAGATGTTGAAGAGCACAGGGCTGACGATGAAGCTCCATGTGGGAGCCCCACTAGAGATGTCTGATGTCACCTCACTCACTATAACCCTTTGTGCCCGATCCATGAGCCAGTTGCTCACCCATCTGATGTGTTTATCCAGCTGTGTGTGCGACATTTTGTCCAGAAGGATCCTGCAAGAGATAGTATCAAAAGCTTCACTGAAATCCAAAAATATTACATCAACTGAATTCCCTCAGTCAACTAGGCCAGTTACCTTGTCATAAAACAAAATCAGATAGGACTTTCCATGCTGGCTGTGACCGCTGACTGTTTTGTCTTTTAGATGTTTTTCAATACATCCCAGAACAACCTCCTCACTAACTTTATCAGGCACTGAAGTGAGACCGACAGCCTTGTAGTTTCTGGGGTCCTCCTTAATGCCCATCTTGAAAATCAGGACAATGCTCACCAGCTTCCAGTCAGCTGGGACCTCACTGATGATAAGTAAATACTTCACAAGCAACTCTTCTCTAAAATCTGCATATTCTCATTATAAAAAGAGTAGAATAATGTTCACTATGTTTTCGTAAGTCTAATTTTTAAGAAATTATTCAAGGATTCTCTTTCTACGCATATCATTTTAATCTCTACAGACTACAACCATTGTACAGGTTCTAGTCATCTTCTAGTCTTATTATTACCAGAAACTTATAGGGCAATGGGTTATTCTCTAAAGGAATCCTACCAACGTGAAGCATACGAATCAATTATTTGACCAACAAACTACTGACATACCTCAGAAGTCACTGACAATTGTTTCTAATGGGCCATTTTTAAGTATGCAATGTAACGAATCCACAAAGAACACTTCCATGATGATGCTAGAAGCTGATAAGCAGTTTCATACAGATTGTGCATCTCAAGAATGACCTAAAATCACAAACTGCAATTAGCTTTTACTTTTTGGTTAAATGCTGTACTTGAATAGACCACACAAGGGAGCAAATGGCTGCATAATACAGCAAAACTAAAACAGAGACCCATTCCCACTGAACTGCATTGAGATAGCAATTTGTGAAGACAACAGTGTGCTTAAATAAATAAATCACCATTGGCTTTTTGTTTCATCACCTTGTTTTCTAGTGCAGACAGATAACTTGGACTAATGACATTCCCTTATCATCTGATTAGAAGTCTGGGGAAAGTAAACTGAACATAAAATCTAAGTTTATCAGCTATCTACATTTCAGAGAAACAAAAGAAAAAAAAAACAAACCATGTGAGATGACCATAAAAATTAAAAAAAAACCAAACAAACAAAAACCCCAAAAAAAAAGAAGAGAAAAAGGAGAAGCACCCCCTTTCAGCATTTCAAGAAGTTTACTACATGAATTACATGATGAAATGATTGCTTGAAATATTAATCCATAATCAATACCTAATACAAAAACATTTTAAAAATTAAAGAAGTTGAGTACTTTAGATTTGAAAAAGATGTGATTGACTGTTTGTATAACCCTAACCTACAACCCCTGTACAAAGGTAAACTACTGCCCTTCTATAATGGCACAGTAATAAATTATATATGTTTCATTAAAAGACAAGACATGTCCTATGATCAAACAAATCTTTCGTCCAGATATTCATTTTTGCCATAGTATTGTTGCTGTTTAACTTCTTGCATAAGTGCAGATTTTCATAAATTGTTGATTAGAGAAAAATGTTTTTGAATGACACAGTAAGGAAATAGGGCAAAACACAAGATTGCAAAGACTACTTCCTTGCACCAATTAGTCTCATAGAAATAAGATTTTGAAATACTATTGTGCAACAGTTCTAGAAATTCAAGCAGCTTGCTGCATGTGAAACTTAAGATCTTGAGAACTGTCCAAGAAGATTTTGCCTTACTTTCTCCAAAGGAATCTTCTGCGCAAAGAATGCCCATGCAAACCTAGACAAAAACTGGAGTCTGTTTCTAGAGGTGATACAAACATTACAGAACATTCAACTCTATTTCTATCAGGTAGGTTAACAAGAAATTGTAATTAACTCAGTCCTTTAATAATATGTGCTTTATTTACATACATAAAGCAACATCCAGAAGTCAATCTTGTATTAAAAACAGTCAGCAGTCACTTAAAAATTATGCACAAAATAAATTTGATGTACTAAATGCCTTAGGAGTATACAGTAGTAGTATGTCTATGCAGTTAATATTATCTTTTTCTGTTTATATGCAAACACAGACAAGCATTTTGCAATGTTAATATGTGAATTCCAAAACAAGTAATACAATTAAACCATATTAGACAAAGATACACAGTAGCTGCAAAATGAGGGGGAAAAATTACATACATACATTAAAAAAATTAGCTGACCATGTCAAGCATAAAACAGGCAGATTTAGTTTACTAGAATTCGAATATTCATTAGGCACAAACCCTTCAGTGTAAAGGCCAAACACAGCTGTTACACAAAAATGCCACATGCCATATCATGCAGTGTTCTAACACAATTAAACCTGTCCTTGATACCATAAACTTCATTCGCAGTAAAGAATTAAAGGAATAATTATGGAAATTATTAAAATACCTGTTTAATTTAAAAAGCAAATATAGTGACACAATACCTTTTGTTTAGAAAAACAAAACTATAAAACTGTCTAGGCATGAAAATAAATCTCTGCCAAAAATTAATTGGAATTCAGGTTTATCCACCACTTAGGTACCTCCTCCAATGTTCAGCCTGCAGGTCTGTATTAATTCAAGGCTCACTTCAGGATTCAGGATTGCAAACTGAAGAAAAATCCCTCCCCTATTGTTTATACACTGAACAGCATATACTGCTCCTTCATGACCACTAACACCATAGCCAAATGCCAATGAAAAAGTAATTATATATGAAAATCTAGCAACCTAACAAGATCCAAAGTTGTTTACTAAGGTAACAATCCCACAGTAAGATCCATACATACAACCCTGATGCTCTTTGGCTTCAGTCACTTTTTCAAGCTTTAACCTGCATGGAAACTATGCCAAAACTGAGCTTCAAGTACTACATATTGCCCCCTACTATTCGTTCCAATGGTATCCACAGGACCTATATTTAGTTGTATGTCCAGTTCATGCTCTAAAATTACTACAAATGCTAAGAAGTTTTATGCAAATAAGGGCAGCCAGAGGAATGAGAAAACAGACCAAATCCAAAGAGAAGCGAGACAGAGAAAATAAGATTTAGCTGGGAAAGCAAAGCTATTCAATTTTAAGAGACCCACATGTATGAGAAATCTCTACTGAAATTAATTAAGTCCTCTGGAGTATCTGAAACACAGGAAAGCAAAACCACCTACAAATATAACAGGCATGACAACGTCAAACTTTGCACTCATATTTTATGTTGAAAAATTAGAATTTCTCTATCAGAAAAATACACACAAATTTGAGAAAAGTGAGCTTTAATTACAAACTCTGCTACTTCCTTTGGTCAGTAGGAAAAACAGACTTGGATTTTTAAGCGGGGGGAAGTTAAAGCTTCGACTAACTGCAGAGAAACAGATCACTGAAAAGCATTTCATATTCTTGACACAGTAAAATTTGCTATTATGACTAACTAATAAAACAATCAGCATTACAATCAGTATCCACCAGAGTTCTGTAGAAAGTCTTCTCAGGAAATCATTTATGCTCCTGCCAATAAACTTATCAGATCATAGTATGTACACTGGATTGTATTATTGAATCCTTTAAAGGAACTCCAAATAGGTTAGAATAGATTAACACGTCAACTGGAACATAAACACTACAGCACTGTCATTATATAAAACTTTTATTAATTATGGTAACAAACATTAATTTTATTCACAAGGTCACAGATCACACTGCTCTTAGTCCTCAATGACAATTGCATCAACTAGACAAACAAGCAAAATATACAGACCACTAAATTTGTACCTGAGAGAACTGGAACATGTTTTATTTTATTTAGAAACAAAATCGTAGTGCAACCTGAAGTCAGGAATAAATCTAAAGGTTTTGTCTTCTTTTTGATGTAACATGCTCAAGGAAAATTAGATTTAAACTAGATGAAAGTCACATCTACTGTTTCATACTAGCTGCCAAGTTTAGCATAAGTGTATGAACACACATTTCTCTAGTTGCAGCAGTATATCTACTGAACTTATTGCAGTTCTGAATCTAAAATACTGACAGTGACACTGGAAATACATTAGAGGTCATAATGTGTACTAAAAGGAAAGTTAAAACATATATGTAGCTACTAATTTGAATAACAGGGCACCATAGTAAGCCCAGAATGTTCTGATTTGGATCTTTCATCTAAAGATTCAAAATAACAGCAATGTGTGCATACAGTAGAAGAGAATGTATTTCCATTTCTAAAGGAAGTTTTCTTCAAAAAAGACAAGAGGCAGACACAAATAGCACTTAGGCTTTGCCTGAAATTTTTTTTTCCATTGAGCAAAGACTGTCATGCTATAGTTGAAAGAACTGATACTTCAGTACTTCTCTGAAAGACTTGATATAAACAACAGAATCCTAGGAAACTTCTTATGAAATACATGCAGCATGTACATATCTATAAAATTGCTGGTTTAAAATGCTGGATATCACATTTTGACAGCTAATTGGAGTCAGGGGGGCACAAAAACTATTTAATTGCTTGCTCCCCTACTAATTTGGTCCTATCAGAAACTACACGTGTACTACTACAACCAGAACTGTCAAAACCTGAGGTCCTTGAAGCTTTTAAAAACTAAAGGCATTTCTGTTGTAATAGTGTGATCAGTATAAAGATAGAAACAGAATAATGACATTGACTGGAAACATCCATTACAAGACTGGCAGTTTAATAACATACCTTTACCAGAAAATCTAACCTTAAGAACACTTAATAAAACAGTTGTAATATAAACTGAGGTTCCTGCTCCCCAAACTATACACCATATAGCAAAAGTAAATTACTTTACAAAATAATAATTCACTGTTCTTACCAATGAACTGTATCTTCAACACCTAGAGAGATATTTCAAGAAGTCTAATGGTCTTTACAGAATTTTGTACATGCAGTATCTATACAGTAAAGTTCAAGACTTTTCAAAAGTTAAAAATGTTAAATTTTCAGTGAAAATTATGCAAAAATTAAGATATTCAGTGCAACACTTATTTAAAAGTTCTCATACAAATTTCTACCTCTCAGCAAAAATGGTAATATATCAATTTAAAAAATAAAAAAAAGAAAATCAATTCTGGATCATAAACAGGTCCTATATAATTCTTTTTAATATAATGCAACATCAACACTGATGCTTTTATTTTTCATTACTGTCTTGTAAAAGCTTTTCTTTGGTTAGCTTTCACAATATCATCAGGAGATGCTGATTTGAAGTCAAACGGTGTTATGGCTATTGTAGGACCAGTTTCCTTGGGTTTTACATCTTGTACTTGTCTACTGTATAGGAAAGTTTTATGTATCCCGACTGTGCACCGCTTATACCCTTTCGGAGGATAACGGAGGCACAAGGTTAAAGCAAAAGCTGAAGGTCTTGCACGCAGCGCCTTTATCCATGAAAGGGACAAATCCTGCCTCTTAAGACCATGCCCTTTTTTGGGTTTTCTGTTTGTTTTGGCAAAACCAGAACATTTTCCCTGTTTTTCTTTAACAAGTTTCGTTTCAGGACTTAAGATATTTGACTGTTCTACCACACTCTTCTCTGTAGATTCATCTGCATTTTTTACAAGGACACTTAAATCAATGCTGGTTCCTCGGGAGGGCCTCAATTCAATTACATCACGCATGGGCAAGTTCGTCCTTTGCTGAGTTTCATCTATTTCAATAGTCTCTGCTATTAAATCCGAGAGTGATAAATTCTCAACCTCCTTTATTGGAGAAACTTTAGAAAGGGCTAGAGAAGACAAAGATCCTGTTAGCTCAGGCATCCCACCTGAAGTTTGGGGTTGACTTACAAGTTGTGATAATGATGAGCTTCCCAATTTCCTATCAGTGAGACTTGCTGTTGACTGGGTGTAAAGATCAGCCAAAGAGTAGCAGTGGCTAGCACTGCTTTCCTGGTTTTCCTGAAGCAAGTCAGCCAATGATGTACTTCCAGATCTTAACACTGGAAAAGCAGCCATGTCTGAAGAGGGGCTTTCTTGTTTTCTACTTTGTGCAAGTGAAGAATAATTTTCAAGAAGTTCACTCTTTTTATTTACAGTCTGACTGACCTCATTATCAAGAGCCAAGTTTCCTAAAGCACTTACTAAACATGGAGGACTACAAAAATTTGCATTACTATTACAATCGGAAGTTTTTGAGGAAACAAGAGGAATGCTGTGTTCAGAACTCACAGAATCACAAACCACATTCTGCATTAGCAAGAATTTCAAGTCCTGTGTTTCCTTGCATTTCAATGGGTTACCTCCTATGCTAGAGTAAACATCTTGACTGTCAGGAACCAAACTTACTGCATTAGCACTTCCTGGTAGTTGTTTCTCTGCCTGCTTATTCGCAGGTTCACAAAATGATCGTTTACACAAATCATCACTGAATGCAGATGACAGAACAAGTGAAGAGGATTTCAATCCTTTCCTTTCACATGAAGGTATACTGGATTTTTCAAAATTTGTAGTTAAAGAATAGAGAGCTGAACCACTTTTGGCTGTCAAGTTTCCAAACCCAGGTTTGTTGTTGGTGTCAGCAAAACTGTCTACTGCACAAGAGAAATTGTCTGTATCAACACACATTTCTGGACAACAATGTAAGTCTCCTTACCTTACAATAGCCAATAATTTTCAGATGAAGTCCAGTCACAGTGAAATATCCCATTTTTTAAAAGTTGACAGCAGCAACAAAAAAAAAAAAAAAATCAAGAAACATGAAAAGGCATTTAATTACTAAATGTTATCCAAAGGTAAGGAATGTTCTACAAATAAATTATAGGTATCTACTGAAATACATGAAGAACTTTAAGAATCAGCAGAGAATGCCAGTAAAGACCACAATTATTTAAGTACGAATCAAAATAAGAAAGCTACTGTATAGACACTATCCAAAAAGGGAGATATTAGGGATAGGAGATGTCAGTTCATCAAATAAATAACAGAAACACTAAAAATTTAAAGATGCTTCACAAATTTAAGGACATGCCTTAATTCAGTTAGGTCATTTACTATAAATCAGAAATCTATCATCAACTGCAGATGGTTGCAACTTGAATTTAAACTGACACTGAAGTGTTATTTTGAATTATAGCTCCAAAAAGCTGTTTCCTTTAAATGTTTTAGAACACACATATAGTAAGTCAGTCTTCTTCCATTTTCCAAGAAACGACTATTGCAGTGATAAGTATCTTCACAGTTTGTAAAGTCAAAATTAAACTGTAGATAGAAATGAATCACCTTGAATGTAAACAAATATAAGTATACCTTTTGTAGTCTTTGCTAAAATCACAGCATCCTTATTCTTGGTCTTGACATTTTGCTTACTGCCTTGTGAAAGCACAAGATCCAAAGCCTTTTGTACATCAAATTTAGTATCCAGTACTGCTTGCACCATTGCTTGTTCTGGTATAGCCTCTGCCAAAACTTCTCTCATTTGATCAAGGCATGAATTAAGACAGGCTGAAAGAAACACATTACTGTTATAAGATGCCCAAAAATATGTCTTCAATGGCCTAACCGCTAGCACTACACTTCTGATTTGCGAACAGAAGGGAAAAATATTACAGTAAGAGTTAAAACCTTTAGAAATTAATTTCAGTCTTACTTATTATTACTATTTATTAATCTAGAAAGTCTCAGTACTGAAATATTTTGATGTTGTAAAATAACTACCCTCATCACAGAGAAGAAATACAAACAATCACATTAAAATTATCCAAAGTAATATAGAAAGTCAATGTAGAATCCCATTGAACAGAACATTTTTAAGTGTTTACAGATGCTACAATTAATACCCTAAGTAAAACAGCATTTTCAGGGTTCTCAGGCCTTAACAACTGAAAACCTGGATCAACATGCCAGGTTTCAAACTATCTGTAATCTTTACCTTTTCTACAACTGTAATATATTTTGGCTGATAAAATCAATTTTCTTTGGAGTGTATTTCTGCAACTACTGTAAGCCTTTACCAAGATACTTGCTGTACAACAAGATGCTGAAAATTCACCAGGCTGCCGCTCACTGGAAGCCATACAAACACTAAAGCCGAAGAAAATCTTCCTAAAATCCCAGTTTCTGGCAATTCAGATTTTAGGTAACAGGAACTGAAGAACAGGAAGACAACTACATATTTTTATTTGAACACTTCCTGGAAGATGTTTAAAGAAGTCTGCTTAAGGGAATTCAACACGACAGAATTCCGATCTCCATGAGGTTACTTATATTAGCATCCTTTACCTGTAATTCAAATAGCAAGTGAATCTTCCCCAAACATTTGCCCTGCAAAACAAGTGTGGGCAGAGCCCTGCACAATGTGCTGGTTGTCATTTTACTATCTAACACTCAACAAGAATGACCTTGTTAAACCCTTTGCAGCCACACTGGCTACGTCAATAATTTTGTATTAATGGCCAACACTACATACTGTACCGAACATAACAGGTCTTGTGAGACTACTGCTGTTTTCAGAGTAGAAGCGGATATTTTGAGGTTTCTTTTCCCTCTTTTTTTAGTCCAAAATCTTACTTTCCTTCCTGCTCCAATACCAGTTCTTAACTGACTGAGTCTGTCAAAAGCATTCTGCAATGCCAGAGGACTGCACTGTCTAGATCACCTGTACCATTATACTGGCTCCTCCTTTGAAATTGCCCTCCACAGCTTTATTTCCTGCTGTAAAAACATGTGTATTATTCCCCAATGTATCATATTTAGCCATATCTCTAAGCATTAGCTTAACTTCTACCAATTTATTTGACATAGAATCAAAATTCTTTCCAGTTCACTGTTCTAAATTTTCTGCAACTTTTTAAGTAACAAATTTCAACACACTTTGGTCTGATCTTACCAACATTTTAAAAATAACCCTGGTTATTTCCAAAACATTAAAACCTATATTAACTATTAATACTTAGGAAAGAGACTTGTGAGTCTTTTTCGCAAAGCAAGGAATTAAGCAATTAGGCAGCAAGTTTAAAAAACAAAAGCAAGTATTTTTCCCCAACCACTCAGCTCAGAACTCAGCTTGTAACGTGGAATTCTCAGCTGCAAGACTGAATGGAAACAGAAGTCTTATGAATTCAAAACAAGATAAGAAAAGATAGCACAGAATACTGGTTACTCTTTCAAGGAAATGCAAGACTTTGAAAACCTCTCAAATACTGCTAATTGCTATAATTTGGAACACGAAACAAAAAGAAATCATTCTACAAATACTCAGTTCATAATATTCAAGAGTCAAGATTTGAGCTGTCAGTACAGCTGTTCTAATGTCTCCACTTCATATGAAATCTCATTATTTCTAGTAAGAAACTAAGAACACATTTCAATGTATATAACCAAGTTACAAGTAGTACACAAAAGGTAGTTACAAAGTTGAAGAATGACCACTGAAGGTAGCTCCCTGAAGGCTATTGTTTTATAACAAGATTGCAAAATTGTGAGCAGTGTCAGTCAAGTAAGAAACATTAATTTAAGACTATTCTTGTAAATCTTTAATTAATGTAAGAAATTATTCTGATAGTCGTTTTCTATAATTACCTCTATCAACTTCAGTCAACTGATGAGTGGGTGTAAAACAATCAGCAGCAGCATGGCTACCTTCACAGCCATATTCTTCTTCTAATGGCTCAGAAAACGTGGCTGGTTTGTCTCGTCTGGAGTAAATAAACTGAGCTGCTGCATTAGGTAAAAAACAAATTATTAAAAAAAAGTCAAATGTTTTTTCCTCCTTTAAAGGCAAAACATAACTAAAGATAAAATAAGTTAGCATGCTGAACTGTTGCAGTGGTTTCAAGGGGGTGGTGAGACATAATACTGTATAATATTAATATTATACTCTATAATAACTACTACCTGAGAACTGTACAGAGCATAGAGCAGCTCATGCTAGAATATAAATAAGTTGCCATCACTGTGAAACTACTGGCAATATCCTTGTATCCATGGAATGCCATAATTCTGCAAAGTTCAGCATTAGAAAAAAGATTATGCTCCAGGTTTGAAAAACAGTACAAATCTATAACCTAATGTCTTCAGAACCTTAGTCAACCATTTTTAAACTCAGTTTGAATTTTAAAGGGTTAGCGTGAAATGAACATTGCTTTTATAGTATGTCAAATTACTGATAAGAATTTAATGGAGTTTAACACATCCTTTCTTTCTTGGAATTTCATTAGAAATACAGCCCATGAGCAAAAATGCATATTAACACAAAACTTTCAAAAAGTGTGTGGTTTCACTCTGATTGAGCCACATTAAGGCATATACAGATAAAACTTCTTGCTGAACAAGAGCCCCAGTCATTATACTCTCTTAGAAATGTGCAAAGCATAATGTAAACAAATTCCCTTACGCGATGTAATATTCTCCCCAGCTCTGAAATCCATACTGAAAGCAGGTGTATATCCAGAAGCAGCAACTCTTAGCAACTGTTTCCCAAACGCATACACACCATTTCATATTCAATCATCATAACTGAAGCAACTATTAAGATTGTTATACAATCTAGATCAGATTATTTTATAACTGAAGCTTCCACACAAGGAGTTCTTTGGAAAATTACTGTGCACAGGCAGGAATTAATTTTGCCATTTATCGGTCTATACTTGAGCAAAAAGTACACATTGCACATTTTCATCACCAAAATCAACAGCATGAGTTTTAAAGACCTAATTATCTCAAGTTCCTGTGGCAAGAGGTCACACACTACATCAGAGTCAGAGTGGATTAGATCCAAACCAGTTACCTGCAGTAGCACAGCTTCGTGTCAACACCAGCTGTACTATTTCCAGGGCCTACTCAGCTCGAGAGGCATTGCCACCACATCTGGGGAAACCCTAAACTGATAGTCTTGCCAGAGACTTGACTGGAAAACACAAACTAATGGTTCTACAACCAGGCTGGATTCAGCTGGTGTGAGCCACTTCAATTATGCCTTACCTGAGCACACAGCCATCACTATTTTTAAGCCTACTTTGCAACAGTACAAATGCTGGAAGGCTGATTAGCTCCACGTGACCTTGCATGAGAGGACCAGCACTGCAACCCACAATGAGAGTCCATGCCCCACACCTACTCAAAGTTGCATAGAAGACTACCAGGTGCACAATATCAACTGTTAAGCCCAGCTAGATCCTACTAACCATATGAGAAGATACCAAATGTTTCAAGATCATCAACACATTCCCACAGAGTAGATTTTTACATTATCAAGTACATCCCGACCATCTAAGATAACATACATGCAGGACTCAAGATGTGGCCAGCTGTCTAATGGTACTTTCAAAAGTCCAATGCCTAACACTAAATAACTGGCTGTAACAGGATTATGGACATTAGGCATGTTTCAAGAGTGGCATTAGCTTTTAAAAATTGTTTTAATTTAGAAATAAATATCAGAACAGGTATCAATGAACAATACCTGAATGTAATTATTTGAACTAACCTGTTGAAGGAGAAATGCAATAATCATCCTCTACTGATTGGCCGTACACATCATCATCTTCAAAGTCTATGAAGCAAAAACAGTGAGATTAATCTGCACCATTTCTAAATAATATTATAATTCAAAGCATAGGTTTTGCACAAGGTTTTATGAAACAATGCATTTCCTGTATTCCAGAAGTGCAGTTAAGTTCTGTTATTCAGCTAGCTAAGAAGTAATCTTCTATGTTACAATAATAGAATTTTATTACAATAATATAATTTAACATTTAATACTGAAAATTTTCAAGAGCTACCATACTTCACACCTCCTCCTACAGCATCTCCCTTGCCCTCACAGACCAAATCCATCTTTCCAGAGTTCCACAAATCTTTGCCCATGGCACTTCTCTTGGTATTTTTGCTTAACCTCTCAGTCTTCACCCCAGACAGACAGTTCAATTACAATTTCTACTCCAACAACTCGGGATCAGCATTTCTACTCCATTCCTATGCACTTCTCACCTTTCTTCTCGGTTTAATCCTCACACCCACTCACCTTTCAAATGAAGCTCAGCAAGGCAAAAAAATGAATTCACAATTCCCTTTCAATATGCAAAATCGCTTCAGGCAAAAAGCAAGTATTTTATACAGTTACTTAAAGATAAAAATACTCTTTCCTCATAAAAAAAAAGGCACCAAGAAATACAAAGAGTAAGTTATGCACCTTTCCCTCCAAAAACTAATCCTAGTATTATGTCAATCTTAAAAAAAAGCGTAATTTTCACTAAGTAATAAATACATTAAAATGTAACAAACAAAAGTAACAAACTATTATTGAAGACACTACTGCACTTAGCAGTTTCACAGGTAACATCTACTGTTTATTGTCTGAAAAGACTTACAGACCACAGCATGCACTGACTACAAAAATTAGTATTTAAAAATTACATAAATTACAAAGAACAGAATAGAAGCTACTGAGGCATTCCAGCTGTATCGCCAACATATTTGCAATGGAATATCACATTAAGTTGTGATGAGCATCCCAGAAAGGAGAGGGGGAAAAATGGAACATGGTCAAATAAAGACCAGAAAAATCTAAGGCCTCAGAAGTCTTCCCACGAAAGGAAACCAAAAAATACTGTAAATGTTTAGTTTAGAAATGCGACTTATATTTGGGCATTACAGAATCACAAGCAGCATGAAAAGAACGTATGGCATTTAATAAGAGAAGAAGACACAAAGTCCACTTCATTTGGGCCATAAATGACTCTGTGTGACTACAGAATATATGGTACAAGTGTAAAGAAGTGACATATAACCTCGCAGTCATGTTTCCAATAGCAATTGCAATTTAATGGCTACAGCAAATTACTGTGTATCTCACAAAACTCATTAAAAGAGAGTCTGGTGAGTGTACCAACACTGAAATTAACTCTGTGGATTGCGCACTCAACTTTACAAATGCCAGAGACTCAGCTGAAATCAACATTTCAACCAATCTGTGAGGAAAAATGGTCTCTAGAGGACGAAAAATCAAGCAGTAAAATTCCCAATTTAGTCCAATATTTTGCCTATATTAGGTAAATTTACACAAGCAGAAACTGCAAAGTGGGAACACACAGCCAGCACAGCTCACATGAATTTACAGCTTCCAAGAAATTCCAAGATCACACTGCAAAACCCCATTTGCACTACTATAATGCATAAAAACCGTGTAGTCTGTTCACTCAACAAAAGACCAGAGGCAAGCTGAAACATTTCTTCCATTTTTTTAATAATGTGATAAAGTGAAGCAACAGAATTGCTGCTCTCTTACCAAAGGATTCTTTAAAATATCAGCATCAACTGAAGCGTGTCCATTTCTCCACAGCCCACGCCACCAAAAATAAAGACTTTGAAGGGAAAGACAAAACTCTGATTTACAATTTGCCTAAGTTAATAGGGCTGGGGCACAAAGAAAGTTACAGTACTGCAGGTGCAAGGCAAGTTCTTAAGGAAGAGCTCCTTCATGCCACATAAGCTTAAGTAAAATTAGACACGTGCCTGAAAAAGAGATTATTCCCTAAATGCGCAATTCCATCTTTAAGAATTACGTTTCTTCCTCAAGTAACAGCTGTTGACTCCTCTCTATTAATATCAGCAACCCTTTGCTAGAGTTCAGCCGTGAACATACATTTTTAAGTTTTTCAAGACTAAAGATGGATGGGTTCAACTGTACTGAGGCTTTTTTTCAATTCAATGCCGTTGCTGAAAAGCAGAGCCAACTTGAGCAGCTCAAGGCACTGCAGGTAGAACCCAGCTGTGGCTTGGACCACAAACCAAGGTCACGCTCTCCCCGTGTGGAAGCTCCTGGGAGCGGGAGGTCCCGGCAGCAGGAGGAAGTCCTGGGTGGCAGAGCGGCCACGTGTCCCCGACCCTCCACTCGGGCGGGAAACGGGCCGGGAACGGGGCGGGGAGAGGCCTCGCCCGGAGCCCCGTCCAACCCCCGCCGAGGGGAGGTGAGGGGGCGGCTTCTCCCCTCCCACCGCCCTTGACAGCCCCCCGGGCCCTCCCCTAGTGCCGTGCGGGCCCCGCCACACCCTCCTGCCCGCGGCCACCGAGGTGGGAGGCCTGGCTGGTGGCAGGGCACGGCCCGAGGGGAGCGCGGAGGGACCAACAGCTGGGGCGGGCCCCGCAGCTCTGCCACCAGCGCCTGCTCGCCATAACCGCTACCTTCGTCGTAGTTATATCCTCGGACGTTCCTGTGCCGGGACATGACGATGATGACGGCGGCGGCGGCCTCTCTCGCCCGCCCGCGGTGGCGCTGGCGCGGCCGGCCTAGGTCGCCATGTTGAAATCCGGCGGCGCCCGGCGGAATCCCCTCTTGCGCAGGCGCACGGGGCGCCGCTTCCGCCCTCGTGCGCTGCCGCGNCTGGGGTCCGGCGGGGCCGGGGGCGGGTCCCGGAGGCGCTGGCGTTCCGCCCTCGCGCCGGGCCCGCCTCGAGGGGCGCGGGGAGGGGGAGAAGCGCCGGCCCTGGGGCGGAACGTTCGAGCAGCAGCTCGAGGTGGCGCTTGGGGCTGAGGTGTGGGTGTCCTGGTGGAGGCCAGCCCAAGCTTGCACTCGATGATCTTGGAGGCGTCTTCCAACCTGAATAAACCTTGCTGCGGTTCTGCAGGGTCGAGTCGCATAGAGTCTGTGGTAGCTGTCTGTTTAGTAATGTGAGTTACAAGGGAAAATTAGATATGAGATGCCCATTTACTGTCAGTGATGGGTTTGATTCAAGCCAGAAATCGGAAGTTTTACGTGCACAAAAGTAAGCAAGTGTTTTAAAGCTTATTCAAAAACAGTTGTATCATTGATGAAAAGGGAACATTCTGGATAGGCCTAAATTCACTAAGGGCATACTCACTTAAATACACTTGAAATAATGTGTGTGTGATCTGTGCACCACCACAGGAACGGGGTTTGAAAGGCTTTGAGATTAAATGCAAGGCGTTTCTCAGTTCTGGATCTGAAACAGCTCTAGCTGACCTGGCTTGTTGGTGACTAGTAGCCATTACAATCCAAGGATTGACAAGTGGCCAGGCTTAAATGAGCTGATGTAGGTAAATGCAAACTGTAATAATTAGAGTTGGTATTGGCAGTGTTAAGCAAAATGTCAAAGCATTAGGCTCCGTGGAGCCTTGATCTGACTACATTGGCACATTACTCTGAGTAATCTAATGCCGAGTTTCAGCCTACGGGAGCAGTTGCACTGCCAAAGGTTCAGATAACAGAGGAATGTCCCTACAGCTACTCCTCTTGCTGGGGCAGAGAGGGGAGGACAAGCAGACAAGACCTGAAGCTCTGGTGAGAAAGGGAGTTGGGATAGAGGTCCCAGTTCATGAGCTCCAGCTCTGACAGAATCTGCTTCTGTATCTGCCAGCCCGGTTGTTCCCCAGATACCTGCATTCATCTGTGGGCTCGGGAGCTGCAGGCAGATGATGCCATTAATATTTCTGAAGTCAGGTGTCTTTATATTTGAGACCTTCAATAATTTATTTACCATCTTTTCATCCAGTCTTGACAATACCAGAAATCAAGCCCCCTCCAGCCACCTGCATGCTCCAGGTGTCCTGCGATACCCCAGCACACAGCCACACATCCCTACGAATACACATGCCCTGCTTCTGTACTTGCCACCTAACATTTGTCCTGACCGTGCCCACATGCCAAAACTGTCACTATCTACCACTCCACATCCTTCCTGGTCACCGCCAGAGGCAGGAAGTATTAACCATAAGCCAAAAGTTTGTGTTCATATACAAATTGTATGCAAAGGTGCAGATTGCTTCCTTATGTTATTTGCATATTTCTAATTTCTACAGAGAAGCACATGCAGCTGAACAAGCTTATGTTCTATACAATGACTTTCATACAATGCTAGGATTAAAACAGAATTGGAAACAAAGATTTCTAATTAATACTGGTGTCCTGTGGACCTTTTGTGTCGCCCCCCCCCAAATGTTCTCTGCAGCACAGGTTTGACAGTAGTTGTACTAATCCTTATCTGTCCCAATCTCTTGACATGAGTCAGAGATACAAAAGTGGAGACTTGCTGTCATCCATTATTACTACAACCAGGGTAGCACACTTCTAAATTCAAAACCTGATTCCAGCATCTGCTTCCTGACCCTTCAGTGAAGTAACTTAAGACACTGTATCACTACAACTATAGAGCATCCTGCCAGTCTGCCTCCAGCAGTTTTACTTTGGAACAGACACACTTTCCAGGTTCCAAAATTACTCTAGATCCCATTCCTCAAATGCTTAAATATCCAGTAAATATTAATCCAGTAAATTAATAAATTTAGCTTTTTTTTTTCAGGTAGTGACAGTTCTCATTTCTCACACCTGACCACTGTGTTGCAAAGATATTTCTTTTATCCTTCTTATTGATGCTTTTTATATAAATCACCAGCTGTTTATCAAATAATAAATTTTTCATGTTTGAATATTTTTCCATTGCCTCTCTTGATTTTCAGTGACTGTGATCTCCACAGATATGATGCTCATTTCATATGCTTGATAGTCAAATATAGCATTGTTTTCAAGATTTCAAAATCAGTTCAAAACAGGAAAATAAATAACAGTTGTAAAAATGTAAAGCTGAATATAAAGGTAAGCCAAATGGAGGATATGATACACTATGTAGTCTTTCCATGGCATTAACAGTGAACTTGAAGGGTTGCTATTTTTCTTCATTTAAAGTGTAATAGCTTATATCATACAAGACCTAAGGAAAAGGAACCCAAGACAACAATTTTTTATGGGAGCACAATTATTTCATATCATACTAGTACCTTCAAAGAGTCATAAATACACTGTGATTATTCCTTGCCTTTTCTTAATTCTGAGACCTATGTAAATGTTTTAGGGAAAGGTGTTCAAGAAATAATAAGCTTTAGTCCTCAAGCCCTGGCTGTAACTCAGTTAGTGCTACTTGTACGTGAATGCAAGGTTCATGAAAACTATTCATCTGATAGCAAAGCAGTCTATAACTAAACATTATTCCTTCAGCAGTAATTACAGCACCATCAGAGAACCTTGTCAGTTTGGCTCCAGCAACTCTGACTGAGGAATGACTAACCAGGTCACTTCTGGCATTCATTTCCTTCCTGCCCGCTGAGATTATATATTACTTTAAGGTGTGTGCCTTAAGAAGTGAATTAAGATCACTGGTCTTAATGCAGGTGACAGCATTTCTGGTAATTCTCTTTTTTTCAGCAATCTGCTGGGCACTCCCAGCCCCAGTACTATGATTTTTTTTTGTAACTGCAAGAATCAGTTAATAAAATATTTAATAATTTCCTTTTAGCTAAGTATAAAGTCTTTCAAATGTTACTATTTCTTCTTAAAGTGAAACTTTTTAGTAGTTTAGTGGTCTTAGTTACAAAATATTCAGTCTACTTCAATGTTGTATTGTCTTTTTAAACCAAAGTCAAGCAAGGCCTGGTCTGGGAAAAAAACAGCATAATTCCAGATGTTTTACCATACTACCAGGTGTGGGTGTTAAGTACTAAAATATAGATAATTTCAATGTCACTAAACACGTTTCCAGCTGGTAAATGATCTGACTAGCTCAAAAGAACTGCAGCCACTAAATACATTTCTGTTGTTGTCTAAAATGATGCCATGTAGTCAGAAGCTGATTTAAAAGTTAGAAAACAAAGAGTATTAATAAATGATCATTTTGTACATATGGTAAATAGCAAGTGTCTCCAATTTTCCACAGTATGAATGAGCTTGTTAAATATATTTATTATTTCTTTGGAAATGGATCCGTGCAGAACAACAAGTTTCACATATGAGTGATTTATGTTAAGTCAAGACCTTACACAGTTTCAACAGGATCTATTAACAGCTAAGTTAGATGGCAGCTGATGGCAAAAAAATGTACTGGCAGTTCAATCTGGAAAAATGACCTATTTGTGTAGTTTAACATAGAATCAAGAAGACTGGAAAAGTGCTTTAAGATTATTGAGTCCAATCCAACCATAAACCTAATACTGCCAAGTCCACCACATTTGTGTTCCTCACAAGTATGTAAACTTCCTGTTACAGTAAGGAATAAAATATTTCAGTGATTTTAGCTACATCTATACTTTCTGAAACACTTTGATTTCAATCCCAAATTCCCCTGTCACCCTGATGCCTCCCTGCTGGCTCTCAGACTGCTTCTCTTCTTCAGTGGCCCAAATATTGGACCAGAAAGGGAAGTTCAGTCTCTGCAAGGAGGGGAACTGCCTTGAACCGCACAGCTGGGAGAGGAGGAGTTCAAATTCGAGCATGGTAGCTAAAGCCACCATGAAGCATTCACTAAAAACCTATTATCTATTGGTTTTACCCCTGAAAAAAAGTGTTTTATTACAACAGAGTGGCATTCACTTCTAGTTGGTCTATGAAGTTTATTGTTGGTACAGAGAGAGATAAGTGATGAAAATCATCAGGAGTATGGACAATTTCTTATATGAAGGAAAATTAAAAGGTTAAAGAGTTTGTCTTACAGAGAAGATATATAAAATGGAACATAATTAAGGAATGGCTCAGAAACAGACACTGGGGGTTTTTCTCATAGTGAAGCTTTTCTCAATTTCCTTGAAACAGAAAAAAGGCAAACTTTAAACTGATAAAAGTAGACAATTTTCAATCAGCATAGAATTAGACTATAAAGCTCATGGGCAAAAGAAAGGATCATGGCTAAAAAAATTAGCAGGATTCAAACAGTTTAGATCCTTGTGTAGATTACAAGCATATTTAAACATGATCACAGTAAATATTTAAAGTCTATAAAATTCTGCAAGGTATGAAAATTTTCATGTTAGAAATTCTATCTACTTTTCTTGTTACAGATGACTGACAGGATAAATTAAGGGAGCTGCAGGCCTAAGAAAGAGGCAAAACAGAAGGCTTTCATTATGACTTGGTTGAAGATGATGTGCATGTCAATGCTAAAGCAATTTATAATGACACATATATATATGTATTTATAGTGCATATAGGCAGCATTCTGTTGTGTGTGATTATATACATCAATTTATCAAGCACTTTTTAAATTTTGTCATGGATCCTGGCTACTACCATAAACTGTGTCTTCATTAACATATCTGTGATAATTGGACATAGAGAAGCAATCAAGCTTTCAGTAACAGCAGTGAGATGTTTTTCTACTGCCTCTAAAGAGAAAAAACAAAACAAAACAAAACAAAAACAAACAGATCCTTGATCCTGGAAAATGTCTTTTGACAAACATTACACAAGTATCCATAGCTGAAAGTCAAAGCAGGGTGAATATAGTTTGAAAAGTCCCTCACTTTTCTGTATAGAGTAATTCATGACACAAATCTGACTGGGACATTGACTTAGTGATCTCTTCATAAAGACCTTAAATTAAAAACAAATGCTGACACATGTATGCTTCTGGGAGGCGCAATAATACTTGGCTTGTTGGGAAGACAGTTTCTTAAATTCTAAGAATTATCTTAGAATCACTCTGCTTTTGTTTTCTGTGTTCTGCACTTTTACATTTTTGGGGCCTGCCTTTGACCAACAAACACAACCATATATTGTAGGCCACTGAGTCAGGGAAGCCCCTTGTACTTGCTTCTCTCAGAAATCCTCTACTTCCATGGTTATCCCAAGTCACATTTCTTCGCACATGAGACTCAGAACTGGATCTGTAAAACTGGGATACATCAGGCCTGAAAGATTTATATGGTGTTATTAAGCGCATCAGGGAGCATCATTTGATGAATAAGAAATGCGGTTTCATTCAGACTGATGCTATACGTCAGTCTTTGACTAAAGTTTTTGTTTCCTCTCCACCAAAAAATTTCACTTTCAAAGGGTGATTCTTCAAGAGATTGTCAAGTCCCTCTTTATCTCTCAAACAATTCTCATGTATTGCACACTGAAGAATCCCATAGCAGGTATTACTAATACATTCTGCAATCACAGGGTATAATGCACTTCAGATGCTCTTTTGTTCTGCATTTCTTGCTTTGTCATCTGGTAGTATTTGGTGCATCCTAGAGTCAAATGCAGTCCTGCAGCACAAAGCAGTGACTAGCAGGGAATGGAAATCTTGCACAATAGTATCCTTTTAGTTCAGTTTTTTTTCTCTTTATCTGATAACCAGAAACTACTTAACAAGATGCTCATTTACTATCTAGTTTGCTTCACATGTTTAAAGTATAAAATTCTATCACTTTCTATTAGAACAACGTCCTATCTTCCATAAGCTAATCTTTTATGGCAGATGCACTCTCTTAAATGTATAAATCTATTAGAAAACCGATCTGATAAAAATTTATGCCTGCAAAATGATGATTCACTTATATCAATGTACTTGTCACTCAGACCTTAAAAAAAAAAATACATATAATACCACAGAATTGGGTGGGTGCTTAAAATATGCAAGACCTCGATAATAGGAAAACATTAGCCACAAACTATAAAGGAGGAACACCAATTAAAAAATAAAATAACCAGTCCAAAGTTTCCAAGTTTGTACACCATATCAAGAACAGGAGCATGTAAACTTTTGGTCTTAAGATGCTGCAGCAGCTACTTCATGGGTGACAGCATGATCTCAGTTTAACTGGAGATCTCTTACTCATCTCCCTAATTTTCATATCTGCACTTTATAAAAGCAAACATGGCTTAGGCCTTATGAGTTGATATTTTAACACTGGTGTTCAAAGCTAAACTAATGTGGCTGTTCTGACTAAACACCATGCTACCTCCAAAAAAACCCATTTGAAAAGAATATTGTCTCACTTTCTAAGCTATCTCTGAGGACAGGTTAACTATATAAACATTTGCTTAATGTGCTTAAAATTATAATTGTTTTATGTGATTTTGTTACTGATTGCACATGTGGTGACCTTTCATCTTTTTATTGAAATCCACATGTGTTTTTTGTTTGTATCCATGGAATGATTTCCCTAAAAGACACAACAGCATTGCAGTGTAAGCCAAATTCAGTTAGCATTAAAGTAATTTTTTTTTTCCCAAACCATGCATGGACACAATGGTTCTTTCTGTCTCTCTGCTATGGATAAAACATTTGCCCACAATACTTCATACTAGTACCTTGCACCAATCATTCCTGCAGACAATACCCGTCTAATACCAGAGGCTAACACCTCTGACTCACAGGATTAACTACATCATCTTTGCATGGAGGGGATCCTGCAGCAACAAAGTCTCTCTTCACCCTGCACTCATGGAAATAAAGAATTAACTTAATTTTCCTTCTACCTTAATAATTTTTGTGGAGGGTATTGGTGGGGGGGGGGTTTGCAAACTTTTATAGAAGCAAAGTTTATGAAAAAACAATTTTCATATATTTAATCATCATAAATTCCATGGCAAGATGCACTCAAATTAGTGCTCCTTTAGATGGAAAAACATGTAAAAGTGAATGTTAAATGCTCTGTGTGTACACGGAGTTTCACATTAGTCATAGTGTGGGCCCAGTGATGGGTCACAGAGACATAGAGGCAATTCTGGTTACAGCTGTGAAGGGTAGTTAGGGTACAACAGATAGAGTGCAAAAGAATCCATGTTTCATCCCTTCACTGCTTTTGGAACAACTTCTTTTATTTGACATAAACTATTCCTGTAGACTGAAGTATTTAATAGAAATCATCGCAGACTATCCACATTACTTCAATTGATGGTAGGATATTCAGAACTTACTGAAATTACTTCTATTCAGTGTTTAGTAACTGACGCTCTGCAGAATTTAGAGTGAGTGAATTAAGTCACTATAATCTACTTTGCAAGGTATAAAAGTGTATTCAGTGAAATTTAATGAAGAATACATTTTAATCCTGTAGCAATAAATTTAATAATAAAATGTCTACTTGCTACTCAAAACCCTTATTCTGGTGAAGCATTAGATAGATGCATCAGTAATTTGCTGGATTTCAAAAATTTGAGGTTGTAATTTACAGCTATGATGCAATGCCAGCCCTCTGTACTGGTCACATAATTCTGTTAAAGGAAAGTTTAGAATGATTGGAAATGTTACCAGGAGGATGAGTAAGGGCATCCTTTGCAACAGTAACAGAAAATATTCCAACTTTACTTTAGTTCAACTGTGGTCATGATGAAATCCACATTTCATTCCCAATAAAAGTTACAGCAGAATTCTACTAATACTGTCCAACTACAAGATGCTGGTCCTTTTTTTATAAAAATTCATTTGGGGCCTGATCCAAATCTTCAGAAAGTCAATAGAGATAATTGCATTTGCTTTCATGAATCAATGTGAGACAAACCAGACCAACAAAATACATAAATAAGAGGATTTTGATAGAAGAAAAGTACAAAATTTTACACTGAATTTCAGTGGAGTAAATTGTGTTAGACACATTATTACTGCTAGAGAAACCATGAGCTGAGCAACAAAAGATAGGTACAGCAAATTTCTTATCTATATTCTCAGGCAGTGAGAAAATGTCAATGGATGTTATCTGTGGAAACACAAGATCGTATTAAAAAAAAAAAAAGTGAAATATAGCAAAGAGGAGACAAATAACCAAGGGCCCCTCTGAGCCTGAGGAGGTGGGAGAGGAGCACTGGAACCAGCCAGTCCTCAGCCTTTATTTGACCAAAGGGGAAGTGAGTTCTGCTAAGAACAAGAGACTCGACTGGATCCATGGACTCCTGATTGTAGGGGCCTTAGTCAGGGGAAATATCTTGTGTTTTGCTGCTTGGTAAAGTCTGTATTTCAGGTTATGAACTGTGCCTGAGGGAAGGGCTTTAAAGAGGCCTGGGTGTGGTACTGGGGTTTTTCTCCTTGGCAGGTGAGGGAGCCTGTCAGTTTACAAAAATGTAGGGACATAGCAACTACTGTGTGCTTGTATGAGTACTTCACCTTGCAATAAAGACATGACAATTTCCAGTATTTTAAAACAGATTTGACACGCTATATTTGAGTGCATATCAAGAAAAATTATCACCTCTCAAAACAAAGAGGAAAAAAGAGATATTTTGTGATCAATTGATTTGAAATTTTTAAGAAAACTTCTTGTGTGTTGGAAAGTCACTATTCTTCAACCAGAAAAAAAAATGCTTGTTTCAGGCTGTAAGCTCTTTGGAAAAAGGATTATCTCTAATTTTTTCTGTATTTTTACCCTACTGAATACAGCATGATTCTTCTCCAGAAATGGCACACAAGAGCAGTAGCAGTAAAACATTGGTATCTCAAAGATGAAAATAAACATACATATACTTATGACCAGTCAAAACACTGTCAATGTGTTGGAAGTCCACTTGTAAGTCTTACAGCAGAGTTGCATTTGTACACATTATATGACTTCTGTAGGCTCCTGAAACAAATTAATGTTGTTCACATGAGCATCATTTCTTGACTCTGCAGACCCCTTTAATGTGACTGCATATTAAGTTCATAGGATTTAAAACTTTCACTTTATAACCTGGATGCAACTACCATATCTTTCTAAAAAAAATTCCGTTCAGGTATGGACCCAGAGGAACTGATTTTTTTCTCTTTTATATCATGCTCTCATGCTGAAAAAAATCCTAAGCTATGCGTGAAATAGTAGAAAACTGTATTACTTACCGATGTAAATTAAAGAATACATAGTTAGTCGCACTGGTTCTGAGCTCCCAATGCACGAAATGAGCTATTGAAATCTTGTTGAGATGTTTTTCTGTTGTAAATAACCAGGGAGAAATCAATCAATTGAGAATGATGGACAAAAATACAGCCATAATAGAGCTATACATGAAGATAGGAAAATAATAATTGAGGAAAGTCAAAATGATTGCATATATTTCCTTCAACAAGGGCAACATCTGTAACACTAGGTCTACGTTCAATTTTACCCAAACAGATTTCTAGTTTTTATGCTATCCTGTCTCTGTTTGGAAGCTAAATTTGTCTCTTAAAGCACTTTACATCAGTAACAAAAAGCAAAACACAGACTTTCAATATAGTTTAAATGTGATCTCTTCATCAGCAGTATTGAGGAGAAGGATTTAGCTGGTGAAAGGGTGAATGTGTTGCTTTGATGTAAAAAGTTTTATTTCATGAGAATGCTCAAACAATCTGTTCCAGTTATAAGCAATGTGACTATTTATAGTCTCAGCCTAATACAGACATAACACACTTGACTCTGTGAACAGTAAATACTTTGTGAGGGTTAGAAAGTGAAAAAAGAGCTGCTTGCAGGCAATGCCACATGGTGTACAGCATTTGCTGAGAATGACAATGCAACATCTGCAGATTCCCACAGGATGTGTAATTCTTGTTATTTCAGGATCTCATCCAATTTATTTGACATTACTGTAAGATTCACATAAAGATGAATTGATTTTGGTCCTTAGCTTGTCATGTAAAATACTGGCTAAATACAGAGTTTATATTTGGATAAGTGAAATAAAACCTTCCTATTCCCACACCCTGAATAAGCACTTTCTCCTTGTTTAACATCATTCCAAAAATAACAGGAAGCAGGCAGGTAATAGGTACTATGTGGCCTAAGATTATAATTGCAGCCCCAGGCAAGAAGGGAAGAATGGATTCTTCTATACACATTTTCCCCACAACCAGATCTTCAAGGACAAAGGGCAATAATATAGAATGATAATAATAAAGAATCCAAATCTTTAAAAACCTTTTAAAAGCAAATTGAATAAATCATTACTTAAAAAACCAATCATTTCTACCAGTTCTATGCAGCACATAGTTGTTTATTTACTATGTTTCCCTTCTTTACTTGAGGGAAAAATGTCTAATGAAAAACAAAGTATGGAGAGACTTGTATAAGGACAGGTCAGCAGATGAATGAAGAAAAGTAAGCTTAAAAATGTAAAAGTGCTTCAAAATGTAGATGTCAGTTGTCAGAGTGTGCAAATGCTAGATTATAACTACTCTTTATTAGGCTTTCTGATGGTAGGAGTTAGGGAAGTCATGAGCTGGGAAGGCATGAGCAGCAAGGGAAGCTGTAACTCCTTGCTTATTCGGGGGATCATGTTGTACATTAATTCATCCATCCATCCATCCATCCATCCATCCATCCATCCATCCTCTGTGAGTATAACCAGCTACAGGTACATTCCCATATGTTGCAAAGCTCTTATATTAATGGTGTTTGTGACTTCAGCTGTTGATTTCCACTGTTTGTCAGTGACCTTGGCTTGACCCTTAACAACTGCAGTGTGCTCCAGTTCCATGTTTGTGTTTCAGCAGCCTCGCATGAGCTAAACTTAGCCCGGAAAAGCAAGAAGTGAAGCCCACACTTAGCCTTTCAAGTGGCAAAGTGGTTGGAGGTAGAACAACAATGTTGACATGACTCAGTGGCAGGAGAGGCAGAGGAATCACGGGAAGAGGCAAGTGTGGCCTTCAGGTATCTGTTTGTCAGGGACACACACACAGGTATGGGTGATGTGCAGGCAGCTGTGTAACACCATCACCTTAACGGTGCAATCATGACTTAGGACAGCCCCTTCTGATAAAGGGTTATAGCTAAGCCACCATCAGTAAATAAATTTTTTTTTTAAATCTATATGCAATTTTCTTTTTCATTGTTTGATTCATGGACATGAGAATTCATATAACAATATTTCTCAAAGAGTGCCTCCATTCATTAGTGTAAATTTTTTCTACTGAGCACAAAGTGGTTGGTTATGCAATATTAGTGTGACAGTTCCTGAGGGACTTGCACACCGTCAACAATAAGGCCTCTATGCTCATCAAATACATGGCCTGCAGATGATCAGTGTCTGTGTCTCGGCTCTCTGCTCACACTATCTTGCTAAACTTGTCTGGGCTGAGGAAACTTGTTTTTGCTCTTTCCTGTGGGCCTCCCACTAAGAAACAAAAATGAGTTGATTTCTGTATTTCCATCTCTGCTCTCAAAACCCCACCTGATTCTGAAAAATCAAAATGTCTCCCCTTAAAAAATCACGAAATGAAACATTGATCTCTGCAAAAGCAAGAAAACATTTACAAAAAGGTGAATGAAACCTCCGGTCTGTTTGCAAAAGACAATGAGTAATTACCAAGAATAACATGTATGATTTGTTTAACTAGAAATACTGCACTTCATTATGCTTCTTTCAACAGCCAGTGAAGACTGCAAAGCTTTTCCTGGTATCAGCAGTGAGAGCTGGAAGACAATACTTTATGTTCATTTATAACCCACACACAAATTCCTGCTGATTTACAGCTTAGCTCCAGCATTCAGTAATAATGGAACTACCTTTAACCTTGAGACAGGTTTCATCTTCACATGAATTACTTACCTGGTTTCTGTGCAAGTTTATTGTTCCTTTCTGACAAACGTTCTTTTCTGTCTTGTCCAGGAATACAGATCATTTTAAAGATTATAAATCAAGAAGAGTCTAATGTTATCACATAACCTGGCTTCCTACATAAACTATCTGAAGCAGTTCTTATTTGAATTCATGCATGGCTTTTAGATGTACTGTTTTATCCTGATCTCTTGAGTAAGTGCTTGAAAGACAGAAAAAAGTTTGAGGCCTGCAGCAAACAACCCCTGACCACTCTGTTCTGACTCCCTTTCTACAACATGTCTTTTTGACTACATTTGTAGGTAAACCAGACTAGAACTGTACATTAACCCAGAAAACACACGACATTGCTTGAATTGAGATCCAAAAACCCCACCACCCCATCCCAACCAGATTTATTTTATCCTGAATAGGAAAGGTTTGTGTAGCATGCTGTCCACTTAGTGATACCCACACATTTTCCAGTGTAGTAGTGTGCATTGTCAAGGATCACAGTGTGCTAAAACTGTAGAAGTACCAGAAACTGCAGAAGGGTGCATGAGTGTGAGCTCTGACCTTGTTTTACTTGCATGTGTAAGAAAAACTCCGTGACCTTTATCTAAGCTTGCAGCCACTCTCATAGGTTTCTTCATCTACAGTTTACTTCTCTGTCATTTATGCAACACTCCCTCGCCACATACTCCTCTCCTCCCATCTATTTGTCTTTACTACTGCGTATCTAATAAACATAGCTCATACACCACAGCCTGGGAGCCTCAGGATCACCAGAGTGGGTACTCTTACATTTTCAACCTGCATCCCAGTTCTCACATATTTTGTTTCCTGTTTATTCTCCCAAGTAAATATGCAGTGTGGTAGCTATCCTAAAAAGCAGGCTAACAACTTGCTGGGCTGACTGTCCTTGCTGAGAAAATGGACAGGTGTTGTCCATACCAGGGAAAGTAACGTCTGAGGAAACATTCACAACTGGTGCAATTGATTGTGGGATCACTGTAAGTATAATAATATGACAAAGTAACCTTTTGAGAATTGAAAATCCTAAGCATTTACAAGAGAATGAATTATTCTGTTCAGAATTATTCTGGTCACAACTCTATACAGTTGTCTTCTGAAGGTGTCTTAGAATCAACCTTATCTCTGAACTGTGAGGTGGGAGCGCATATCACAACCTACTGTGTAGGTACCTATTCAGTATGAATTGAAATACAGTGTTAATTTTTATGGCATTGAATTCTCTTCAGAGGTTCAGGTGGGCGGAGGAGGCCATTCATTGTTCCCATTCATATGAGGGTATAATAGAAAGTATTTTTTAATTAGTCATCCATGCATCTTTTGGTTGGGTTTGTTTTTTTAGTATTTCTCATGGCTCAGGGATCTTTTTGGCCATACCTTTCTTTCAAAAGCTAACATATCTAGGAGAAAGTAATGATGTGAAAGACCCAGCCCTTCTAGCTGAAGTACTTGAACATTGAAAGGCACCTACTGATACCATCCTAGTTTTGTCTGGCTGTTTGGGGAAGAAAGAGGGAGTTTTTGACTGTTGCTGCCCAATCATAAGTCTTCCATGAGGTTGATGAGTTTTCTTCTCAGGTAGGCAGCGGATGTCACTTCCTTCTTCACTCAATATGTCTGAAGGCAGGGAATGAGGTCTTAGGAAAGATGTTTACAGTACTTGAGTAAGGGGCAGCTCCGAGCAAAAAGACCTTCTGTGCATACAGCTGCTACTGGGATCACAAGGTAGGATGGGAATGTGGTACAGACTTTGGGGCTGTTGTATTTGGGAAAGAGCAAAGGAGTAGTAGTCATGGTATGTGATGATATGGTTAGGGCCTCAAATTATCCTAGGTAATTGTGCTTAAATTGTGTTCTTTTTGCTTGCTAGTAACTAACTTCTTTATAAAAGCAGCTAATTTTCTTTTTAAGTTTCTACACTGGACCTCTGACACTTATACAAAATCAGACATGATTCATATTACTTTTGAGACTACTTCAAATATAGATGCAGGTGGCATCATGATAGTGTTGGATGTCACCCTCTGCAAAATGTGCCTTTCTCAAAACCACAGTCTGCCTTTGTGGTTGTTGTTTTAGAAGCAGCCCTTCAGCTGGTGTTATCACATGATGACACAAAGTGTGGGAAATGAGACAGTCAACAGGTGCTAAGAGACCTTGAATACTTGAATAGAAACAAGAAAAAGGTGAAAAAAAGATTAAAGTTAGGCCAAGGAGATACAAAAGCACCAGAAATTTCGAAATTTTTTTTCCAGGTAAAAACAACCCAAACAAAGAGAATTATAGGTCATTCTGGCTAGATCAGAGGAACTACTGTGTGAGAGTAATGTATTTATAGCCCATATCATCATGTGATTGTAAGATTTCCCTACTCTATTACATCAGGCTTTCTCTAGGACCAAGTAGAAGAAACCTTTGATTTACTGCTCTTTATTTGGCAGGTTTTGTCTGCAACAGTAAAGCCATACAACACTTAGTTGTTTTAGTTGTTGCTTTTTCAGTTGAACTTAGTTTCAGGACATGGATTCCAGGGTAACCATACACCTGGGGCAAATTCTGTCTTAAAGCTGTTGAAAAGTTACAGTAGATACTGTAAGTCAAATGTCATAAATTTCCTTCTTCTTTTTTTTAAACTTGAATTCCTAAGGTAATGAGCATTTGACTGTACATTTGATTGTGTCCAGAGGTCTGTCTCTTCCTTTGCATGTCTCCTGCCCCATACACTCTGATTTCACTAGCCAGTTTCTAGACACTTCAAAATGTGGCAAGTATCTCAAAGATAATTATGATCCTAAGTGCTTCTTAGAAGTGAACTCCTTAGTGGAATACCATCATCCATTAATACTGCAGAAGAGCAAAAGGAAGAACTCGGCTGTTCCAATATATATTTGCCTTGTTGTCTAATGAACCTGCACATACACTGGCTGACCACACAATGCATCAATCTTGCCAGGTCAGCCACAAAAAAAATATTGTTGAGACAGGTCAAAATGTTTAAGGTACAAAAGATTCAAATCTGTAGGAAGCCATCAATTCCTTTGCTTATAGAACCACCTATTAATTACAAATACAAAACCTCCCTGCAATCAGAAATATTCAGCATGCAGTAAGCTATTCAATAAGCATATGCATGAAGAAAGACCCCAAATGCATCTTTAAATGCAAGTATGTGTACAAAATAGCTAAGGAATATGTTGATATGTATATGCATCAGTTCTAAACATTCAAATGTTTACTTGCATAAACAACGTCCGATTACAGCACTTGCAATATAGGCACACAGAAAATTTGATTATCAATCATTTCAGCTTGATTAGCATTTTCAATTTTCTCCAGACTACTGACAAAAATCTGAAGTCCAATTAAAAAAGAATAACTGTCCCAGAAGCATTTTAATATATTAGTACAAGACCAAAATTGAGCATAATTAATTGTAAGAATATATGTTTCAAAGCAAAGAGAGATAACAAAAGGTATCTTCTGAAACAAAGGCTGAGACAAATTTTTAGTCCAAGACATTGTTTTTTCATTGCTATCACCAGTGGGGCACATGGCCCATCGTGGCTTCTCT
>WEKY01010877.1:11499-30233 GCA_013390045.1 Picathartes gymnocephalus | reverse complement strand
ATCGTGGCTTCTCTTCCAACTCTTTTTTTTTTTTTTGTGAGTCATCACGGCATCAAAAGCCTGTCAAACAACAGAACAGAGATAACACATCCATAGACCACATTGTTACAAGTCTCCACAGTTTTGTTCTAAAATACCAGAAGAGGAGTCTCAAAATGACTGCTTCCTCAAGTCCAGCCACTTCTTCAAGTGCTACTCTATGTAAGCTTTGGGGAGTTCAACAAAGGACAAAACTGTAAACAGGGGTAGCATTAGCAAGGGCTGTGGGAGTCAGCCTGGTCACTGCTGTAGATTAGCCCGTGCACAGCTGAAAACACTGTGGTGCCTCAGAAACTGTTTCCAAGACATGCTTATTCCACCTTGGCAAACCCTTGATTTCGCCAAAAATGCCAGGAGGGAGAAGTGTGGGGACAACTACTGGCAGAAGTGCATTACAGTTTTAATTTTGTTGATTTTAAATTGAACCTTTATAAAGGATCAGACCTCATATGTTAAAGACTGTATTGTACTGGTAAAGAATATTTATTCCCAAATCACCAAACCGGCAATTAATTCCTCTAAAAAGAATTACCTGTGGTCAGTTTTCATATGTCAAACAGGCATTTTTCTCAAAGAATATCGTCTCATGTTTATATTCAGTTATTCAGGATATTTCTTTGTCTTTAGTTTTCTCCATGAGTCCATACTATGAGCACCACGAAAATTAACCAATAATGAAATTCTTTAAAAAATTCTACAGCAACTTTTAGAAATGTTTTTTAAGCGGTTTTAATTTCTAAGGAAGTATTCAGAGAAACTCTGGTCTTTTTATTATATATGATCACATCTTCCAAATGTGTCTGTAAGGAATAACATTAATATATTATATTTATTTGGTACAATTCTTCACTAATGTAAAAATAATGAAAATTTCCAAAGATAGGCATGTTATATACAATACAGAAAAGAATACTAAAACACAAGCCAAATGGAAAGTCATCTTAAAAATCAGCAGCAAGACCCTTCCCCAGAGACTGAGTACAGTGAAAATAAAAAATTCTACTGAATAATTAACGGGTGTTATTGAAAATGGGGTGAAGTGGTTTTAGGCATATATCCAGAAGGAAGTAGCATGGTACCATACTAAATAGCGCATTACAGGAAAATGAAATCCTACCCACCTTGCTGCTGTTGAACCTCTAAGAACTGCCATTGCACAGGTGGTTAGTAGAGGCAAGAGCCAAGAGGGAAGTCTGGAGCACAACTGCATCCTTCTTCTTAAAAGTGTCTTAGCATTGCTCCAGACAACTAAAATCATCCTGACAATGCTTTAGAGAGCATTGTCAAATAACAGTATGGCTGCTACACTCTACAGGAGTATCCAGGCCCAAAGCTCAGTGAAGTCAAACGTGAGTGGGCTTCAGTGGGCACTGGATTAGGGCCAGGTTGCTGGAGGCAGAGCATCTGCTCTCAGTGCTTGGGCAGAAACCCACACAACCCATCCTGTAGCAATCAGCAGGAGTTCTTCTTGTGCACCTACATACAGTAATCCAAAGGTGAGCTGAGCTGTCTTTGACTATACAAAGCTTGCAATAGCAAGCTTGCAATACCAGAAGAGGTACAGAACACAGTGTTGCACAATTAACTAGTCTGACAGACTGAAGTGAATGTGTTCATAGTATGGACTCGTGGAGAAGACTAAAGACAAAGAAATATCCTGAATAACTTAATATAAACAAAGAAACAAGAGAAGGTATTCTTTGAGAAGAATACCTGTTTGGCATATGAAAACTCTGACCACAGTATGAGTCACTGCAAGTGACTTTTGATGATTCACTGCCATTATTAAAACTCTGATAACAATCATAACAACCTCTAGTTTTTTCAAAACCTTTTTTTTCCTTGTGAATAAATAGGTAACTTTTCATATCAAAAACCTGTGATTTAGTTTAATTCTTCTTTTTAAGCCTCTAAACAGCCATACCAGTGGGCTCTAGTGGGAAAGATTGCTTACTTTACTTGCTTCTCGTGTCTTGGAAGACCATTTCTAGTGCAGAGAATTGATCTTGACTGCTCTATTTCAGACTGTAAATTACTTGGAATTCTGGCGGTGATGGTCATCTCCCATGAACTGGACCAAGGAAACAGAACTCATGCTAGCACACCACTGGAATGCTAGCAGATTATCTCTCTTGGTTACTTCCATGGGCTTTGAGTTGTAATTCCTTCCTTGCTTACATAAGAAAGTTGAGTTGCTAGCTTATACCAGTATCATTGCTCAGATAAAAATAGCTTGAACTTTCTGTCAGGTATGAGAAGGTTCCTCCCAGTCAAGCATGAATCCCTTTCCAAATGAGGTAATACAAACTGAAAACATAAGAAAAGTTTTTCCATATCATAAAGAGACAGTTGTGGGTCGTTAGAGTTTTGGTAAATCAAAGTAATTTGACACATTCAGCAGTGTCCACGTGGACACAGCCTAGCCGTGAAAGACTCTGGCCTCCTGTTGACAGTTCCCACAGTCTCCTGTCCTAAATGTTTTTTCCCCAGCTGATCTGAATTTAGGCAATATAAAAATGTATCCTAGCAGTATCATGGCATTCAGACAAATGTTGCAGCCAATACTTTTGAAAATTGACATAAGACAGTTTTGTAATATCTTTGAATAGTTTTGGAAGGTCATTCAAGTTTAATCTGCTTTGCAGAGAAATTATTTCAATAAAATAAATTATCCCCTTCCTAGTTTATATCACAGGAAGAATTTTTTTACTCTGCCCATTCTGTATCTTATTACACACAGGTAACATGAAAATTTTGGGTGGGCAGCACCAATAGTCAGATAATTCTTCCAGTAGTTCTGCTCTGAATTTTTGTTCTGCTTCAAGACATACATCAGTGATTGCAATCACATGAAAAAAAACATCAGGTTTGGGATTCTTGTTGCTTGTATTATTGTTGACCCTGTGAACACTCCTTTCAGTGCAATACTGAAGAGGTTAACTACTAACTGAACCAATCTGGGCCTGTCTTGAGCTAATCTGTTTGACTTCATAACGGAATGCTTATTTATTTAGTTATCAAGCCTCGCCTGGGAATAGCAGCTAGGAGCAAATTTTTCCCAAGTTGTTTTCTAGAGAAATATGGCAGATAGAAGGTCAGGTCTTAGGAGTGCAAGAGTAGACTGTAAAAATATTACTTCTGGTTAGGCCTAAGTCTGATCTAGCTCAGTATTCAGCCTCTGCTTTGGCCACTAGCAAATGAGGGGTCTTTCAGTTTGAAACCTCCTGATGAATCCACCCTGTGATGATTTGACTGATCTCTTTTAATTAACCTATATTTTGACTTTCTTGCTGTCCTATGGTATTAGTTTTGCCACAGTACACTTGGACATCACATGGAAAAAATATTTTCCTTCTATTAGGCTTGCTGCCTGACCATTTTATGGAGTGGCTCAAGTCCTTATGTTGCGAGAAATAGAAGTAAGAAACAAGAAAGCTTTTACTAAATGTAAAATCATTTTATTGTATTATATTAAATATATGGGCAGTGTTATTGCCTCATAAATCAGTCTAAATGTCCAAGTCTCTACTGAATTTTGCATTTAGGAAAGTGCATGTCGACCTGGCAGTTTATGCCATTTCGGTTACCATACAGAGATCAACGCTTTTCTGATTCCTATGGGGACGTCTGTTCATTAGCACACAGGGTGGCCAATATTGCTTTAGGTGAAGATCAGTTAGTTCCTCTGTTCTACACACTTTGGAAGAATAGCTTTGCTTATAAAATGTAACAAATGTTTCCTGGACTCTAGCCAATATATTTTTGATCCTTTCTTCATCTTCATTTTCACTAATCCTTTTCTTTTTGTATTCTTGCCTTTTGTTGACATGCCAAAATTCTGTCAGTCTTGTTTCCTCTTTCAAAAAACGTATTTTTGTTAAGTTGAATTAAGCATTCTACCCTGTTGCCAAGAGCAAATTAAGTTCCCGTACACTGAAATCAAATTTCGTAAAGTGTCCGGGCAATTAGCTCTAATATGTGGTTGCTGTAACTCTTAATTTTCCCCTTTTAAGGGTTTTCTTTTTTCTCTGTCTTTGTTTCTGAACAGTAGACGTGAGATTCCTTCTTTTCCCTCTGGTTGTCGCCTTTTAGTTCCCCAGCATCCAGCAACCATCCACTGATACTTAGCCAAACCTCACTTTTAATCTCTAACCCAAAGGTATTTAAGTAACAAATTGTTCATTCTTCAACCAGAAAGCTGAGCTGGTGGACCAGCTTGCTGGAACTGGAACAGGAACAAAACTTAAAGAAAAGATTTCTGAAGAGCTCTCCCAAGCATTTAGGGATATCATATGCACATCCAGAGAGTTCCCATGAAAATTTAAAACTGGCACAGCTCACCCACAGAACAACAGAAGTCTTTCACATCAGAATTTATCTTCTGAGCATTTGTTGTCAGGGTTTTGATTCCAAGATGTTCAAGGACAAAATAAGAGTACATAATTATTCCAAGTAGGAAGGGGTCAGTTTCAGAAGGATCGTGACAAAATTGTGACTGTTGTTATATGATGGAATGGCCCAGCTCTAGCCTAACCTTCTTGCAGAGCTTTAGCATTCTCCCATCTACATCAGCCTACCATAGGCTTTCTTCTCCAGGCTGCATTCAGCAAAGAGTTTATTCTTATCCTATTCCTCAAACCCTTTGTCTTGATGCATAGGCAGGATGCATAAGAATACGACTTCTCTCTGCTTGCCCTACCAAGCACTCTGTGGTGAGGAAGGATGTAATCACAGCCAAGGAAGCAGTTGTTTCAGTTCCAATAAAAAGTCATCTTATATCAAAAACCCCAAATAATAAAAAAAAATCCTGGAAGGTTTCCCAATGTCAACTAGATTAGGATCAGCTAATTTGTTCATGAGAAATTTGACAGTTTGAACATTACTCAGTCAGCCACCGTCCCTCTCTTTCCTTTACATCCCCATTTATTTTGGTAGACTTAAATAGTGCACATGATAAAGCTGTATTATAGTAACAGCCATCATGCTATTTTAAACATAACACTAGAGTCAGAGAAAAGCTGCTTGGATTCCCAAGTATATATATATATGTATACACCTATATATCTATATATCTGCAAGTTGACCAGCCACACTGCAAACACTCTAATGAAGCAACAACGGATTTCAACACATGAAACCTGCAATTACGTTAAGTACTCTTTTATTTAAAAAAATTACTTCTATCCACAGATGCACACGGAAGTGTTTTCCTGCATCCATACTTCCCATTGATGATTGCCAATCCGTGTCAGTATGTTACTCCTTTAAGCCAAAGACGTGGGTATGTTCTGCTGTTCCTGTTCTCCCTTTCTTACTCCTACTCACCCCAGCAACACTGCTTAGTCTACCTCTTCCCCAATTTGGCCTTCTGTCAGCCTTGCAAGTGATGCAGAAGGGAGGTGCAGCTGAGAGTCAAGTGTCTAGTCCTCACTGATGTTCACTGGGGACTAGTCACTAACTGCCCTTTAGTGTTTTGAAAATTCCCTTATGAATAGTAACATGCTAATTGCTCAGTCTCTATTTCAAGTTAATGTGGCCAGAACAGCACCCAGAAATTCATAGCTAGTCTTTGCCCTCGGTTGTATGATACCCATCTACTTCAGCCAATTCTTCTCTTTCTTCCACGCCACTTAAAATAATCTCCTTGTGGCCCAGAGCAAGAAGGTCAGCATGTATCTCCAGAGAACAGGCAGGGGGATCCTGGGGAGGATGTGGTGACAGGTGGGAGGTGAAGCATCTTTTCCTTCATCTGTAGCACCACTGCCCCATGGAATGGGTGGGAAAGGGATTGGAGTAGGTCATGAACCTCGTCTCCTTTCACTCTAGGCAACTCTGAACACTCCGGCATTCCAAGTCCAGTACAGGTCCATTGCAAGTGGTCTCGCCATAGCAACCACGTGTGACCTGCTCCCAGTTTCATGCAGTGCAGGAATGCAGACAGCCACCTTTCTCTGTATTCAATACCAGCACTGCAGTGCCTGTACTCACATTGCCTCTAAGAAAAGACTGGGATGTTTGAAAGCCAGTCTGATAATTTGTGAATTGCCACAAAATTCACCAATTTCATTCTTCTCCTCAATTTCATGAGCGACCCCCTACTTTTCTCACTTCATCTTGTAGTTTTCCACCTGGCAGACCTGATTGATGCTCTATTCTGTCCCACATGCTTCAGCTTCTTAATCCTTTTTGATTCCTACCCCTGATAAGACTGACTTCTTTGTTATTAATGTTATCAAAAGGATGAATTAAAATTAATGCAAGACTTGTAATTCAGCTGCATCGTTGAAGTGAAAAGTCAAGCCAGTCAAAACAGCAAATGAAACATGCTCAAAGGCATATCACAGCAGCTTTTAAAAGAAAACAGACTCTTTGTAAAAGCTTAGTCTTCTAAACAGAAGAGAGAAGGGTGCATGACCATACAAGGAACAATATGTACTCACAGGAGCTATTTGAAGTACATATGATACTTTTCAGAGATTTTAGGTCAGTTACATGATAAGCACAACATTTCTCATGGTACAGCATCCATATGTCAAACCTAAAATATAATCTTCTATAGGAAAAAAATAGAATTTTTATATTGCAATCTTGACACTATTTTCCTAATAACATCAGTCACCTTTTTCCATATTTTCCTTATACTACAAATATTTTATCCAATATATTTAAGTTAGTTCATAATGCCATATAATATGCAGCTATTTGTTTTCAGCTTTGAGTGAAAGGAAGATATCACTTTCTTTTTGAACAATGATTGCAGCCTGTTTCCCAATCCCTTGAATACTCATTATTTTGGAACTTCATTTTAAATATAAGTAGTACTTAAACTTGTATTTCCTGGCCTTTACATTAGGATTTCCACTTCTACAGCAAGCAGTCTTGAAAGGTATATTATTTTATAACCATTATTTCCAAGTATGATCAGCGGGGAAAAATCAGAAAATCTCAGATGGAAAATACATTTAAATTATCATGAGTCATAAAAAGCAAGGAAAAAAGGTAGCTATGAATGTATCAGAAAGAGGAAGAAAACAATGTAGAGATCCATTACCTAAAGTAGGAAGCAAGCAAGCATGGCTTCACATATACATAAACGTGAAAGATACATTGCAATCACAAACTTGAAAGAAAATATGTTTTAACAAGGACAGAAAAATACCAGACAGAGTACAGAAAAAGCAAGTTAAAGAACAAATTTAGATTAATGTTTTAGCCAACAGAGGTAGATGAAACTTTCTCTAGACAAAATTAGCAAAAGTTCAAAGTAGCCAAACCAGCTGATTTTGGAACTAACCAAGATACTTTCCCAAATATTTGTGATTTCATGTAGGAACCTGGGGAGGACAAAGCATCAGAAACTAATCAGTCTATAAAAATACTGTAATGAATCACTGAACAATCCATGTCAACAGCCTTAAAGATAATAAAGTGATTAAAACAAAGCAACAAGGGTGTGTCGAGAACAGCTCACTTCACACCAAACTAATTCATTTCTTTGACAGGTAATAGACACAAGAAGCACAGAAGGAAGAAATAGAAGAAGGCTGTGTTTCCACCGCAGCAAAGGTTTGTCATTATCCACGTGGTGTTTTTGGAGGGAAGCAGAATCTTGATTTGGTCACCATCAAGAAGATAAGGTTGGCTGAATTGGTTTCAATTCTGTTTATCAGTGATTTCCCACCAAAAAAAAATTGTATCTCAAGTGGATGTGATTCTGCCTTGGGCCTACTGAATCCAGTTGTATTTAATGTTTCCATAGAGACTTGCACAGTACAGTAGAAATTGCCCGGTAAAGCAGAGAGATGACATATCTCATGGCTAGGGAAAAAATGGAAATACGGATTTATTCTGAGCTGGGGATATTCCTGATGGTGCTTTCACCACCTGTGCTAATACTATGGGCCCCCGAAAGCATTCTAGTCACATCTATATTGCATATTAGATGTATTCTGCTTCTCAACCCTCTTGCCAAGCCTGGGGTCCATTCTGGTTCTCCTGTTAAATCAGAGGTGGAAGAATATTGCTTGTGCTGGGTGGTTTTGGAGAGGCATATGGTATTGTGAAGTTGATAAAAGGATCTATGGATTTGACTCGAAGACCACGTCAGATAACACAAGTGATAGTGGTATGCAGATGGGTGATAAAAGACTTTTGGTCAGATTCTGGAAGAATTTACTCACTTCCCTAGAAGAATGACTGAAGTACTTATAGATCAGATTGAACAATAATCTGGCAACTGCACTTGTTTATACTTAAGTGGCAGTAGTCTTCCAGGAGTAGCTCCACACTTCCATCATTAATTTACAGTAGTACTCATCCTCAGTGAGGGAAAATGCCTGCAGCACTACTTGGGAAAAGTAAGTTTGTCTGATTAATAAGAGATCATGGATCTGGCCCTACCTGTTCGAATGTTAATATATTCATCTATGTTGTGTGAATATTTTACCTGGGAGTATTATGGGCGTTTATAGGAATTAAATATATATATATATACATTTCTGGTTTATATGACATCTTTTGTTGTAAAAAAAATCAATTATTCAATAGGATTGGGTTTACTTTTGTTTTTACTGAACATTGGTGTATATCACATACTCAGGATTTTATATCAAAGGCCAATAACCACTAAGGTCAAGTTTAGGGGCATGATTTATTTTAGTTACTGAATCATACCTATACTTTTTGTTAAATTCAAAGTCAAATCACCCTTACTTCTTCTCTTTATTTTTTGATCACAGACTGTCCAGAAAAAGGCCAGGCTTATTCACAGGCACCAAGACACAAGAATGTTTGATCAAACATAGCAAACTAAAATTGCAAGCATGAAGTTTCAGAATCAAAGATTCAAAAGCCTGCTCAAAAAAGCACCACCTCTCCACCTTAGTTGAGTACAGCAGTTTCCCAAAAAGCAAAAATACTGGCTTTAAATACAAGGGCAGATTAGCTGAACCTTAAAAATTGGTCTCATTTGCTTTGGCCAAAAGATTGGGCAACAGAACAAAATAAGTGAGCCCAGGTTAGCTTCCAGGTTAGCTGGCTGAGTGTTGTGAAGAGCCTGCCTCTGTGGATATTGCTTCAGAAAATGTAATTTCTTTTTCATAGCAACCTTTTTCATAGGTGCAAGAACAGGATAAAAGGTAGGAAAAAGAAAGCAGTATTTACAGTTGATCTTTTTGTCACTTAGCACTCACACACAGTAGTGATTCATTTCTACCAATAAGGGAAAGTGAGAGCATAGCTTTCATGAGTCATATTCCTTTTTTCTTGTGGATTTCTCAGTTTTCAATGTTTTGTTTATTGATTATCCTTTTAATTCCTTTTGACAAGATAAGTTTAGCAGTAAAAAGGTCACCACCAAATGTGCTTTCTCCTCACACTACCTTCCTTAGTATTTCTGAACTAAGTTGCAATTCATGTCTTCTTGTTGGTAATAACAGTCGGAAGTGAGCAGTTCAGCTCAGTCTTAAGTGCCTAAAGTTATGAAATCTCAAGAATACACATTATTTTCATCTTTGGTTAAGAGATACATCTCATCAAGCAGGCCATATTGCATAGACAGGTATGCAAGTAGACTGAGGACTTAGCTTTAGTCTTTAAAATATGAAGATCTTGATCAGCCCTTCGTAAAAAGAAAAAAAAAAACAACAAAAAAATCCAACACCCCCCCAAAAAACCCAACAAACAAACTCAACAAATTTTACAAAAATTTTATATATAAACTTCACAATTTAGCCCTGCTATAACTCATGTGGGCCTCCCAAATCACACCAGAAATTATTCAGCCATAGAGAGGTAAGGCTGAAAGGGCTCAAAAGTATTCACTGACTTTGCATGCCTCTGTTTACGGTTGTCTGGCTTTAAAGACTTACCAGCAGGTGTCTAATTTAGGCTATCTTTAAAAAAAAGAAGAACTCAAAATGTGGGGGACTTTTTAGAAAAGATTTCCCCAAGTGGCTTATACAAGGATTTTGAGTGAGCCAGTGCTCAATTCAGAAAGGACAACCAAGGGCCCAATCCAAAACTGACTGAAGGACACACTTGGCTTGTATGACTCTTGTGCTCTCATGCTCCTGAGAGTGGCAATAATAACACACCAGATTATGTAGTATGATGCATTGTTACAGGATTCTGAGGCACAGAGGTGATAGTTTTCATCCTGAAACTGCATATTGCTTTTGTACGCACCTGGTATTTGCTCCTTATGCAGACCTTGACTTCCCTAAAATGAAGAAGGGAAAAAAAAGTGAGAGTTGGTTTTGATCTGTTTCATTCATGATCTATGCTGCAATCCTGAAACCAAGGAAAAAACCCAATCCTTAATCTTTCTCATCTAGTCAAGGAGTACCCGAGGAACATATTGTAGTTATTTTGACTAGTACGTTGAAACTGTACCTAGCTTTTTAATTTTCTTGAACTTTCTGAAAAATCATTGTCACTTGGATACCAGCCTTTGAAGTATTCTAGATTTCCACTTCAGTTTTCATCTCCTTCAAAGAATGATTGCACAAGATTTAAAAACTCAAAATATCTTAACCCTTTTTTGTGTGTGTTTCCAGCTCTGGTGAAATTGTTCACCCCTCCTCACTGGCTAATGGGGCTTAAAAACTTCAGTTGCCTTGCCTTCCTTAAGATTTTGTCAAAGATTAATTAACATGTCTTGCAATCCATCCCTTTTCTTAATGAAAGAAAGTCTGTATTTTAATTTTTTTTTTTCAAGTTACCACCAGGAGAGTCAGGATATGAAAATAAAAGATTTTAACAATATAGATAGAAAGACAGTTTTTGAGAAGTTAGACTAATCACCTGACAGTGGAGGAGTGCAAACAGAGGGGAGAAAGGAGGTCAAATGTACGTCAGTTTCTCACACCTGTGAGAAAGTAGGTGTGGGGAAGAATTCGCTTAAGAAAAAAGAGGGAAATGTAAAAGTCTGTAAGATACTGAAAACAGGATGTTGAACTCCCATCCTTCCCAATCTGTCTTGTTGGACAGTATTTGTGTGCCTTTTAGTAAAGGAAATCAGGGCAGATTAAGAGGTTCTCTGACTCTTCTACAAAAATAGAGGAAGAAAATTCCCAGTATCTTGGTATTGTATGTATTTAACTAAGCACAGGATTTGGTCTAATATTTTTCATTCCAAGAGAGAATTTATTTATATCTTTTTTTTAATGAAATCCTTGCTCAAGTAAGATAATACCCGACTTAAATCGGAGTGTGAAATCCTCCCTTCTGGGTGAGAGGGGATCTGTGCTGCAGAGCCCTGGAAGGTAAGGCACAAAAAGGATGCCATGCATCATCTCTGCTCCTAATTCCCACTCTTGCATCTATGTGAGCAAGTCGAGCAGCCCAAGAGGCACGGATGCACTGCAGGGCGCGCTGGGTGTTGAGGACCCCGTGTCCACCCTATGGATGTTCCATGAGGTTTCAGTTTGTGAGCAGCTGGAGTCTGGCACCAGGTGCTGAAAGCTCCTGCCAGGCATTTCCAGCTTACTTGCACCTGAGAGAACACCCAGCTTGTGGACTGCCCGGGCACAGGGCAAATGGGGTGGGATGAGCAGGGGATTCCCTTGGAAGGCGCAACTGTGAGGAGCAGTGAAAGCCCTGGGTGTCCCCTCACCCCGGGCCCAGCCGGGTGGGATGGGAGCAGGGGCACCCACCAGCCGGGTCCTGTCCCAGCAGGAGGAGCAGGCAGAGAAGCACCAAAGCTCTTTGGCCAGGCAAGCTCAGGCATCAGCCAGGCTCTGAATGTTTGGTCATGCCCTCACTGAGGCATTTCTCACACATGCAGAGAGAAGCAGAAGCTTAGGACACGACCATCAGTGGTTTCAGGACTGTGCCTTTTAAAGCATTATTCTCTTGCTTAAGCAACATTTTAGGGACCTGTAGAGTACTTCGAGTCATTTGCCTGTAGCCACGACAGCCATTTGTGGCAGAACAGGGAAATACACCTTCATCCCTAGAGGCTCTGGCTAACACCATAACCGCACCGACGTCCTTCCTCTTTTCTCCTTCCTCCCAGCTGGTCGGAATCAGCTTGAAATCACATAAGAGGAACATATTTTGATCACAGAGAGATGGGACCGTGAGAGGCATTGCAATTAGACAGCTCTTTCTGAAATGGAGACACTTTGATCACAAAAAGTCCATGCGGCACATAACCAGCTGGACTGAGTCCACAGTGGTCTGTCAGAGATGAAATGGCTGCAACCATATAAAATGAGAGATAGTTGTGGGGACGCAAGAGGAAAAAGGTGGTGGTGAGGTGAAGAGAAATGCTGGGAAAGATATTTATTCAAAAGGTTAAAAAGGAAATAAAACTCTTACCTGTTATCCTATTTTACTCAATGGCAAAATTTCCACTGACTTCAAGACAAAAGACTGGCAAGCCATGCATGTGACCAGAAAGTGGCCACCAGTGTGCAACTCAGTGTCATTCCCTGAGAGCTTTGAGATACCAACATTTTGTTTCATCACAAAGCAGCAGGAGAACTTAAATATTTGATTTTTTTTTTTCAAACTGAAATATTCTATTATATTCTCGAATATACTTTGTTTTCAGTGTGTGACAAGATTTATTTTAGGCCTTGAGGTTTTGGTTAATGCTATGATAGAAAAAGCTGCAATAGTAAAGATAGAATGCCCTGCCAGTTCACAGAATCACAGAATGCACAGGTTGGAAGAGACATTCAAGATAATCTAGTTCAACCATCAACCCAGCACCACCATAATCGCCCCTAAACCATATCCCCAAGTACCACATCCAGACACCTCTTGAACACTTGCAGAGATGGTGATTCCACCACCTCCCTGGGCAATTTATTTCAGTGCCTGATGACTCTTTCAGTGAAAAATTATTTTTCTAATATCTAATCTGAACATCAGTTTAGTATGCCAATATACAGAATGTGAAAATTGAAATGATCGACCATTTTTGTAATTTCTTGCCAAAGTATTACAAAAATCAGTAATTCACATTATTTTTGACTTGTTTATTAGAACAAGCACTTCAAGATTTCCACCCTACTTTCTGTTCATTACCTTTTACAGGCTATACTTCTATGAACAGGAATTTTACTCTCAAAACATAAAGCTTGAATTTTCAAAACTCAGGCAAGTTACCATATTCAGAATCTTGCTCCTTCTAATGAAGGAGCCTTGTCAATTATTTTTAATGAAATTATGACGGTGCCTAATACTCTTCACAAGTTTTGGATCAGGCCTTTGTTGAAAATTGTTTAATTATATCTCTCATCACACTAAAAATCTAAAGGTATGGAAATTGTTCAAAAGTAATGAATAATTTTTTTCTCAAGGCTTCTTCTAACTTGTTGCTTAATTTGCTCTAGTCAAATATTTAATTTATAACACTTTATTGAGTGCAAAAAACAGTGAAAACCAATAATTATTAAAAATAAAATTTAAGGAATACTTATCCCTATTTATAATAATCTCTTCAAAAATTCACATTTTCTAAATTACAGTGCTATTCTTTATGTTTTCATTGCACATAAAGAAGTAGCAATGTATATGTGAATTGTTATCAAATATTCTGAGATATACATTTTCTTGTGGTATGTTTACAAAATTAGTACAAGATGTATTCATCGCCCATTCTGTCCTTTATACTAATAAACCATGAAAAACAAAAAAAGTATCTACTAAAAAGAAGTGGAATAAGATGTGGCCCTTGTTTTTTTCAACTCTCTAGGTTTATCAGGGTCCCAGAGTCTGTGCTCCTACAAGAAGTGAAAAATATCTCAGCTCTAGTCCCAGGTGGCTAGGTGAGTGCACAGGAAAGAGGACTAGTGTTGGTTTTATGGCTCTACAATCAGGGTGGGAATGAGCAGGGACAAGACTATCTGATTTCATGTGCACTCCAAGAAAACTTAGAGGAAAATGATGCTGATGATCAGCTTAGTGCCAGGTAAGAAGAAACTGCATTTCCAAATGTGGGGCAAAGTGTCAAGACATTGTGATTTGCTTTACAAAAAAAAAAAAAATCCAAAAAGTTTTCTGGAAAAACACCCAAGCAACTGTATCAAAAAGACTCTACATTGAAATGGTTCTGCTACATGATGTCAACTGAGAAGCACAAAGTGTTTTTCTGTCTAATATTTAACAGAATATAGACATCATAGTAGTACTAACGTAGAAGTTTTAAAAAACTTAAAATACAAATGAAATACAAATTTAATAGCACAATAAAAATAAAATAATGTATGGAAGCTGATAATGGTCATAAGATTCAAACTATTTAAAAATTGAATAAAATCTTGTGAAATATTTGTATTTTCACAGTGTCTTCTGAAATTTTTCAGTATTTTAAAAGAATCTGAAGATCTTAGGGAAATTATACATTTGGCTCAAGCTTGTCCTTTCCTTTTATATTTTGTCATTTTGGTTTTTGGACAATAAAATGTGCAAGAGCGGATATTAGTATCTAGCTCTGTTTGCATAATGGTGACAGGATATGATAGGATATGGTTTCAAAGGTCTTTTTCCCCATGAATCATCTTTATTTTGAAATAATACAAAACAAATGCTCATTGCACCTACAGCCAACACTTCCCTACTGAAATGCAACACCCTGTAAAAGGAAAGAAAATTTTGTTGGAAAGTATGGGAGCAAGTACTCAGAGGAAGACCAAACACAGCAGACAGCTCAAGCTGGCCCTTGCTCTGCCAAATGTTCCCTTCCACAGGGCTGCCAGCATCCCTCCAGAGCCCCACTGCCAGAGATGCTGTGCAAGCTGATATGATTTCATCCATGTGTCATAACCTGCAGGGTTTGAAAAGCAGAAGAAAAGGACACCAGGTAGGAAGTTGCTTACAGTCATTCTGCTACATTGTGTGAGATTAAATGAGGGGATTTCCCATCAAGGTGAAGGAGAAAGCACACCTGTAAAGACTGAACATCAGCAATAATTTGGCATGATTTCCTTCCTGCTTCAAAACCTGCTGGAACATTTTTCACTTTTTTCAAACTCTCTTTTGTGTTACAGATGAAAAACAATATACAATTTTAAAGCTGCAAAGCTGTACTTTCACGTCTTAACGTGACTGGACTATTTTTGGTTTAGAAAAACTGAAGAAAAAATTGCTTTTATACTTTTCTACATCTTTGCCTTCCACTCATGCTCTATGATTTATTTTGTTTCACTCTCCCTCCCTCTCATGTGTCATTGTGTTGAGACTCTTTAAAAACTGTCACACCCTCTGTACTTCACCACCGGGACAGCCTGGACTTTTCTCGTGCTTGGATCCCTCACTTGGATGTCACTCTGCTGATAGAAGCCCAGAGTGCAGAAGGGAGATAAACCCCATTTCTCCTATGTGAAATAACGGTTGGACAAAAGTTGACCAAAATACGTTCTGAAAGGGCCTGATCTAATATTCCCTGCAATCAATGGAAGGCCTTTAACTGACTTCAGCAGGTCTCAGATAAGGACCCACATTAATATTGCCATTATCACTTGTAACGGAGGCTCTCAGTAGTGATGTTTTGTAAGAGTGGGAAACAACTATGGCACGGCATGTTTGTCTCTGCTGTACCAAAGGGACATTATTTTCAAGCAAATTTTTGTTTGCTTTGTTTTCTTGGCTGCTTTTATGTATTTGATGTGTCCTTGTTAGAGGTCCTCCCCATGTTTTGAAATCTCTCAAGCCTCAACAAAAATATAAGAATATTAAAAATCAACAAGGAAGTTTTTCTCAAAAATATTTTAGGCATTTGTGGTAATTAAGCTTTAAGGGGAAAAAATAGTTTGGAATGATCCAGATGAAAGAAGAAGTACCACCATATTTAATCAAATCTCACTTCGTATGGGTGACAGTTGTACCATTATCCTTCATGTTGCATTGTGTTCCAGAACAAAACAGATCTTAGTATCTGACAGAAGAATCCAGGCTGAACTTTCTCAGGCCAGAGATGTGGAAGACTTTTAAAAAAGGCATAAATAATCCTTTCCTTTCAGAAAGCTGCCTAAATACTGTGTAATAAAAATCTGTAGATATCAGAAAAATTAATATCTCTGTTGGCTTCCAGTGTGTGGAAAAAAAAACAAAAAGAAGTGGAGCAGACAAAACTGTTCTAAAAGAGGGATATCTCTCAGAGTTCTTTTGCTTCAGCAATTTTCCATTTGATTTTTATCACGATCATTTCAGTGACTCTTATGAACTTTAATGGATTAACTTTTGCAATGTCCTCTAAAGAATGGAGGTGTTATTAACCCTTGTAAGAGTCCTTAAGCTGGACCTGCTGATAACATGCTTTTGATCATGTAGCACATCAATTGCAGCATGCAGTCCTTTTCTCTTAAGTTCTGGCAAGTGAGCTCAGCAGCTCCAAGATTACACCAGAGCACCTAAGGAAGTTGTACCTGCGTGAATTTCTGCTGGCTGTTGCTCTTGCCATCATTATATCTGGGACTGAGTTCCACGTGTTATGTTCTGGGCTTTGTCCTTTTGTCATTTAGATGAAGAGAAAAATCCTTTTGACTATGGTATGAACAGGAGCAGGAATATGACATGCAAGGAGCCTGTTCAAGAACCAAATTCAGGGTTGCATCTGAGTAAGTCTGAATTCTGTCTAAATTGATGTATATACTTATATTTGTACATATCTTTTTCTATCAATATCTAACAACCTGCTCCTTAGCCTACTTTACACTTTTACTTCCTCTCACTGATTTCTTACCCTCACCTTCCATCTTTGCCAGTCTAAGAGAGCTTGCCAAAAACTTGTTTGTATGCTCAAACCTCAATACAGGAAGGAAGCAGCTAATCAATAAACACTGAGGTCAGCCATGTATTATCTCTAAGAACTATCTAGTAACTTCTCCAAGAGCTTCAGATTGTACATCAAGAAGTGTATATAGCTAGGGAATTTAAATGAAAATAAATAATATTATTTGTGTATCACCAGTGAGGTTTGTCTGTACAAAAAACCATATAGTTTAAAAATAACATTTTCAGTTATACTGATGAAGTAAAACTAATTGAAATGTGTCATGCATGTAAATTTTATTCCAAATGGATAGTTAGAGCTAAATTAATACAGGCTGAAAAAAAGAATATGCTTTATTCCATGTTTTGCTGTTTTCACTCACTTTCCAGTGTGATTTCAAGATAAACAACCTTAACTTTGATAAAGATGAAAATCTAAGTCTGGCCTTAGTACTCTGAAGCACTAAAATGCTGATGAAGTTACAGAATGCCAAAACAGAAGGAGTTCTCACAGGCAGCTACCAAGTTTCAATGCTGACAGTTAGGTATAGGGGAGGGATCCATCAGTTTGCAATAGTGTAGAAACACAATACTGGTTTGCCCGTCATAGCTTTCCTAATCAAGGAGAGAGTAAAACAAAAAAGAAAAGAAAATATTAAAGCCTTGAAAGTCCCAAGAAACTTAGCTACAGCTTTATGTCTAAATAAAGCTTTATGAGATGGTCATACAGCCGAAGGGATACTGCAAAGTGCTTGCTGAGATGTAATTCTGTGAAAGTAATTAAATTTTAGACTAACCTAGTAATTGTTATTTCGGAAAGGCAGTGGTGGATGGCTTTCACATGCCACTGGAGCTCAAGGAACACCACTGAGATGACCCTAAGAAATAGGAAGTTGGCCATTTAACAAAGTATTTGAGACAAGACACTACAAAAGTATTTGCAGCTACTTAAAAGACACAGAAAAGCGTAGCAAGCACATGTGATCAAAACAATAGGCAGTACTTAAAGAATAATCTTGATCACAGATGTGCTAGAAATGCAAAATGACAGAGGAAGGGTTATTTTTCAGTTGTATGCTGAACCAAAGGCACCCAGGACAGCATGCAGAGCCATTCTTCTCAGGCTCTATTACTTGTGTCGCTAAGTGTGATGAACCCTGGAAAGAAGGTTTCCTACTTCATGGCAAGCACAGGAGCTTTAAAACAGGCTTGGTATTTCTACTGTCAGAGCTAGTATAAAACTACCTTCATTGCCAATCCAAGCTAAAATAAGCCAGTTGCCCTCAGTAGCTCAGCAGGAAAACTGGAAGTGAAAGGACAGTTTACACAGCTGGGGCTGTAGGTTGAGACCCCGTGCACAGGGTAGGCAGAGTTTGAAGTCTGTTAAGTTGTAGTGTCATACCAATGGAGCTGATACAGAAGTGTAAAGGGGACATGTGAGGAATGTGGATCTCTTGAAACTGTCAAGAAGAATGAAAAACTAGAGAGTGATGCAGCAGTGGTGCAGTGATCATATCTTACTTCTCGATAAGGAGAAGATCACTGCAAGTGGAGAGCGTTTTCCTCATGCAAAGGGAAGTAGCTGGTGGGCTTTGTGCTGTTTTGTTATATGAGACCAGTGGAAGACACTTATTCTACAAATGAATCTTTAGTGAGTTTCACTGCTGCCTACAGTAACCCTGAGGTCATTCGGTGCAGTCAGGTCATCTGTATCAGAAAGCAAAGGAATACAGAATGATGGGGCCTTTCCAACATCCATTAAGAAAAATTTGTGTAGTGTACCAAATTGCCTGAATATGTTTCTTGTAAAACAAAGAATGATATTGGTCCTTTCCATGTAAAAGTAAAATCGTCTTCTTTCATTTGTTTCTCTTTCTTTCTTTCTTTTTCTTTCTTTCTTTCTTTCTTTCTTTCTTTCTTTCTTTCTTTCTTTCTTTCTTTCTCTCTTTCTTTCTTTCTTTCTTTCTTTCTTT
>WEKY01010877.1:1021-11361 GCA_013390045.1 Picathartes gymnocephalus | reverse complement strand
CCTTCCTTCCGCACCTTCCTTCCTTCCTTTCTCTTTCTCTCTTTTTCTCTCTTGTTCTCTCTCATTCTCTTTCTCTCATTCTTTCGTTCTTTCTCTTGTTCCTTCTTTCTTTCTTTTTCTTTCTTTCTTTCTTTCTTTCTCTCTTTCTTTCTCCTTTTCTCTCTTTCTCTCTTTCTCTCTTTCTCTCTTTCTCTCTTTCTCTCTTTCTCTCTTTCTCTCTTTCTCTCTTTCTCTCTTTCTCTCTTTCTCTCTTTCTCTCTTTCTCTCTTTCTCTCTTTCTCTCTTTCTCTCTTTCTCTCTTTCTCTCTTTCTCTCTTTCTCTCTTTCTCTCTTTCTCTCTTTCTTTCTTTCTTTCTTTCTTTCACATGAAATCATATGAAGCTTTTGTGACTCATTCCTTACACAAAAAATTTTCTTAAGAGAGTATTGGGGTAAATTACTCCAAAGCTTTTCCTGTAGAAAGATTTGACAACAATAGATATCCCAGCCTGTCACCCAGTTACAGAAACAAAAATCTTAACATATTTATGCTGTGGAAGAAAGCAGAGATGCCAGAGGGTCAGGGAATTTGACAGAACATTGATCTTTGAGAAAGTCAAACCAGCAGAACTACAATTGTCTGACCAGTACCTCACAGAGTAGAGCAAAAAGTCATCCCTGCCTTTTCAAGCAGTAGTGAATTGCTAGCTACAAGCAAAAAAGCATATTTTTTCTAAGTTTAGGGTAATCCCTAAAACCTGGAGAGGAAACTGAAAATAGAAGACAGGATGGCCCTGAGGCCTTCAGAAACTGCTGAAAAAACTCACTATTTCTAGAGTAGCCTACAGCATATAAAAAAATGCATGAGAATCTCTGAATTCTGACACTTTAGTAAGGCAGTAAAAAAAAAAAAACCCAGGTGATTTTGTGATAATACCAGCTTTGTCTGAGGGATACTAGAAGGATGGGTATCAATGTGCACTAGAGGGAGAGAAATAGGCAGCTGGGCTAGAATATTAGCCAAAACACTTATGAACTGTGTGATTGTCAAGTACAACTAAAATGTCACTAGGAAGGTTAAAAATATGTTTTCTTACTGGGGAATTCCAGAGGAACTATTATTGAGAGAAAAAAAAAGGGCCAGGGTTTATACGGCAAGGTTTCAAAGCTTTTTTGGCAAGATATAATTTCTACTGCATTATCACCAGCCCTCAATATCCTCAAGCAAAGGCAGAGACTGGAAGAAATGTGCAGACAAGATGATCCTTCCTTGGCACACTTACGTACAGATCAGCTCCTGTTATGTCAGCTAAATAAAACAGACTTCACAAAGAAGCACTTGCCATCTCAGTGACTGACACTAGAAGAAGCTCTATGTATCTACCTACCTATTTACAGAAGATAAAGGTTCTACAGACCATGTTGACAATGTCAAGCAGTTTTTGAAACATTTAAGTGAGAATTTAGGTGAGGAGCAAAAACAAATTGTCTCAGCAAAATCATGAGAGTACTTTTCTACAAAAAAATGCTGAAGTCTGTTATTATCAGGAGTACCTGAAACTGTATATTTAACAGAAACAGCAACATTGCCTGTATTTCTTGCAAAGAGGTATGTGAGGTTAAAAAAAATCACATGATTTGCCACCAAAGCAACCTCTGATAGTGTGAAAATACATTTAATACATATTTGCTTCAGTCAAATGTGTTTAACTTGAACAGTATGAACTGGTATGGGATGTATGCCTCTATTTAAAGCAGTCTGAAGAAGCAGCTCCTGTGATAAGCTCATGACATTCATTCGACTAAGTCTGAAAACTAGAGATGGACCATTTAGGCATTGTCATTGAATACGTAATCATTTATATTGGAAACATTAAAAATGTTTCTCAGTTCTGTCCAAACTCCTCTAGACTTAGATTTCTTCTAACCCAGAGTAAATGATTTCGACTTCCTTCCCGACCTGTAGAAGGCACTGGCTCCTTGGAAGAGAGAATTTGTTCCTGTGTGTTAGCTCACCACACTGAGATTTAGGGCATCTGAGGTTAATTTTAATGTCCCTTCCAGTGTAATCAGATATCTCCTACGTGTCTATCAAGATGTCATTTTTTTGCAGCTCCATAGTGGCACTTAGCTGATGTGTTGCCGTTGTAGAGTTCTAGTACCTCACCCTAAGGTTGAGTCCTGCTCTCCAGTTACATTTGAGCAGAGAGTGGGGCATAAGCAGATATTGGCCTCCTCATCAAATTAAAACAACATCTGACAAGTGATAGATCAGTAAGGGCAGATGCTTTATTTATTCATATCAACCCCTCAGCAATTTAGCTGGTTCCCTAGTCGTCTTGTTTAAGAAAAGTGAGTTGTCTCCACTTGTCTTATATTTCTACCCACAAAGCACTAAGGATCTACCTAATTTTATCATTCTCAGAGCTACTAAAGGTGCCTTTACCTACTTTATTCTTCCTTTTCTTTTGCACAGCAATTGCACACAGTGGAAGACTGCCTCTCTGTTAGTGACCAGTTTAAAGAGCCAAATGCTCAAGAAGACGAAATTGTTCTGTAATTTTGCTTTGTAAAGTAGGTGTGTTTTTAAAAAATCACTCCCCAGAGGAACTGCAATCCCTTATATTGCTAACTGAGAAAAGGAAACATCCCTGAAAATTGCAATTCACCTAAAACCAAAATAAAAAAATTTAATGACAGTTCCAGGTAAAAAGAGAGACAAGGCACTGAGAAATAATATATAATTGCAAGTGAACAAAAAATGAACTGAGTGTATAAAATTATTATGTTTTATTCTTAACGAACCAAGTTAAGAATAAGAAAGAAGTTAATAACTAATTTTTTTTTTCACCAAAGAAATGTTGTATGATAAGCCCCTCAGTCAGTTTCCACAGGAAGGAAAGGAAGAAATATCCAAATTTGACCTAAAAGTACAGACCAGAAAAGCTGTATTTGGCTGCATAGGATTCTAATCTAGCAATAATATCCCCATCAAACTGAAGTCCAAACAATTGCCTCCACAGCAAGTTCACCTTTGAGAAGAAGCTGAGCACTATCAATGCTCAGTTTCTGTAGCATCTCCAAAAATAGCTGAGGAATCAGAACCAAACTGCTGGTGGTACCACAGGCAGATGATGGGCCAGCTCCCCTTCCAAGGCTCTTTGTGTTTTACAGTGCTGACAACACTGGATCTTGTTTTCATCAGTGTACTATACAGATATGACTCAGAAGACATATGGAGAATGTGTACTACCAAGATTCAATTTTTAAAGTCACTTTTCTGTTCAAAACCACACTGAAAAAAAAAAGAATAGAAAAGAAAAAAAACCCCAAACTAAAACAAAAAAAAAAAACCACAACAAAGATGTGCTAAACTGACAAAAACTGTCACTAATAGCTGCCTAAATCAATAGGTGGTCATCTCTTGCCCTCTGACTTCACTGGGGATGGGAAAGGGGAAAGGTGCTTGATGTATAACTATGAAAAATGTTCATTTGAGGAAAAGTTTTAGATTAGCAAACCAGAACACTGAATACTATCTAGATTACAAAATAAAAAACTTGGTTTATGGCAGATGAACATGAACCAATTATATTACTTACTATTCAAAAGAAAAAAAAAAGAAATAAGATTTCAGTTTGCTATTGAAACTATTACATCACAATATGCCTGCAAAATAAGGACTGTCAATAAACACAAAAATAGGCACTTGTGAAATCCAATTTGGAGCTATATGCATGGCATGGCCATTTGCTGGGGGATCTGTAATCCATACTAGAAAGCAACAGTAGATGGCCTACTTTTCACAAAAAGTGAGAGCTAGAGAAAACCACATTGTGCCATAGGGAGGGGAAGCACAGGCATAGCCTTCATTATTAATTGGCATACACAGAAAGAGCAAGCAGAAACAAGACAAGTTAAAAAAAGAAGGGAATTCTCCCTGGAAACATATGGGAAGCACAAAACAGAAGTAATAAAACATTAAAGAATAGGGATACAAACACCAGCGTGTCCAGAAAGTCATTAGTAATGAATGTAATGAAAGCACTGGAAGGGTGAATGTGAAAGTTAATGGCTTCTTTTACACGTGTAAGAGAGTGCACAGGAAAAGAACGGGGTGTCTAAACAAGAAATATATGAGAGAGTCTTCCAAGTATCATTTTCTATATAACTCACCAACCTTCACTAAAGGGAGAAGTAAAGGAAAGCACAGAAAATTCCACTTTGACACCTGTCTTTCAAAGCTGTTTTCATTTTCACAATTTATCTTTGTAGTTACTGCACAGCAGAGGACCCAAAGCCAAGTACTGCCAGCAAGTCACTCTGGTCACAGACCTGGGGTCCTACTCATTTGCTTTGTGGGTCTGTTAAACCAGATCCATTTTATAGTTAGCCACCAAGGATAATTTTCCAGCTAATTTTGCCATGTAAACCCAATAAAGGCTCAAATCCCTAAAGAAAACTAAGGACCCAGAACTGTTGAGGTGCCCTCTCTTCAAGAAGCTGCACATAAGCTTTTTCAGTACTTTTGACTATCCTTTTCCTATCTGAGCTCTCAAACCACAAGTTGCCTGACGTTGTCAATTGACATTTACAAGATACCTTGGGAAATATTTTTGCAGGTCCCAGAAGTTATTTCCAGCGCTGACAAAAACAGTGCATGTAAACATGAAATTTGAAGAATTATTGCTAAAAAATATTTGGTGAACACATTTTCAAAGGTCATACCCAAACTTTGTTGGACAAAAGTACTTAGTAAAAACATAGTGATTGCTTCAGTTGTCTAAGTGATAGCAATCACCTATTCAACTACTTGGTCTTGCTTCCAAGATCCAGCAAACTTCTTTAAAAGCCAATGGTGTGATGTAGAAGTTACTTAATGGAATTAAATGGCAGCACTTATGGGCATAAGGAAGAGAGGAAGGAGCACTCTTGTATTCGTATACACAGCTTTACTGCAAACATAATTTGACTACCTCTTAAACAGCAGTGAGTAACAAGGATTGCAATATACAGAAATGGAGGTGATTAATTCTGTCTTGGCCTGAAAAAATTGCTTTTCTTGCCAATATTTTGGCACCTCCTACTGACTAATACAGAAAGGAGTGACATGGGGCCTGAGGATGTAAAACAGATATGGTGAAAATGAAAAGCTTTAGTAGCTAGCCTACATTTGTCTACCACAGCAATAGAGTAAGTGTGTAGGAGAATGAAAAAAGAAGAGATTGATTGCACTTCACAATATTCAGTCAGTTAAATCATGGGAGAAGGTCTGAAAGTGACAAGGTTATAAGCATATAAAATACAAAATATCTTAATAAGGTAATAACAGACAACATGGGAAATAGGGCTCTGTGTGAGAAGTGTAAGTGCCCATGAGAAATCTAAAACATGAGATTAATAATGGCTTAATATGCAAAAGAAAACATGTAAGAAACGACTGCAACCAGTGAGTTAGAACCACAGAAGGAGGCAAACCTCCTTTACATATCTTCCAGTTATAGGAGAAATTAATGAATTTTAGAGACAATGGACTTGACAAGAATCTTCCCATGCTTTTATATAAACTGGTGTAAATCACCTTGTATTTCCTTCCAGTTTATCAAGTCAGTAGAACAAGAGGAAAGAAATACTGCCGTGAAGGGGAAGCAGACCTTTTCCAGCTGCATGACAGGGGAAAAAGGCTAAATGTAAGCAGCTGGTGTCTGCAGGACCTTGCTATGTTGTGCATTGCACAAATAAGTGGCTAAACTTATTTACATTAGTTTACTCTCAACTACACTGATATGGTTTAAAGATTAAGCTCTGCTTTCAGGTACAGCCAGGTATATCTACAGAACCCTGAGAAGCATCACCAGAGTTGCTTTGCATTTACAAGAGCAAAAATGGAAGAAAAGGAACAGACTGAATTCTCTGCTAAACTGGTGCAAAGGTGCACCTCCCTCAGAGGACACTTTTAAAAGCAGCCACGGAACAAAAGCCTCTCTGCTTGCCAGCCGGGCATACATTATAGTAACCACACCCTTCTAGGTAAACATGTACGTAGAGCAAATCACTTCTTTTGTGAATAGGGTTTACTTTATCATTTTGAAATGCATATTGCTGTTCCTTGACATATTAGTATGCTTAAAAGAATCACTTAAGGAAATAAACTGATTTGCCTATGTTTACATTTATCTGTCCTCTCCTCTGTTATTAATCAAATTTGTCTAATACTTTTATCACATATTCTATATAAATAAATAAATAAACATCATGATAGCCTTTCAAGTAGTAGTTGCTAGCAATAAAATAAAGTCAAGAAATCACATGTGTGATGAGAGTAGTTGGAAAGTCTGTATTGCTCCAGGTATTCTGGTAACGTACAATGTCAATACCCCACCATAACACGAATTTTCTATTACTTTGTATGCCAGTGCCCTGCTACAGGTTAAAAATATGAAGCTGCAATACGTGCAATGAATGTTTCTTATTGTCAGTACTGCATCTTAAAAAGAAATTAGATTGTTTTGTGTGATGATGTAGGGCATTACATAGAAAGGTACTTTTCACAGGAGGCCCTGCACTTGGAACACCACTGAGCCCACCATGCTTGGGCAGCCGACTGGATGTGGGTTCTGCTGGTGTCCAAAGGTCTGGTACCACTTGCCCCACGCCTCCTTTTGCACCTACTGTACTGTGCTGTTTCAGAACAAACAAAAAACCAGCTTTTGTACAACATATGTTCTGTTCCTATAGTAAGCTATTTTTGCAGTTGGAAGGCCTCAGGCATTACTCTCCTTCCAAGCCATACACAAACAAAGAGGGTTTACCACAAAAAAGAGCCTCTGCTGAAGAGTGTAAGGTTTACCTTTGCTCCCTCACTCAAGATCCTAATTTCATCAAGTCCTATAAAATTTAAATTGATTCAGTTTCACCTTATAATTGAATTCTTATTGCTACCTGACCTAAGGTCAACTATACTTTCAAAATAAATAAAGAAATAGATATAATGCAATCAACTGATAAGTCTGAACCATTGCTATCTTGTTTCTGTTGTATACCTGTACAGACTGGATTTTCAGTGTAGACAGAAGAGGTGCTCTGCTGGCTCCTACTCCAGCAATGTAGATGGCATAGCCTATATCTTTAAATTTGTATCTCTGCTTTCGGCAAAAGCAGATGTAGAGGCCTCTAGACCACTGTTACCTTGATTATAGCAGAGCACCTCTTCCTTCTGGAAGCACATGGATGTATCTCTTAGGAGAGATCTTGTTCCCAGCTGCTGAAAGTTTCCAGCCTGCTTCCTACCCTTTCTCTGGCTTTCCAGCCTAGCTGCAAGAAGACGTGAGTATGATGGTGTGGAGGTAGCTGCACCTCCTGCGGGCCCACAGTTTACCATCTCTTTTGGCTTTACCCACGTCTGGGCTATGTCCATTTTGAGCAGGGGAGGTGGTTGCCAGTCACACCTAAGTGTTTGCTGTTCTCGGAGTCCCAGCACACATGCAAATCTGAGTGGTGGCACATCCAGCTACCTTGAGGCAGGTACCCCCCCAGGAAGCCAGCATAGGGCCAGACACCAGCCTGGCCCTCACACACTGAACAGATTACAGGAACAAAATTGTTAATGCACGTTGTTGGACATAATTTGTATCCACAGGTAGGGAAATGCAGTTTATATCTGGTTCTAAGTGACTTGATACATGATATGAGAGGCATTAAACCCTGGTCTCCTGCCTCCTTCCCCTGAACTTTTAATCAATCTTCTTATCTCCTTTCATGAGGAACTTGTTAGGAAGTCTACATCAAAGGAAAATATACATTTCTATTTTGCTTCAGAAGTGTTAACAATATTTATTAAAAACATTTCTGACCAAAATACAAAAAATCACCTGATGTTCAATTATAAAATACCACAACTGCATTTGAAACTTTACCGTAACTACAGTCTAAAAATGAAACTAAAAAAGTGAAAGTTGCTTGTTGTTCATGATACACAGGTTGAAAGAAATGCAGAAAGTAAACAAAAAAGCACACATAAACATACATTTATAAAAATACTTCTTGAATTCTAAGATATTTTTGCATTGGAGGGAAAGGTGGCAATTTAAAAGACTTTTGATAAGAAAAAAACCACGTGTGATCATGTAAGTTGTTAGACACTGATTTCACATACTCCTTGTAGATCCTGTGACAAACTCAGAAAAAAATAGGAACACAGAGGTAAAGACTGCTGCTAAGATTTTTCAAAGTCTAAAAAAAGTATGCAACTCTCTCCTGTCCATTTGGAAAATCCTGGTGTTCAGGCTTACTGTTCTTCTTGCAGCTGAACTTCCTTCATGACTCCTTTTCTATTTGGTTATGCCTAGTTAACTGACCTTGGCAATATTCAGCCCAAGGCATGCCAGCTAAACAGCAGATCACAACTGGAAAACAGTAAGGAAGAAGACAACATAGCTCAGATTTGATGTTTAATCAGGATTCTTGAAACTTTTCTTCACATGCTTTTAAACTTCATCTTTAAGTTTATGTTTGTAGTGGAGGTGCAGGAAATCAAGTAATTCAACTTGTATTTACCATTTATATAATTACTTTTATTAAATTACCTATATAATTTGTGTAAGTAAAAAAAAAAAACAAAAAAAAAACCACCAGAACATGCAGCTACACTGTTTACAATTACTCTGTCAGTCGATGCAATTACTATAAATAGGCTCAGAGACATCACTAATTAATGAAGTTGGAAGGGTAATGTAAGAAGATGTCTGCTACTTCACATTTAAGGCATATGATATCTAACTTGAGATGTAGAAAGGTGATTTCTTTTTCTTTTGGGCTTTGGCACGAATATATTATAAAGAATCCTCATGTGTCAAAGTCTCCCAGGCTACAGATGCTTGGGAAATACAGCAAAATAGTAGAGTTGTGGCTTGTTTTTAGCTAAATTTTAAACATTAAGAATGAAGCAACACCAGTGGACTGCATGCACAATGCACAACTTAGTGATTTTAGTGGGGTTTATATATGCAAAGTGAGTTGTGGAAGATTGATCTTTAAACTTGGAGCAGAGGTGTCATTTCCCTCTCTATTTTGAACACAGCAAGATATGTTTTATTTGCAATTTTATGTAATCTTATAAACCAAATGTTGTGGATTCTTTTTTCAATCTGGGACGAAAAAATGTGTTTCTTCAGAGTCACTGGAGAAGAAATGTAATCTTGCAAAAAACTGTCAGAAGAAAATTGTGCATATTAACAACTATCTTGAGAACAATAATAGACATTCTTTGCATTTATTCAGCAAATTTACATCCAAATCAGGAAGATGTTGGATTTATCTCAGTTAACACTGTAATATTTGCAAAAATCAATAAGGGAAAGTGTTTCCTGCAAAAGAAGGAAGAGATAACCTTGCAGTTTTGTTTGTACCTCTCTGGGATACTGCAGGCAAAATGCCCACACTGCTTCAGTGAAACGTGCATTTTCAGTCACAGAGAAGTAGTATTGATCCTTAACAGTAGATCCAGTGAATCCTGACATATCCTTAGAGCTGCACTGATAACAGGCCCAGCTCTGGGCCTCTTGTGTACGTAAGCAACCCTCACTGGTGGAGTAGTATTCAGCAGACTCTCTTATTTCTAAATAACTCTCTGTAAAGGGTTCAGGAACATTTTACACATACAATTTTTACACTCCTATGGCTTATTATCAGCTTTGATTTTGCAACAATAATATCCCAAACACCTGGCAACACTGTGGACACAAAGACACCTCCTGTGTTTTCTCTGGCCTCCTGATTTCCTTCGTTGCCTAAATATTTACTGGGAAAAAAAAATTCAAACTACAAAACGAGTTAAAAATCCAGTGGGTATGAGTAGCCTTGTTCTCTGCTGATGCCAAAATGCATTTTATACTAAGGTGTAGAACAGAGCTGAATTAGCCTTCAGTTTTCCAGATGAGCATTAAACCCCTCCACTTCCTCGCAGATAAATGCTTTGCAGACATGTCACTGTGCAAAGCCCCTTCACTCTGCACTAACACCGGCCCCCGGTGCAGCAGACCCACTTTACAGGTAGGCAAATAGAGGCCGGTAGGGACGGCACCTCCTACCGGAGGCTTGGGTAGGGCAAAACAGGAGCGACTCGCACCCTTCGGCTAATTCGGCACAAGGTGTGATCCCAACAAGTGATGCGTCCGCTCGGGGAGGCAGCCCCGGCTGTGTGTCCATCCCCGCGCTGCCCGAGCCGATGACTCCCGGTACGCGGGAGCCTTCGGGAGGCAAAGCGCCGCGGCGGGGCGGTGCGGGGCTGCCCGTGGGCTGTGCCCAGCGCACGGCCCCGGGCCGGCCCGCCTCGCAGCACGCTACGGCCCTCCGGCAGCGGC